>JAZKJV010006758.1:0-439754 GCA_037367405.1 Ottelia alismoides
TAAAAAGTTTTAAAAATATACGAGCTATGGCTAAAGTAAAATATACAGTATACCCCCCGCTATACTTAACTTTTACTATGTCCTCATAGCATAAGTTATATGAAACCATGGCTCGATTAAATACAGGGTGATATAGCCGAACTGAGGAGAGCCCCCCTTATACTTAAGTCAAACATTAACCGAAGTATAAGAAGACAGAGAGAGGAGGGATGAATGAGTCGGGTCCCCCCATACTTAGGCAAAGATAGCCTGAGTAAAGGTTCTGAAATTAGGGGGGTTTGTTTAGGGTGAGCATCTATACAAAGATATAAGGGGATGATGGGGAGGGGTATATTTTCACAAATGGGGATGTAGTGGGGTGGGGGAAGGGGGGTTGAGTTTGTCACATATGATTGAGAGGAAGATGAGGGGGGATGAGTTTTTTTACAGATGATTGAGGAAGATGAGGGGGGTGAGTGTATATGTGTAAGTGTAAGTGTTGTGTGTGGTGGTGGTGGGGGGGGGGTAGATCATCTAGTGATCTACTTTTTTTCCTTCCCCCCTTTTTTACAGGCATGAGCCCTCTATGAGGACCACTAAAAATGCACATGCAATACATTTTTCCTTTTTTTCTCTTTTTCTTACAACATGCAAATGCAAGCAAAGCTGACTAAAATTCTTATAATTCTTCAATTCTTTCGCGGCCTTCTCAGCAGGAGCTCCCAACTCCTCGCCTCCATGGAGATCAAGCATCCTTGATCTTCATGGGCCCTGCCACAAAAGAGAAATGCTAGAAAAATAATAAGGAAAATAATCAGCAAAACTGATGCAAAAATATGCATGAAGAGAGCACCTGTAAATTTTGAAAATACTCAACACAAAAATATATCAAAATTCAACAAACAAATAAAGGTGAGCTGTGTCCCCGGCAATGGTGCCATTAGAAGAACGCAAAATTCACATCTTTAATTATCTTAAATTGTAGTATAGGAGACATATTTCGATCAGCAAAAACCACAATTCTTTGAATGTTGTAGAAAATTTATACTTGGCAGTCTAACAAGGTCGAACACAGGACACGAGCTACTTTAATATATATATATATATATATATCGAATTTTGGTCAATTAGATGCATGTGTGAATATCTTCTTATTTTTAGATCCTCGTGCAAATGCATAAAAAATGCAAGCAAAGTAATGCAAAAATGATGCATGTATTTTTATTTCAATTTTCAATGGATTATAATATAATGTATGAATGAATGCAAGGGATACGCATGCAAAACATTAATTAACCCTACAAGTCATGAGCACAGATTATGCTTTGAAACCCGAGTCACTTTGAGCCTAAAACTACGCAAAAACACCTATTTAATGGCAAGGCAATTGAGCACGAGACACTTTATAACATTAGAAATGTAATCACATTTAAAATGATGTCAGATGAGAAAATTAAATAATCCATCAGATAGATGAGGAAAAATGAACAAAACGACATTGAAATCAAGTAAATTGGACCTATGATGCTCAAGTTATGAAGGAAATAGTGCAAGGCATAAATGCAATAAAAATGCAAGAAATAAAAAGATAAATAATCACAAATAGGTCCCTAGAGGGACCTATTTGCAATATGGCAAAATCAGCTGGACCCTTTTGTAAATTCTCCATTGCATACAAGGTCATATCTGTAATTATTGAAACCTGCGTGGACCACCGTGTAAAGTATCCAGGCGCGCAAGTGAGGCACATGCCTACGGAGCAAACTGCAAATTCCAAAACGTCTAGGGTCTTTCTCGCAAAATTACCCAGCCCCCACGCACGGTGCACGTGAGGGGGGGCAGGCTCGGGGCACATCACAAGTTCGGCGACATGTGGCTGACATCGGTGACTCGGTGAGAGGCTCGAGGACTCCGAGCCAACTGATTCTGCGTAAGGCTAAAGATTGCCACATCGTCATCTGGACCGACCGATCGAAACGATCGAACAGTAGCTGCTCTTCGTCGTCCGCCATTGGTCAACGGAGAAGGCAGGGCTCAGGTGACCTACTGGAATCTCTTCTGCGCACCAAATGCCCGCTTGAAGGTCGGAGAAGAAGGCTGAGAGGCTCGCGAAGGTGCTGGAGATGTGGTGAAGCTTCATCGTCGGCTGGAGGAGCAAGGCAGAGGGAGGTCGTCGGAGGCGGTGCAATAGATCGAAGGGGGCGTATTGGTTCGGACCATTGAAGTCTTGCAAGGTTAGGTGATATCCGAAGCCATGTGCATGTGGAGTGCGAGTGAAGTGGAGTGAAATGGGAGTCGGTCGGAGGTGAAGAAGGTGGCGGCTCTGGGGAGTCCTCCGCCATGAAGACGGAGGCGCTGGGTCTAGTAGCGAAGTGGTTCTGGAGGGAGGAGAAGGTGGCGCGAAGGTCGTTGGTGCTTTGCGGAGACATAAAGGTGGTCAGTTTATGGTGGAGTGTAGTGTAGAAGGCGGAGAAATTAAGAGAAAAAGTAAATAAAATATGGGAGAGGAATACCTCATCGGAGAGGAGAAATTGGCAGAGGCAGCGGCTTGGGTCGAGGCTCAGATGAGCCTCAGATCGTTGCCCGGTCTGGCCAGCCTTGCCAGAGGGCTCAGCTACCGCCGGAGATGGCATACTAACATAGCGGAGAACGCCATGGATCACACCTGAGAAGCTCAATCGTCGTCGCCTCGACACCGCCCTCCGTTGTCACCGAAGAGCGGAGGGATTCTGGGCCACAACCCTCGTGGATGGTGGATGAAGCTACTAGGCGGCGGAGCAGTGGCTTTTATAGAGGAGGGGGTCGGTTACCGAAGGTGCGAGCAAATATTTGAATGTCTTGAATACTGCGAATGATGTCGAGGGGATATGGGGGTTATGTAAGGATGTCAGAAGATATGGCTTTGGGGAGGAGCCGTTAGGGAGCGTGGGGTGATCGGAGGAGGGGCACTAAAAATGGAAGGGTACGACTTGACGCGAGACGTAATGCCTAAGAAGGGGGCATTAGGAGGTAGACGACGCACATGGACCGTTGGATCGCTCGATCCAACGGTCAAAGTCCGTGCACTAGGGGATGGTCATGATTAGATCAGATGATCTAATCTACGACTGGAGAGCGGCACGGGTAGACAGTGAGGATGAAGGTGATCGGGCGGCTGAGGTGAAGGGGCGATGTGGCATGAGGAGAACCGTAGGATGGTGAGGCCATCGGTTAGCTAGGAGCGAGGTGCGAGGGGATGGTGATGATCAGATCTTAGAGAAGATCTTACGGCTGGAAATGAGGCGAAGATCGATGGTCGAGATGGCGACGTCAGGAAGAGATCAGACCGTGGAGAAGAATAGGGCGACGTGGAGCGAAGCATAGGTTTGTAGGATCGGAAGGAAATGGAGCGGCTGAAAGTGAGGTGCGAGGGGTGGCTAGGATTTCATCTGGTGGTGAGATCCAATGGTTGTGGGCGCAGTGGAGATGAAGGGTGGAGATGGAAGGAGGGCAGGAGGATCGAATGGCTGAGGAGGGTGGTAAATGGCAGAGCAGAGGCATGCCACATGGGCGGCCTGGATGGCACCACGTGGCCCAAATAAAAATCAGAAAATAGAAAAATAAAGAAAATAAAAAAGAAATGGTTAGAGGAAAAATTAGGAAAAAGTTAAAACATGAACATTGTAGATCTCGATGCGATCTACAAGTTTCATGTTGGACAAAAAGCCAAAAGAGGTCATTTATACAAAAAGAGTGGGGGCCGTATTTTTACAGGGTTAAAAACACTGATTTGAGTTTTTGATTTTTTTTTGTATTTTTTTAGTTTTTAAAAGGTTAGAGAAATTATAGGCAATTATTAACTTAATTTTTATAGGTTTTAAATAAAAATAATACAAAGTAATTAAATACAATAATTATAAGTTAATTATACACAATATAATACAAGATAATAATGAGGAATTATTGATTATTTTTATTGGTTTATTTAAGCAAGGAGTTTAAGGATTGATTTTTAGCATGATGAATACGAGATTCATCATAAAGCTAAAGAAATCAATCTATGGGCTCAAACAAGCTTCTATAGCTGAAATATCAGATTTGATGAAACCATAAAGAGTAATTATTTCATTCAGAATCTTGATGAGCCATATATGTACAAGAGGCATGGTGGGTGAGTCATTGTGTTCATCATGCTTTACGCAGACAATAGGCATAGTGGGAGAGTCATTGTGTTCATCATGCTTTACGCAGACATCCTTATCATTGGAAATGATACAAAAATGATGACTAGTGTTAAGTTCTAGTTGTCCCATACCTACGAGATGAAAGATCTTGGAGAAACCTCTTATATCTTGGGTCTAAAGCTGCTCAGAAATAGAGAACGAAGATTTTGGGATTGTCTTGAAATGTGTGCATTAAGATCTTGGAACGGTTACATATGGAAATTTCCAAAAAAAGGCTTCCTTCTCTTAAGATGCAGTATACACCTATCTAAGGGATGACTTCTTAAAGTGTTGAAGAAAAGAAGTCCACGGCTAGATGCCCTTACGGATAGTTGTGGGAAGCCTAATGTATGACATGATGTATAATACATGACCAGAGATCTGCAATGCAATGGAAGTGGTAAGTTGTTACCAATCCTGCTATGAAGAACAATATTGGAATGCATTGAAGAATATCTCAAGTATCTAAGGACACAAGATTACATCTTGGTCTTTGAAGATCTCCAAGTCTTAGGATACACATTTCATACTTCCAATCTGACATTGATGATTGCAAATCAACTTCATGGTTCATAATCTTGTTGAACGGAGGTTCTATGAGCTGGAGGAGAAAGAAGCAGGACACCACGACTGATTTGACGATAAAAGCTAAGTACATTACCGCATCAGATGCTGCGAAGTAGGCGGTGTGTTGCGCAAGTTTATCTTGGAGATTGTGCTAGTTTCATCTGATATCCCCATCACGCTGCTCTGTAATAAAACAGAAGTCATAGCTCAAAAAAAGAACAAGATGACATCAAAAGAGCAAACACATGGAATGGAAATACCACATCATTCGGGAGATACAAAAGCATGGTGACATCATCATTACCAAGGTGGTCTTTGTCGACAATGTTGTTGATCCCCGTACTAAACCTCTATCCAAAAAGATTTTTGACCAACACTGTAAAGATTGTGAGTTTAAATATTTACGTGAATGGTTCTTAGAGCTAGTGGGAGATTGTTAGACATATGGGCCCATGGAGAACCATTTCTACAATAATTATTATTGTAATCCTTTTAAAGATAAATAAAAGTTATTGATTTTCACTCCCTATATGAGATTAATGAATAAAATACACTTATAGGTTCATTAGTACAATTATGATTACGTACCATGGTCATCTTGATAAGCATACAACTATTGATCCAATATTAGATCATAGAGGTTGGTGTTGAGATGATCTAAAGAGTTAGATTAAGACTCATCTAGCACCGTCAAATGATTATCGAGAACGGATTTCCAGCATGAGAAGGAGATGACAATTACTTACTCCAAAGGATGATATCACACTAACCTCTTGATGTAATTTGCATAGGAATAGAGAGATTTGGAAGTGTCAGATAAGTTAAGTAAAAAAAATGACTTAACGAGATCGAGATAATCAAGACCAGTGTTATGCTGTCATGATACATGCATGCATCATCTGACTAGGGACAGATGTGTTACAATATGTTTGCATATGTACATTAGGCATGCCATTAGCTTGATTACTTAATCAAGGTCTATACACGGCAAGCCGGTGTGCATACAAGAGTATATGAATAATATGATCTCTCAAAGGGATCATAACTTGTTCACTACAGAATAGAAAGACATGAGCTCACTGTAGAGATAGTTGTTCGTCTTTTATGTTATTTCAGTTTCTTTATGTACCTCTCATGTAATTTACCCAAGGGCTCTCTCCCTATATAAGAGACCCGAGGGCTCTATAGAATAAATCATCTGAGTACTTTTTTTACCCTAACATGGTATCAGAGCCCTAACCCTAATCTAGGGTTTCTCTCCACCGCCCCCCCCCCGCCGACTCTCTCCCACCGCCGCCGCCCCAGGGCGCCGCCCAGGGCTCCGCCGCCAACTCCAGGTTGCCACCCAGCCCCCAGGGCACCGCCGACCAGCCGGGACCCTCTCCTCGTCCCGCACGCGCGCCGCCGGAGTCACCCACCTTCCGCCCCGGCTTCCTCCAGCCGCCGCCGGGGGCTGTATACACAGTCCAGCCCTCGCCCAGCCCCTGATCAGTCCCCGCCCAGCCGTCATCTTCATTGGTAGAGGCTTCCGGAGCCTCTACTTGTCGTCGGGTGCCGCCCCTTCGCTCGGTCTCGGATAGATGATGGATTCAAGTGCATAACGTCTACATGTGCACTTGAATCCTTAAAGTCTTGGTAGACAACCTCTTCTTGGTCTATCAATAGTCGTTCTTCTCCGGCATCATGTCCGAACAAAAGCTCGATATGCCCGCCATAGGTGCGTTCAAAGGTTCAGCACCGATCGTCAAAATGGACGGGACAAACTACGAACTGTGGGCGATGCAATTCCTCAGTCTCATGAAGTCGTGTGGTAAGAAGCATATTCTTACCGAGGATGAACCGCCGGAGAAGACAGGAGTCTATGCCTCATGGGAGGCTGACGATGCGTACGCTAAGGTTTGGCTCTCAGGTACGCTCACGACAGAGATAGCAAATGATGTTCTTCACCAGCCCACCGCCAAGGCGATGTGGGACATTTTGGCCATGACATACTCTCAGGTCCGCAACGAGACGAAGATGCTCCAGTTGCAGCATGATATATTTACCACGAAGCAGAATGGGAGACCTCTTCATTCGATGTACACGTCGCTTCGTGGTATGTTCGAGAAGCTCTATAGCACCATTCCGCTCACAGCCACGCCGGAACAACAGCAGACGTTCCACAATGCCACTATGGTTGGCGTATTACTTGCTTCCCTAGACCCAGAGTACGAGGCCGCACGCTCTCAGATCCTAGCAGATGCCACTATCCCGCCAATGGAAGAGGTATACAGGAGGCTCAGTCGTGTACCTGTTCCATCCGCTACAGCAAATGCACCTCCGTCTGCAATGGCAGTTTCCAGGGGACGTGGTGGTTTGTCCTCGTTTCGTGGCAGAGGAAATGGTGGACGTGGACGCGGAGGTCGCATACGGTCCACGTGTTCTTTCTGCCGCCGTACTGGTCATTCAGAGGATACGTGCTATTCCAAGCACGGCTTCCCTCCTTTTGCACGTGTCGCGGATCATGTCCAGGGTCCTTCAGCTCCTGCTACAGATCACAGGTTCGAAGAGTTAGTGGCACGACTTCGTGATATCATGCCACAATCGTCGCCAGAGGGTGCTGAAGTTTCTGATGTTGCAGCCTCGGCGTCAGCTAGTACATCCGCCTCTGCCAGTGCCTCAGGTAGTCCTTCAATCTCACCTCATTGTCATGATGTCACAGGATGGATTGTCGACTCTGGAGCTACCCATCATCTATGCCGTGAGAAAGATATTCTTCAGTCCTACAGAGCTTTACAGCCTGGTCGATCTGTACTCATAGCTGATGACACTCATTCTCCTATCGTCGGTCAGGGGGAGACGGCTTTGCTACCCTCTATGCACTTACAGAACGTTCTACATGCTCCAGAATTCTCTATGAATCTCTTATCCATTAGTCAGATTACACGTGATTTGCACTGTCGTGCTATTTTTGATCCATCGTCTGTTATTTTTCAGGACATACTGACGGGCAGGGTGATTGGCTGTGGTTCTGAGCACAATGGCCTCTATCGTCTAGTCCGTAACTCCGACGCTGGCGTCTCTCTGCATTCCCAAGGCGTCGTATCTCCGTACACCTGGCATCTTCGGTTCGGTCATCTGCCCCTGCAGAAGATGCGTCACCTACTGCCTCAGATCTCTCCAAGTTCCTCCTTTCGGTGTGAAGCATGTCAGTTAGGGAAGCACCATCGATCTAGCTTCCCAGGTCGTCAGAGTCGGAGCAGTCACTCCTCGTTTGAATTACTTCATGTAGACATTTGGGGTCCAAGTCGTGTCCCAGATCATCAGGGGCACAGGTTCTATTTAGTAGTGGTTGATGATTTCTCTAGAGTGTCCTGGACGTTTCTTCTTAAAAATAAATCTGAAGCAGGGAGTGTTATTCAAAATCTTATTAATGAAATCCAGAATGTTTTCTCTTCTACTGTTAAGTATGTGAGAACTGATAATGCATTGGAGTTCTGCACTCGCTCTCTTGCTACATTTCTTTCTTCAAAAGGCATTGTTCATCAAACCACATGTGCTTACACCTCCCAACAAAATGGGGTTGCAGAACGTAAGCATCGACATTTCCTTGATATTGCTCGCACATTAATCATTCAAAGTTGTGCTCCATTATCTTTTTGGGGAGATGCTATCCTTACAGCATGTTATCTCGTCAACCGAATGCCTACAACTGTTCTTGGGGAAAAGTCCCCAGTCTCTGTTCTTTTTCCAGACAGAGACTTGTTTGCACTTACACCTCGTGTCTTCGGCACTGTTGCGTTTGTCCACCGCTTATCTCCAGGACTTGATAAGCTCTCTCCTAGGGCTATCAAGTGTGTTTTTGTAGGTTACTCCAGGACACAGAAAGGATACCGTTGCTATGATCCTATCCATGACAAATATTATGTCAGTGCAGATGTTACCTTTTTCGAACCTGTCATGTATTTGTCACCTGCGGGTGACAGATTGGTCTCCTCCACTTCTCCAGATTCCAATGTCTTTGTTCCACCACCGCCAAGCCTGGGTCAATCCTCTACTCCACCAACACCGACACCACCACCACCACCACCTCCTCCTGTTGTCCCTTTCACTAAGTTCTATACGAGGCGGACAGGCCATGCTCAAGCTACATGTCAACCATCCGACACGCCTCAGGTTTGTTCTGAAATTAACACTAACGATGGCTTAGATAATGCACCTGTGCAGGAACCTTTACTACAGGAGGAGGAGCAACTGGTCAGCACAGTCTTGGATGATTTGGACAGACCCATTGCTCTTAGGAAGCAGCGCAGACAGTGTGCTACATATCCCCTTGCCTCTCAAGTCTCCTTTCATCGACTCACTGGGGATTTCCAGAAGTTTGCAGCTGTTGTATCGTCCGTTGAGATTCCACGAACATATCAGGATGCAATGAAGATTGACTGCTGGCGACTTGCAATGGAAGAGGAAATGCGTGCTTTGCAATCTAGGGGAACTTGGTCTCTTGTCCCCATTCCTCCAGGTGCCTCAGTAGTAAGTTGCAAGTGGGTTTTTACGGTGAAATACCATGCGGATGGCCGTCTAGACAGATACAAGGCCAGGCTCGTTGCACGGGGATTTACACAGACATATGGTGTAGATTATTTGGATACCTTCTCACCGGTGGCGAGACACTCTACCCTTCACATCCTTCTATCGGTTGCAGTGGTACGTGACTGGACCATATTCCAGCTTGATGTTAAGAATGCTTTCTTGTATGGTGATCTACAGGAGGAAGTCTACATGCAACAGCCACCCAGGTTTGCTGCTGAGGGGGAGACTCAGAAGGTGTGTAGACTTCATAAGGCTATCTATGGCCTTAAACAGAGTCCCCGTGCATGGTTCCAGACGCTCTCTCAGCTTATTGAACGACAGGGGTTCAGAAGATCTAATGCGGACCACTCACTGTTCGTCCGGAAGACCCCTAGAGGTACCATTGTTGTTATGGTATATGTTGATGACATATTGGTTACGGGAGATGATGCACAGGGAGTTGAGATCACCAAGTCTATGTTGGGCAGCCAGTTCATTACAAAGGATCTAGGCACAATACGATATTTTCTGGGGATAGAATTTGCAAGAAATGCACAAGGAATGGTGATGACTAAAAGAAAATATGTCACAGATTTGCTAGTCGAAACAGGAATGACTGGATGCAGACCTTCAAGTACACCTATGGACCCGAGTATGAAGCTGTACGATGATGATACCGAGGAGGTGGACAAGAGAAGGTACAGAGAAATGGTGGGTAAGCTCTTATACATCACTATAACTCGACCGGATATTGCCCTTGCAGTAAACCGGGTGAGTCAGTTCGTGGAGCAGCCGAGGCAAGTACATATGGATGCCTTATACATGATATTGAGATATCTGAAGTCCTCCCAGGCACAGGGTTGCTATTCAAGAAAGGTACAGATCTGTCTATTTCAGCCTGTGCAGATGCAGATTATGCAGGATGTCCAATGGACCGTAAGTCTACTTCTGGATTTGCTATCTTCATAGGAAGCTCTTTAGTCTCTTGGAAAAGCAAGAAGCAAACTGTTGTGGCGAGATCCAGTGCCGAGTCCGAGTATAGAGCCATGGCACAGGCAAGCACAGAAATGATGTGGGTTAAAGCAGTCTTAGAAGATCTGAATGTTGACGTTCCCTTGCCTATGAACATTCAATGTGATAATCAGGCAGCATTATTTATTGCCAACAATCCAACCTTCCATGAGAGAACCAAACACATAGAGGTGGATTGTCATTACACTAGGGACATGATTCAGAAGGGCTTCATCTCCACGTCTCACGTCAGTTCAGAGGACCAGACAACAGACATATTCACTAAGCCATTGCTCAGAGGACCCTTCCAGAGATGTTCTTCCAAGCTGAGCATGATAGATATCTATGCTCCATCTTGAGGGGGGAGTGTAGAGATAGTTGTTCGTCTTTTATGTTATTTCAGTTTCTTTATGTACCTCTCATGTAATTTACCCAAGGGCTCTCTCCCTATATAAGAGACCCGAGGGCTCTATAGAATAAATCATCTGAGTACTTTTTTTACCCTAACACTCACTCATTAGATGTTGGGACCAATCAAATTTCATCGATGGTCATCTTGCTTTGGAAGAATAAAACGATTTGTAGGTACGATATATGCCTTTGGAAAGCGTATAGTCGATACCAACTCTCAATAATCGAATGAGAAACTTAATGATAAAATCCTGAAGAAGACAATTCAAATATGATCATAACATCGGGTTTATTCTAGCTCTTCAAGTATGCAAGATGTATGGGAATTGGGAATAATCGAGAGTGACGTGATCTTAAACGATCGTATAACCATGACACTTCCATTCCGATGGAGTGATGAAGTATGTTTGGATTTTAGCGACTCCACTCAGTAGACTAGCCATCCAATCTTAGTCCAAATGTCAGACATTGATTTGAATATGATTTGCAAGCAATGAGAATATTGTATATTCCGTCTAACTTGATCATACATCTCTGAGAGATCTTCTAGATCTACACGTGAGATTAGATCCCAGTATCCAAATCACTATAAGTGGAATATACAACGCATTGTCTTTATATCCAAGTATCTGTGGAGAAGGCATATCATTCTAGAAAGAGTTCAAGAATAATTTCATTACTTATATGACCTGAGCATTGGAAAATTGATTATTAAATCAGAATTAATTATCATTAATAATGTGAAATTGATTCACATTATTTGGACAAGTGTAGAATGGTATCTGAGATAATTAAATTAGATTTAGTTATCATAGATAAGATTAATGAGGATAGCATTATCCACAATAATCATGGATATTAAGGATGTGATCCATACTATCACAGAGAGAATTAATTGTGAATATGATTCACAGTTTAAATAATCATGTGAATTGGATTCACATTGAGCAATTAAATATAAATGTGATTTACATTTAATTTTAGATGGATGAATATAATTCAAGATAAATCAATGGTTTATTTGTAATTACCACAAACAATTTTAAATTATTTGATGATAATTGTTGACAAATAATTATATGAATAAAGTTTTGATGTAATAAAATTACATTAAAAGGTGAGTGGAGAGAGAAAATCTCTCTCCAATTCATGGGGGACGCCTACCCTCCTAATGAGGAAGGTCATCTTCTTTCCTCATTCTTGGAAGGCGGCTCTCTTCTTCATGAGGTTGATTTTAATTGGATTAAATTTGTTGAAGAATGTCTTCAGCTTATTTTTTCTTTTAAAATTAATTGTAATGTTGCAAATTGTTGCCACAAAATATTGGTCATTGATTCAATTAGGATTGCATCCTAACCATCCAATTTTGTATAAAAGAATGGCTAGCCCAAGCCCTTTTCTTTGCACAATTAAATTGAAGCAAAAGTTGCAACATCTCTCTCTCTCTACGTGATCTTCCTCTTTCAACTCTCGGTGGTTGTCCACCTAGGGGTTTGTGGACAGCTCCATCGTCGTCACGATGTCGCTGTATTGCTGAACTTATTGCTTGTGGATCTTCATCTCCTTCGATGCCTCGAGCTCATGAAGGAGACAACGGATTTCGTGAGACGAAATCAGAAGGTTCATTGATCAGATGGTTGTTTTGGATTGTGAGAAGCACACATCTCATCCACACGCCCACAAGTGCTCTTTACATTAGATCGGACTTGAGACATGAGATCTCTTTGCTTAGAGACTCGCGGATCACAAGAGGTAATTATATACTCGTGTGTGATCTTGATGAAACGACTTGGGAATCGTTCCCATGTCATGTGCTTTCATCGAAAAATTTTAATTTCCGCTGCCCCTTACGACTTATATTACTAGTCAACGTAGATCATATGCGATGCAATCCGCACGATTCCGTGATGCTCGATGCGTGATCCCTCGCCTTCACTGCATCCATGTATGTTGTTTGAGTTGATTGCCGAGACCTTGAGCCTCGGGAGAACAGTTAAGGTGTATTCAATGTCTAACACGAATCACTTATCATGGTAATATCGGCAGAGAATGTAATGGATTGCAAAAAGAAATAAAACAACCTATTTCTGGCATTGACCAGGCTTTGAATTTCTCATTTTTGACACTGTAAATAATTATTAAAGTAGTTCAAGATCCTGTAATTTCGAATTTGATGAAAGGCAAGCAAGCGGCATGCGTTTCATCTTCATAGTAAAAAGGCAAGGCATGATTATCTTACTATGACAAATCTTAGAAATTCCGGCCATTGGAACCCTTCATATGCCCTCATCAGATTCATCTCAACGAATTAAAACAACATATCTGAGTTTAGGTTGGTTCGAATGTAAATGCAGTGGTCTGAAACATTTGAATTGAATCATACAACTTTTGGTGCACTAAATGAAACTCACCTCAGACAACCCTAGAGCCCCAAGAAGAATCACAAGAAGACTCATTGTTCCTCTTCTCCTGTTCACCCCTTTATTGGAGCTCTGCCAGGTCCAGCCACTGAATTGTCGGAGATCACCACATCGACTCCCCAAGTTGTTCAATGCAATCAGAAAGGCATGTCTCTTGCTTAGAGGAATTTCATGAACCAACTCCATGTTTTTATCATTGTTTGGGAAAGTGAAAAAATGGGCATCCGACTAACTTCCAACCACCAGTGCAATTGTTCAGGTGATGCAAGATAAGATCAACGTTACAATATTCGACTGAATGGACCAAATATTCATACCGAATATGCAGTGCTGGAGGTCAACAACTTAATAGACTTTGTTCGGTCAATATTCGGTTCAATCGAAAAGTCAACCTACTTAGTGCAAATTATTTACCACCTGCTGAATTTTTTTATTTCTCAAAGGTTCCCCTTTATCCCGGTATACACACAAATGTTAAAGCTCCATATATGTAACTTGTTACTTGGTAATTTTATCTTGGATTCTCGTTCATTGAGGATCATACAAGTATAAATATATAAAAATATAAGTATTAGACATAATTCTTATATATATTTTGGATTAGAGAGTAAGAGAGATCATGAGGGACTCACTGCAAAAGTTCCATTAATAAGTTAAAGCAGTGATCATACAATCAAAGAAGAGATCAGGCTGACAAAAGGCCTTCATAGTGATGGAGTGCATTTTTAGTATGTAAGCGTTGACCACGAAAGATATTCTCATTCCTAGCCAACCAGATAGCCCAAAGAAAGGTAAAAGCTAGGGAAGCAACCTCTTGCGAATTGTTGCATGTCAATATAATTGAGCTCCAGAAGGAAGTACATTAGTCTTGAACCATGTAATTCACGCACCCTCCCATACGTGTGCTGAGGTTCTGCACCTAAAGAAGAGATGCTTAATTCTTTAGTCTCATTGCATCTTCTGCACATCACGTCCCAAGTGTAGAGTATGTTATCCCGTCGCATCTTCGTAAGGAAATGACCATGCCTTGTAAGCCAGAGAAAGAATTTGATCTCATGTTGAATCTTGCAATTCCAGATAATTTTGAAATCACATATATGGGGTCAAAATATGCTTTCGAGCATGCTCTTTTCATCGAGTGCTTCCCATTACTCCATAGAAAGTGGTCTCTACCACTCATCGGACTGTCAAATTATGCTAAATCTCCAAGCAAGGCAACGCATTCGTGGACTCTTTGAACTGAAAAGGTTGCCGAAAAGCAAGGACTCCAGGTCTCTGCTGACCACGACTCTCACATAGTGGCATTCTGGTTTTCAGCACGAGTGCAAAGATGTGGGTAGCGCTCCCTCAAGCATCCCAAACATGTCCAGTTGTCTAGCCAAAATCTAAAAATTTCGCCATTCCCCACCACCAGATGCAACGCTTCTCCCATTATGTTCCTAATACCAATCCAAATAAGGGATGGGTACCTGGTTGGTGCGAACTGTAAGGCACTAGCAATGCCATATATCTTCATTAGCAATCGATAGACAAGATCATCATGTGCCCCCATGATCTAAGCACCCACTTAGATAGGAGCTCCTTGCTCATATATTCCAATTTCAAGATCCCAAGGCCTCTGTCTTTCCTTCTCCTCACCACCTCCCAATCCATAAGGTGAATCTCGCCTCGTTCATGTTTACCATCCAACCATATGAAACGACTCATCATTCTCTCAATCCTTGCATATGCCCTCGTAGGTAACCATCTGATGGAGCAGAAAAATATGGGAATTGCAGAAAGCACATGCTTGAGCAGAACCAGCTTTTTGTCCTTGGATAATAATCTTGACTTCCAACCAGCAAATTTAATTTTCAATCTATCAAAGAGCACATTCCAGTCCATCGCACGAAGGCGGCCCGCAACCAGGGGAAGACCTGAATAAGTAATTGAGAGATCTCCATTCAGGCTGCAGAGTATTACCTATCTCCTGTATCTCAACTTGACATAAACCAAACAGAACAAAGGTGACTTCTCTTTGTTCAGCATAAGACCCGAGATATCACCGAAAATCTCCATGATACGCAATGCCTCTGTACGTGTTCCACTCCCCCACTTATGAAGATCACCATGTCGTCAACATACTGAAGAATGGGTACAGAACATCCTCTTTACAATACCCTGTGTACAATCATCCCTCCCTAGCCAGCTTCATCATCACTACCTAAGCGTTACTCGTGATCACAAAAAGTAAAGTAGCTAAGGGGCAACCCTGCCTCACACCACGTTGAGGTTGGAAAAACCCTCCCTCCGAGGGGCCATTCAAAAGAACCTCGTAGGATCTCGTCATGATGCACCTTTTCAACCATGCGACCCACTAATCAGGGAAATCTCTCCTCTCTAAAGACACCCAGAGAAAGCACCATTCCATACAATCATAGGCCTTTAAGAAGCCTACTTCCACAGCAAGCCCCTAACATGATCCCTCTCTTCCACTCATGAACCATCTCATAGGCCAACACCCAACCATTGCCATAAGTCTTCCAGACACAAATGCAGAGTGTTCAGGAGATATAATATCATTCATAACCAGACGAAGTCAATTGGCAAGTACTCTGGCGATGATGTGATAGATGCCATTCGAAAGAGCAATAGGTCTCTCTCTTTGGTAGCAAAACGTAAACACCTTATTCAACCGTTCAAAACCTTAATTGACTTTTCTAAAGTCCTGCAGAACTTTTATAACATCTTCTTTGACTAGTTCCCAAAACTCCCTATAGAAAGCAAACAAGAAGCCATCCATCTGCATTCAACCCGAATGTAGACTACTTCATTTCATCCGTGGAGAAAGGGGCTACAAGGGAAGCAACATGCAATGACGAGATCTATGAACCCTCTTCCTCTCCAATCCCAACCCATATGGCTCTTATACTGAAACTATAGAAGCGATTTCTAAGTGCATGACCCAGCTTTGTATGTCACCATGGACCTCAACCCCATCAACCGTAAGCCTATGGAGATAGTTCTGGCATCTTTTACCACTCACCACGATGTGGAAGAACCATGTATTATTGTCTCCCTCCTTAAGCCATCACTGCCTTGTTTGTTGACTCCATTCCGCTTCTTGTTTCTTGTCTTCAAGCAGTACCTCCTAAAGATGCATATTCCGCAGTTTCACCTCCTTTGATGTTAAATCCCGATCATCTTCCATCTAGTCCAATTGCATAATTTCCTCCTATGTATGGGTTCCTTTTTAGCGGCATTGTTCACGAATGCCTTTATTGCACATTAAGAGTTGTTTGCGAAGCATAGTAAGTTTGGTCACCATCCTCACCGCAGTCGACCCCTCCGACCTACAATCTTTCCAAAATGCATCCACCATGGTCCGGAAATCTTCCTCCATGAGCCACACATTCAAATCTGAAGAGGGTCTGTGGGTGGACCTCCTCCCCAGACGACCAAATGAGTGGTGTGAGGTCATAGTAGGCACGTAGAAGGGACCAAGCACTTGCCATTGGGAACCGTTGTATCACTTTTGTCGAGACCAGGAACCAGTCAATTCGTGAACGTGATCTAGAAATTCTCCAAGTATATCTGCATCCGTCAGCATCAAAAATATCCAAGCCATACTCATTAATAAAAAAACGACAGCTCCTACGCACCACCATCAACTCCTCCCCACAGTCTCAGATGATCATCCGACCGAAAGGTAATATTGAAATCTCCCCCCATGATTCACATGAGAGGGATAAGAGGTCCTCACAAGCCAGTGATTCTCAATCACATCAGCATTACCTTCCCCCATTGCAAAGCCCATAAACGTTAGTCACCAAAAAACGACGGGTTATCCTATTTGCGGCAAAGCACGGATGATATGCAGCTTTTGCCAAAGGATGCATCCCCAACCAGAGTGAGCTTACTACCATTCCAGCCAGTGACTAGACCCACTGGTGCACCGATCAAGGCAACCCAAAAATCAGAGTTAGAAGCTTCACCAATATATTGTCAGATACCACCCAAATCTTGTCATCTTAGTCTCATGTAGCGGCATGATATCTATCAGCTTTTGCTTTAAAGCATAGAGATCGCACTCCCGAGCTTTTTTCCGACCTCCCGAGCCCTTCTTATATTCCATGTTAGTATATTCATCAGGATATAGGCAAACCACAAGGTAGAACCATGCCCAAACAGTCCGTCAAAGAGCAGTCAATATCATATCATATGCTGACCCAATGTCCTCTAGATACTTCTCATGTCGATTTCCATATGAGGATCCTTCAACCGGATCTTTAGTAACACTCATAACCTTGTCTGACATGGTTGTTGTTGGGAAAAATGAAAGAGATGTTTATTCCTTGAGCCCTAGGCTCTCTTATATAGGGAGAGACCTATGGGAAAATTACATAGAGTAGATAGAAGAATAGAAAGATATATAAAAGGTACATAAATATAAAATATATCTCGATACCCCCCTCAAGATGGAGCATAGTTATCTATCATGCTCAGCTTAGATGAACACTTCTGGAAAGGCCCTCTAAGTAGGGCTTTGGTGAAAATATATGTCGTATGGTCCCCTGAGCTGGCATGAGATGTAGAAATGAACCCCTTCTGGATCATGTTGCGCATATAATGACAATCAACCTCAATGTGCTTTACCTTCTCGTGGAATGCATGATTATTAGTAATGAATAAGGTAGCCTGATTATCGCATTCCAACAACATTGGAAGAGGAACATCTATATGTAAATTTGTTAGGACTACTCGAACCCACATCATTTATGTACATGCTTGTGCCATAGCTCTATACTTAGATTCAACACTAGATCTAGCAACAACAGTTTGCTCCTTACTTTTCCATGAGACGAGAGAATCTCCAACAAATATAGCAAACCCTGATGTGGATTTCCTATTCTTAGGGCATCATGCATAGTCTACATTTGCGCATGCTGAGATAGTCATAGAATCACCCCTTTTAAATAGTAGTCATGCATCTGGAGATGATTTGAGATACTTTAGTATCATCTGTATAGCATCCATATGAACTTGATGAGGTTGTTCCATAAATTGGCTCACCCGACTGACTGCAAATGAAATATCAGGTCTAGTAATGGTAAGATAAAGAAGCTTTTCAACTAGCTCTTTGAATCTTCTCCTGTCCACCTCATCAGTATCATCATCATAAAGCTTCATGCTTGGATCCATGAGTGTAGTCACAGGTCGACATCTAAGCATACTCGTGTCACTCAACAAGTCAGTGACATACTTACTCTGAGTCATTACAAGCCCCTGTTGGTTTTTGGCAAACTCCAATCCTAGAAAGTATCTTAGGGCTCCCATATCCTTAGTAACAAATTCATGACCCAGAAATTCTTTCCCGCTTTATTCCATGCATATCATCTCCTGTAATGAGTATATCATCAACATATACCATAATAACAGTCATACCTCTAGTGGTTCTTTGTGTAGAAAGAGAGTGATCTACATTCGACCATTTGAACCCATGTTTCTCAAACAAGTCTGAGAGCTTCTGGAACTAAGCTCTAGGGCTCTGTTTAAGGTCATAGATTGCCTTATGGAGTCTACACACCTGTGAACACTCCCCCTCAACAGCAAACCCCGACGGTTGTTGCATGTAGACTTCCTCCTGAAGATCACCATACAGAAAGGCATTCTTGACATTCAACTGAAACAAAGGCCAATCTTGGACCACGGCAATAGATAAGAGAATATGTAAGGTAGAATGGCGGGCAACTGGGGAGAACGCGTCAAGATAATCCACCCCGTATATCTGAGTAAACCCACAGGTGATCAGTCGAGCCTTGTACCTCTTAATGCAACCATCTGCATTCTACTTCATCGTGAAAACCCATTTGCAACTTACTATATACGCCCCAGTAGGGGCGGGGCCAGGGCTCCAGGTACCTCTCGACTGAAGAGATTCTTCCATAGCTAATCACCATCGACTCTCCTGTAGGGCCTCATGATAATTCTGTGGAATGGGCACTGCTGATAATGCAACTGCAAATTTCCTGAAATCGTCAGTCAAGCGATCAAAGGAGACCATGGATGCAATAGGATATGATGTGCAGCTGCGTTTCTGCTTTCGAAGCACAATAGGTAAGTCCAACTCAGCAACCTCCACATTTGTCTCTTGTATAGAGCCATGCTCGGGTAGATAACCAGACCCATCGTTATAAATTATGTATTCAGAACATACCTCACTTGTGCTAGATGATGAGCAGTGACCATGAGTAGAAGTGGGCCTGCGGGTATAGTGATGTGACAAAGGTGGAACTGGGACCATAGTAGGTGGTGGAGGTGGTAGTGGTGGTGGTGAAGGTGGTAGAAATATCGATGAAGAAGGTAGTGATGGCGATGGTGGCATGTATATTTCATCATCAGAGTCTGATGAATATAACCGATCACCTGTTGGAGAAAAATACATCATTGACTCGAAAAAGGTGACATCAGCACTAACATAATACTTCTGCGCAGTGGATCATAACACATGTACCCATTTTGTGTCCTGGAATACCCAACAAAGACACACTTGACAGCCCTAGGAGAGAGCTTGTCAACACCTAGAGACAACTGGTGGACAAATGCGACCGAGCCAAACACACCAGGAGTAAGTAAGTACAATTTCTTTTCAGGAAAAGCAAGAGAGAAGGGAATTTTCTCACCAAAAACTGACGAGGGCGTGCGATTGATAAGATAGCATGCCATAAGGACAACATCGCTTCAAAAAGAATGCGGAGCACAACTCTAAATGAGAAGAGTCCTTGTAACATCAAGCAAATGAAGATGCTTCCTCTTTGCAATACCATTTTGTTGGAAAGTATAGGCACATGATGTCTGATGAATAATACATTGGATTGAAAAATAATTGGAAAGAGTATGGATATAGAATTCTAAGGCATTATCAGTTCTCACAAATTTCACAGAAGAAGAAAACACATTTTGTACTTTAGTGAGAAAAGTTTTGATAACATCTCCGGCTTCAGATTTATTCTTTAATAAAAAGACCCAAGACAGACAAGAGAAATCATCCACTGCAACAAGATAAAACATGTATCCCTGATAATCAGGAACACGACTGGGACTCCAAATATCTATATGAAACAACTCAAAAATGGAGCTATTGTTCTGACTCTAATGATTGGGAAATGCAAACCGATGACGCTTTCCTAACTGACAAGCCTCACATAGAAAGGACGTTTGAGGAGAGATCTGAGGCAGAACACGACACATTTATTGGAGCGGGAGATGACCAAAGTGCATGTGCCACATGAAGGGTGAGACAGATCCAACAAAAAGAGAAGAAATGCTAGCATACAGAGTTTGGGTTAAGCGATAGAGGCCACCTTGCTCACGACCACACCTGATTACCTTTCTCGTAAGGATGTCCTGAAATACAAGAGAAGATGTGTCAAAAATAGCTCGACAATGTAAATCCTTTGTAATCTGATTAATAGATAACAAGTTCATAGAGAAGTCAGGTATATACAACACATTATGTAAATTCATAGAGGGTGTCAAACTAATCTTCCCATGTCCCGTGATTAGGGAATGAGTCCCATATGTAATAACCACAATGCATCATGGAGGAACTTGTCTGTATGATGTAAGTTGATCCCTGTCTCCACACAAGTGATGTGTAGCACCAGAGTCCATAATCCATTCTATAACGTCGGATTCACAAATACTGATGAGTGCATAAGTACTACCTAGAGGAGGCTGAAGCAGCGACATCAGACTGACTCCCAGAGGTCGAGGAAGACATGGCGGGACTGGCTGGAGGTATAATGCCCCTTAATCGTGCTATAAGATCATCAAATCGTTGATCTATAGAGGATGCAACTAGAGGAAGCCAAAGGCTCAATCTGCTCAGCCACTCGAGCAGAGGCAGGAAATCCATGCTTAGAGTAGCATATACCTTCGGTATGTCCAGAACGATGGCAAAAGCTGCAAGATTGACGAACACGACCTCCTCTGCCACGAGGTCCTATGAGCCTGCGGAAGGTTTCTTCCATAGGAGGAATAGCAAAGTCTGCCAAAATCTGGGAACGGGTCGCCTCATAATCAAGATCAAGGGCTGCCAAGAACACAACAACCATGGTGGCATTCCTATAAGTCTTCTGCTGCTCAGGGGTATATGTAAGAGGCATGAAGCTATAAAGCTTCTCGAACATCCCACGCAAGGATGTATATAGCGAGTGGAGAGGCCGTCCATTCTGCTTGATAGTAAAGAATATCATGCTGGAGTTGTAGAATCTTTGTCTCATTCTTTGCCTCTAAATAAGTAGCAACAAGTATATCCCACATTGCCTTGGTTGTGGGCTGATGGAGTATATCATTGACGATCTCTATTGCCAATGTACCTGAAAGCCAAACCGTGGCATATGCATCATCCGCCTCCCATGAGATATTAACCCCAGTTTTCTCAGCCGGCTCTTCCTCGGTAAGAATGTATTTCTTACCTGTAGTCTTCATCATGCTCATGAACTGCATAATCCACAGTTCATAGTTTGATCCATCCATCTTTATTATAGTCGCAGGACCTCTAAAGGTGCATGTAGAGGGAATATCGACCTTGCTTTCTGACTTGACAGCTCGAGAAGACTAGGGTTGAAGAATAGACAAGGGCTTGTCTATACTGACAAAGAGAAATTCGATTGTATGTGTAGACTCATGCAACCAATCTCATCAAGAGAGAGGACTCGATGACGGTGTTCTAAAGGAGGGTGGCAACACTCCTCATGGAGAGAGTTAGCGGCGCCCAAGCTGCGGCGTGATGATGAGGCAGCAGTGCCCGCGTGGGCATTAGGTCCTAGCGGCAGGCCCTGGAGCGGGCTCTGAGGCCGTACGCATGGTCGCGTGGGTTGGAGGACCGGGCGACGACCTCCATCGAAGGGGGCGGGTCGTGCGGCATGCTCATGTAGGAGGGAAGGTCACGTGGGAGAGAGGGCAGCGACCCACGTGGAAGGGGAGGGCGACAGCGTGTGTGAGACAGAGGTTTGAGGTGGGGTTTAGGGTTAGGGTTTCATAGCTCCGATCTAGGACCGCCGCTTTAATACCGTGTTGGGAAAAATGGAAGAGATGTTTATTCCTTGAGCCCTAGGCACTCTTATATAGGGAGAGACTTTTGTACAAATTACATAGAGTAGACAGAAGAACAAAAAGATATATAAAAGGTATAGAAATATAAAATATATCTCGACAGCTGCAATTGTAGCCCCCCCCCCCTACAAAATCTGGAATAACAACATCCGAAACAAAGCGGCCAATCTGACATCCAGTTCCATCATATGCCATTTCGAGGGCATTGTAGACGGCCAGCTGCAACCTACGTCGTCGCTCCCACGATGACCATCTCGAGTATCTTTTCCCATATCTCCAAGTGGGAGATAGGCGAGAGGAAGGGGTTTTTCGAGGCTCCAGCTCCAAGCTTTTCATCAACGAATGAAGGTACACATCATTCGTACAAGAGCTCCCATCCTCCAGCGTCGCTTCGAAACTCCAAGAAGCAACCCCATTGGAGACACCAACTCGTTGCCGACCCGAGGAGATGTCATGAGTCTCGCGATGCAGAGGGTCCTAAATGATGTTTGGAAGAGCCCCCGAATGAGTTTCAGTATCAGGACCAGATGAGGATGGTCTTAGACTCTTAGCATATTCGGATCAAGGGAGAGGCACCTCTGCAAAATAGATCAATAGGAAGGGACAAGATCCGACGAGGCGTCGGTGGGTTCCCCAGTCCTACCCTGGTGCTACCCAGCATCGCCCATACGCTACCCAGGCGCTACCCAATTCTGCCTAGGCACTACCCCGTACTACCCTCGTGCCACCCAATCTACCAAGGCACTCCCCAACACTACCCATACCACGAACGAGTTTGCTTAGGGTTGGTTGAGATATGAGCATACACCAACAACCACCCCCCTTGATGTACGTGTAGACACCCTATCACCTATCTACGGTCCCAGTCGTGTACCAATCCGACACTATGTCAGAAAACATAGTTGATATTCCATCCACATGTGCCTTTAAGGGTCAGACACCTATTGTCAAGATGGATGGTCAATCTAACACTATGTCAGAAAACATAGTTGATATTCCATCCACAGATGCCTTTAAGTGTCCGACGCTTATTGTCAAGATGGATGACAAAGAAAAACCACTCGGCTGGTCCTTTTAACCGGTTCATTTTCAGAATATGGCCATTCATTCCGAATAAAAAGAAATCCACATGCACTAGGAGTTGACTAACCTAGAGGTTCAACCACCATGTTGTAGGGCATGGACCCTTCGTTTGACTGAGAAAGTGTGTCTGAACTTGTGCATCAAGAGAGAAAACGGCAACCCACCTGCAAGTATGAGTTATTATGAACAAGTCAGTAGCCGAGTGACTCCTTAGAAATATGTTTGAGAAGGTATCACCAGCCGACCGAGCATGGGAGCAGGTGACTAATGGATCTCCAGTACCCAATCTGCAACTTGTGAGAATCCTCGATATAAAATTTCAAATACGATTAACAAGGGAATGGCATGAAGGATTGTTGGAAATAAGGAGTCACTGCACTAGTCTGGGTAGTCCAGACTCGTTTTTTTCATGTTTATTTCTTCTCCCTCAAGTAGGCGTATGCATACCCATAGCCAAAACCCATATAAGGAGAGCTTTTAACAAAGTATCTCATTCCATTCAAATAATTTGATACGAAAGTAATGGTCCTAGACCAAGGCTCAATACTACCTTGCTCTTCCCCAATTTTTCCCAATACTAACATGCTCTTCCCATTTCTTTTTTCCACCATTTTTTTTGAAAGAAACCTCACAGACACATTGAACGACTTCTCTGGATCAGCTTTGCAGTCATCCTCACATAGGCTATTCACTGCTCGATCTCATAATTGCTGCTCAAGCCCAACCCTCTCCACCAGACTTTGGTCTTGTCACTGGAACTCAACATCTAGTTGTTGCACCAACAACTCAAGGTTAGCTTCGAAGATCATATATGTGAAATCCTCTAGACCGATCAGATTTGAAATCCAGCGGGCAGGGTGATAAGATGGTGATGCTTTGGTGACCTTCCAGTGGCGTTCCAGATTTCTCCAGTGAAGCTCCAAACTTCGTATGATGCTTAAGATTTCTTTCTTCACGAAAGACCAGGTTGAATCTACTGATTTGGCGGAAATAGTCACGAAAGGTATAAATATTGATCTGAGTTGAACAACCAAACTTAAACCTTTCAAACCATAGGTATAAATATTGATGTGAGTTGAACAACGAAGCCTAAACCTACCACAAGTTTAAGTGTGGGATTCAGATATGTCTACCTCTTCTACTGATTCTGAAATTTGAGGAGGTGCTCGCACTATGAATATGACTTCCGTTGGGAATAAAAACCTGACCCCATGATCTAGTAAATAATTCCAACTATTCCCAATAGTTTCAACAGTTCCTCCCATCCATCAAGGGGCACAAGAAGGAACATATCCTCAACACAGCTGAACCAACCACAGAAGAGAGGGACGGGAAACTCCCTATCTGGAAGGACAATGCAAATGTACGATCAAGAATCTTGAACTGCTCAATCAAGAATATTAAATAGGAGATTATTTACTGTTGAGATATTAGTTATCATTATTATTGTTTTCTTATTTTCTATTTCTTTTTTTTTCTTCCTGTAATTTGTTCAATAGGTTCCTTTCCTACATAAGAGAACCCTAGCGCCTCTCATAATGCAATTCATTCCTTTCCCTCAACATGGTATCGGAACGACGGTCCTATATCGGAGTTTCCATATCCCACCCTAATCCTATCCCCCCAAATCCCCGTGCCGCCTCAACCGGTGCTCCAGGTCGTCGTCAAGGCCGCCTCCGACCGCCTAGGAAGTCGTGCATGCTGCCCCGGCTTTTCCAGGTCGTCACCGACTCTATCATGCGCCTCCACGCCCCTACGCGGCTTGATCTGCAGTCTGATTAGGTCTGATTTTGACCAGAAAATACGATTTCAGACCTCTAAATCGTGTTTTCCAGCCCTAGAGAGCAGCGACGATTGATGAGGATGGTCGTATGAGTCTACACGTACAACCAATCCTCCGTATGATCGTGTAGACTCGTTCATATCGGTCTACTCCCCAGTTGAGTTTCGTTGTTCGGCTACTTTTCCATCATGTCAGAAAACATGGGTGATATTTTTTCGTCCGAAGTCTTTAAGGGCCCAACTCCCATCGCTAAGATGGACGGGACCAACTATAAGTTGTGGTCCATGCAGTTTCTCACCCTCATGCAATGCAACAAGGAGCACATCCTGACAGATTAGAGCCAACGGATAAGACTAGGGCAAATGCTTCTTGGAAGCAAGATAATGTGTATGCTCGTGTTTGGCTATGTGGGACACTTACCACGGAGATAGCCAATGATATTCTGAACCAGCCCACCGCCAAGGCGATGTGGGACACTTTGGCTTCCACCTATACTCAAGCGAAGAATGAGGCCAAGATTCTTTAGTTACAATTTGACATCTACAAGGCCAAGCGGAATGGACGTCCTCTGCACGTGTACTACAGTTCACTCCGTGGTGTGTTTGAGAAACTACATAGCTATATGTCTATTACGACATCTCTTGAGCAGCAGAAGGAATATGGGAAGTCCACAATGGTCGGAGTTTTTATGACCGGCCTTGATACATAGAATGATGCAACACGTACTCAACTTCTCACTGAAGCTACCATACCTCCCATGGAGGAGGCCTATAGCCGACCCAACTGGATTATCATGCCTCTTGCGGCCACTCCTCAACCCTCGTAAGCTATGGTTATTTCTCGTGGATGAGTGACGACCCAGTCTAGAGGACACACTCCTCGTGGCAGAGGTGGTGGACGTCCGTGTGACTCTCGCTCATTTTGTCGCCGACCGGGACATGCAGAGGATACATGCTATCAAAGCATGGATATCATGTTTCTGGCCGCATGGCTGAACAGATTGAGCCTTCAGATACTCTTGCTTCCCAGGCAGATCCTCTCCTGAATGATATCGTCTCTCGCATTAGAGAGATTATGACGCCTACCGTAGGAACCTCCACTACATATACAGCAGTCGCAGCCAAAGCCTCTTCGAGCTCCTCAGGTATCGCTTATGCATTCACCGGTAGTAATGGTGCAGATATGACAGAGTGGATTATGGACTCTAGTGCTTCTCATCATCTTTGTGGAGACATGGCACAACTAAGGTCCTAAAAGACCATATCACCTGATAGATGATTTGTCATTGCCAATGGTGACCACTTATCAATTACAGTACAGGGGGAGGTGCATCTGACGACATCTATGCATATTCAGAATGTTTTATATGCTCCTAACTTTCAGATGAATTTACTTTCCATTAGTCAGATTATTAAGGATCTACATTGTCGTGCCATCTTTGATCTACCTTCTCTTGTGTCTCAGGACATAATCATGGGCAGGTTGATTGGATGTGACCATGAGCAGCAGAGACTCTACATATCGGTCCAAGCTCCTCATGTTGGCGTTTCCATTATACCTACTGGATCAGTCTCTCTATATCGGTGGCACTTCGTTTTGGTCTCCTTCCTCTGTAGAAGCTATGTCATGTTCTCCCTCAAATTTCCACGAGATCCTCCTTTCAGTGTGACGCATGTTAGCTTGGGAAGCATCATCGTTCATCCTTTCCATCCCATCAAAGTTGGAGCAGTTTCCAGTTGTTTGAGCTCCTTCATTTAGATATCCGGGGTCTGAGTCATATTTCTGATCACCAGGGACATCGTTTGTATCTTGTTGTTGATGATGATTTTTCTAGATTTTCCTGGGTCTTTCTTTTGAAGAATAAGTCTGAGGTTGGTTCTTTGATCAAATATTTTATTAATGAAGTACGGAATATGTTTTCTGCTAATGTCAAATATCTTCACATTGATAATGCCTTAGAATTTTACACCGTGCAACTTTTTGAGTTTTTAAGATCCCTTGGCATTGTTCACCAAACCTCATGTGCATACACTTCTCAGTGGAACAATGTTGTCGAACGCAAACATTA
This sequence comes from Ottelia alismoides, assembly GCA_037367405.1. Taxonomy (NCBI): domain Eukaryota; kingdom Viridiplantae; phylum Streptophyta; class Magnoliopsida; order Alismatales; family Hydrocharitaceae; genus Ottelia; species Ottelia alismoides. Next base: position 27,175 of record JAZKJV010006758.1, read on the forward strand.
TCACTTACTTGATGTGATCGAAACCTTGTTGATAAAGCGTCGTGCTCCTCACTCTTACTAGGGCAACGTTGTCCTTACTGCATGCTATTTGGTGAACCACATGTCCTCGTCTGTGTTGGGAGAGAAGATTCATTTCTCGATTATGTTTCCCGATAAGGATCTTTTCTCCCTTGCACCTTGTGTGTTTGGATCTATTGCTTTTGTTCAAGGTTGCAGAAAACGGTAGTCGGTACTCGGTCGGTGGGGTCACTGACTAAGGATTAATCGGCAGTCGGGCGACTAATCGGATTTAGTCGGCCATTAGTCGGTTTTAAATTTTTTATTTATTTTTAATATATAAATTATTTTTTTATACATATATTCGTATATATTTACAATATAAATCTTTTTTGTACATATATTCTTATATATTTGCATAGATTTGAACATTTTCTATACTATTATAATGAAACAAAAGGAGTAATTGACTTTAAATATAACTTTAAGCATATTAGAATAGGCTTGATTTTAAAAAAAGCAAAAAATAAAAAAACAAAAAACCTCTATGTAAAAGACGGCCGAGTAGTCGACCGACTAGGCCGACTAGTCGGCCCGATTAGTCGGGATGACCGACTAATGGTCGACTAGGCCTAGTCGAGTCGGCTACCCCCCCGACTCGACTAGTCGGACCGATTAGTCATCCTAGTCGGCCGACTTTTACAACAGTGCTTTTGTTCATGATGTCTCTCCAAGTCGTGACAAGCTCTCTCTTAAAGTTGTCAAGTGTGTGTTTATTGGCTACTCTCGAACCCAGAAAGGGTACTATTGCTTTGATCCACTAAGGCGGAAGTACTTTGTCAGTGCTGGCATAATTTTCTTTGAGTCTGTTATGTATTTTTCTCCTACAAGTGACATACTAACCCCATCTGACTCTGACAATGAGATCTACATGCCTCCACCTCCTACTGTCGTTCCTCCACCTCCCTCTACTCTTGCTCCACCACCACCTCCTCAACCACCACCACCACATGCACCTACTCCTTCCTTTACATATGCTCTTGTGACTCAGTTTTTGCCACGTGTTTTTACTCGTAGGTCTCGCTCGATTCCCCTTGCTCACAGGTATTGCCCGGCATCCAGCACGCCTCAGGTATGTAAGCGCACATTGTTTCTATTGATGGCACCATTGAATTGTTTGTGCAGCAAGATTCTATACAGGATGAGCAGGTGCCCTCTCAAAAGGGGAACTCACATGTTACGGACTTGGCAGATGATCTTGATGTACTGATAGCTCTACGTAAGCCGAGACATAAGTGTGCTACTTATCCTCTTGCAGTACGGGTTTCATTAAACATGTTGTCAGAGGATTTCAGGACATCTACCTCGGCACTATTTGTTGGACATGTGAGCTTACAGTGAACCATTATGTAATAAATGTTGGACACTCATAGGTGTTCACCCCAGTGTTTTATTAATAAATATTATACAAGGATGAAATAGCACTCAGAAGTTACATGAGTAGCAAAGGAAAAGACCCCGCCTACAACCAAGATTCCAGAACCCAGGCCACCTGACAGAAGACATTTTCCTTATAAAATCTTTGCCCGTTGAAAATCCGTGCATTCCTGACCGGCCAAATCACCCTTACTACCGCAATTGGGAGGAGCAGCTCCCCACGTGAACGTCCCTTAACCGCCACTAGACACCCGCAGAAGGAAGTAACACTATCCACACTTATCCACTCCAAGACGACATTGTTCCAAATTGGTCTCGTAGCGTTACATTTGAAGAAGAGGTGTCCCACGGTCTCTATCTCCATGTCACAGAGGAGGCATCTATCGGACACTGATCCTAGAAGCCTTGAGCATCTGTCCCGCGTCATGAGTCACTCTCTCCGAAACAGTCACATGAAGAAGCCAATCTTCTTTGGAAGCCCAAGTCCCTAAATGTAACCGCAGTCCCTCGCCATCTCCGACGAAAGGGAAGGTGGCATCCGGCATATAGTAGCGTACGCATTTCTCACCGAGAAACTCCCTTGATCTAAAATGTTATTACAAATCATTCCCCAAATGTTATTACATATCATTCCCTGATCTAAAATGGAGAATAACTAGTTTGCATAACAGGTCCCTTAGTACAATTAGGATTATGTACCATGACCATCTTAATGATCGTACAGTTGTTATTCAAATATTGAATCAAAGAGGTTGGTACTAGGATGATATCTAAAGAGTTAGATTGAGGACTCATCAAGCACAGTCAAATGATTATTAAGAGAGGATCTTCAACCTGAATTATTTATATGAATATGATTCACATTTTTCCAATGATATGATTGCAATATTCACAATTATGAATTATTTGTCTGAATAAATTTACAAAAAAAGTTGTTGCAAAATTAATTGGAGATAAATAAGCACCTTAGTGGGAGGAGGTGGAAGGCCACCAAGTCCCATTAAGAAAGCGATTTATCTCTTTTAGATTATCTCCATGCGAAATTGATTTAGTTGAAATTAAATTGTATTGATGATTCAATATATATTAAATTGAATTAAATTAATTGTTGTGTTTTTACAATAAAATCATGACCATTGAAACAAACACAAACCAATCTAAACCATAGGATTGGTGTAGTTCATGTATTGAGATCCATGGACTCCCAAAATACTATATAAGAAGAGTCACTCTTGCTCTTCTAAGAAGTTGTTGAACAACAAATTTCTCTCCCTTTCTCATTCTCATATCACATGCCAACTCTCACTCTCTCTCCCTTGAGTGACCATCCACTCTAACCTTAGAGAGAAGGTTGCTTTCGTCATCACATCGATGTTACATCGTCATCTCGATCGTTCGTGGATCTGTGTCTACTTTCATGCGTCATGTTCGTAAAGAAGACATTTGATCCCGTGAGACGAGATCAGGAGATCTATTGCTTGGATCAACAACTTGGATTGCGAGAAGCACGCGATTCATTTTTGCGCTCGCAAGGCCGGATCAGACTTGAGACATGAGGTCTCTTAGCTTATAGACTCGATTACAACCACGCTATAAGAGGTATTCCTTTACCCAATATGTGGTTAAGATGAAATGATCCGTGAATGGTTAATGGATCATGTGTTTCATCATTTAAATTTTTTAAATTCCATTGCATCAAGCAACTAATTCAACTAGTCGCTCACGATCACATACGATGCGATACCCACGCTTCCATGATGTGCTTAAGGATTTTTCCATAATCTTTCAAGTGGTATCAAAGCCATGTTAGGTCTTGGATGAGATCCAAAACCCTAGATGAACAAGGTTCATATTTCAAATGCGCGGGACTCAATTGTTTTTGCATTGGATGCAAGAATCGAATAGTTTTTTATGAAATAAAACCCATTGTTTTTGCATTGTTTGGACGCGTTTTTGGTTATTATAATGTATTTAGAATGTCAAAATATGTCCCAAAACAGTATCCTATAATTAGTGCTAAAAGTACATGAAAATGATTTGAAGAGTTCACGCCACTAAAATTATTTTTGCATGTATTCGTGGATCTGTAAGAAAATTATTTTTACTTATTATTTTCATGTCATGAAACATGATTTGGATTAAGTAGAGAATCAAACCAGCAAATCGCACGAGTTTATTTCGCGCAAATTCGACTTTGCCCTAGATATTCCATTTTTAGCGGAGACGGGTCGAATGATGATTGGATCTTCGAAACTCTTTGCTTAATTTATTTATTATTCAATAGAAACCATGGAAATTATGAATTTTCCTTGATTAATTATGATGCCTAATCATTATGAAGATAATTGATTAATCATTATTAGCTATTGATGGAATGTTTCATGAAAACCCATAGATCATTCTACAATAGTTGTATGACAATCTTTACATGCAAAACTTTGTTGCTTGAATACGATGGGGATTTGTTTATTAAATCTCCTTATAATATTAATCAAAATGGTTTTGATAAATATTATATGTTATAACTTCGATAGAAATATCGATTAATATCTCAAAATACAATATGATCAAATTACATTATCCCGACCTGAGGCAGATATGGTGTCCATTAGGAGAGTGTTGGGGTTGTAGGTTGCTTTGTGAGCGGTCTGTCCCACTCCCGTCGTTACTGGCCATTACAACGAGTAAGGAAAAGATAATGATGATGGGATCATGGGATATTTTTCTAATTATTAAAATTTGAATAATATGTAGTTTGAGATTATACCATCCTCCAAGTAACAATCAAGTTTGTTGGTTGTTATATTGGATTGATAATTGATTTAATATAATTAAATGAATTATATCTAATTAATTACTCTGTTATGAATAGAGTAATATTTTTTCCCTTGGAAGAATTAATTAAGTGAACGTGATTCATGATAATTAATTGAAATTTGAATATGATATGGAGGATCACATAAGTGACATCCATGATCTCCCGTCAAGGTGAAGGGTTCTGTCGCCATACATTGTATGTTGGAGACGCCTGTCCGAAGTGACAACCCTTGCATGCATGCGCATCTGGATCGAGCTCTTTACTTCTCGAAAGAGTAAGGTCGTATGCGTAGTGACCCCACTATCAGTTCCTCATATTATTCGGGTGATATTGGATTGCACATAGTGAGTCTTATTCCTGTTGAAGGTTGGTTCAATTAGCAACGAGTCATCATCACCTTAGGGGTGGTAGCCCGGGGTGTTAAAGACCGAATTGGGAGATGCAAGTTGGACTTGCAAGGTGAAATGTGTTCCCACTTCTTTTTATCCGAGTTACAAGTTCTCATATTATTGGGATGTAAGAAAGATAAGAAACAAGATCCTCGATCTTGCTTAAGATATAATGGTAAGTATATCTCTTACATTGAAAGTGATTAGGGAATGAACTTTCCGTGTTGACAAGGCAAAACAACTTTGATATAGAAATTCCTAAATCAATGTAAAATATATATGTATATGCAAATTTCTTATTTCAGATAATCCTCGTTAAACCCACTCGTTATTATGCTCAATAATAACCAGTAAAAATATCATGGAATGGATCCATGATCAATATATTGTACTTACAGTTGGACATATAGTGTATGAGGTTGTAATGTGCAAGTTTCCTCGTAATAATGAGGAATGGTAATTAATTAGACAATAGGACAACAACTTTGGATTTGTATGTCTCTATAGTCTTGATCTCTCATCGAATATACTTTGTAAGTGACATGTCGATGATGATCGTAATTATCAAAAAATCCTTGTAAAACCTAAGAAGATGTTTTGGCATACATATGTACTCTCGACATTTAATCATGAATGACATTGTTCTCTGCATTACGCAGAATGGTGACTCGATAAGAGATGATGTACTCAAAATGTTTGAGTACTTACCTGAACCAAAAGTCTTTAAGAGTTAAAATGGATGTAGATATGATTAGTGCCATCATTCTGTTAACTATACTCAAGTCATTCATGAAGCTTCATAATATTCACATTGTATGAATTGAGGAAAGCATGTTAAATGTTGAAATATTCTTACATTGAAATCTTTCGACTTCAACTCAAGAGAACCTTCGTCTTAAGCAATGGTTGTTTATAGATGAAGGGAACACAGTGGAAACATGGGTCTGACTCAAGTAAGAAGGAAAGTCGAAGAGTTGATTATACTTCTATGACTTCCATACATATGAAATCCAAAGAGTTTGATGAATGCCAATACTGCAATAAGTCAATAGTATGAATATCTAAGATCCTAAGAGGACTCGGATAGTGCATCGAAATAATCTACATCTACATTTAATCATTTAAGTTGACTTGCTTATAAGATAAAATCAAAGTATAATAATTGTAGCTTATTTTTCTAATAACACCAGTCGTTGTTGCATATGCTTTATAAAACTAGAAATTTTGATCTTAAGATTTAATAGCCATCCACATGAATATTGATGCAATTGTTGCAACAATCTCCATTGGATAGACAGATTTCATAATTTCAGTGAGAGAGCCCTTAGTCTTACAGAATGTCTTTATGACCTAGCTATTAGAATACATTCATTGTTTATTTCCAAATGTTGGAAATAAACAAGTATTCCGGAATAGACATGTCATAAAGAGTTATGTTGGATATATTTCAGATGGTAATCTAACATGTAGTGTGACTCTACAAATTTTGAATATTAATGAGTGATTCATTGACATTCCTAATACCGAAAATTAAACCTTGATAGATCAATAAGAGGATAAAGATCATTTGACAATGATCTAGCATCAAGTCTTGTACATGTGTCTACTGATATGATCAATAGACTGGTAAGATATTGAACTTTAGATGTCTACAAGTTCAAATCTTACATACTTATGAATATTGTATTCAAAGTAAATATGTCCAATACACTCTTCTCTGAGAATAATGTAAGATGCCAATGTATTCAAGATCTCATACATATTGATGTGTGTGGATCAACTATATCAATAATAAATATTAATGATATGCGATATCAATTGATGATTTTTGTGATATGAGATTTCTTCTCTTTACCTTGGAAATCTTTAAATGTTCAAAGATTTTGAAATTTTGGTTTAGAACAAAAGTTTGAAGGAAGATGAAATGAATTTGATCTAACTAAGATAGCAAGTACCTATTAGATGAATTCAAGGAATACTTTATGAAGAAAGGAATGCCATTCCTATCTCACTCCTCCTAATACACCTGAACTCAATAGAGGTGTAGGAAGATACAATTGGACCATGTGTGACATGATTTGATCAATGATAAATCTTAGCATAATTGCCTCTTAGTTTCCTAGTATATATGTAGTAGAGACTACTATATATATATCCTTAATAAGATTCCATGCTAATATAGACTCGAAACCTTCATAAGATATGGTGTGGAACCTATCTCTGTGTTGGAAAATTGAGGATTTTGGGTTGCTCGGTCCGTGACCATAGCATGGATGCAAGTGAGCTGGAATCAAGCACTAAAGAGTGCTACTTCATTAGGAAAATAAAGGATGGTATTGGATACCTACTTTATGACCTTGAGATTCTTAAAGAATTTCATCTCTAAGAATATGATTCTAAGAGGATGACTTTCTTGAGAATCAAGATAAAATGAAGTGAAAGGAACTCGTTGAATCTTTTAGGAAGATAATGAGGTTATTGAAACAGAAACTAAAAGGACAATTAAAAGATGAAACACTCTTACCTCTTCAAATTAGTTTGAGGGGTATGGATTCCATATGTTAGATAAAGTTGACAATAATCTGACTTCGTATGATGAAGCTTCTGAGAATCATGACATGGAAAGATGGAGGTTAGTGTTATAAAATATGAAGAATGCAGAAGCGATTGATAAACAAAGCATAAACAAGAAAGATAGAACATGGAACACCATGATTTTACGTGGAACCATACTCCGTGAGGAGCGGGATGAAACCGCGGGAGAAGCCCTCAAAGGGGCATGCTATGCATTGCTTTTTCTCAATGGTTACAGGAGGTCCGGGGCTCCTTATATAGCATCTCCAGAGCCTCCAAGTCCCACCACCGGATGATGTGGGACTAAACACTGGATGTGGTAAATGTATCTTTTCTATGATCCATTTACCCTCTTACAACTCAATAGGTGCACAACCAAATACTCTAATACTCCCCCTCAAGCTGGAGCATGCAATGCTCAGCTTGGACAAACAGAAAGAAACTCAACTCAACGCTACAGGATACTACGGACAATATCAACCCAACGCGCACATTGCTGCAATCGAGGACGTTGCTTCTCATGCCGTGCAGGTGAGGAGGACGAACGGGCTGGAGTGTGAGTCTGTTGAATCTCCTCGTAGGAGAGCATGTTCTCTGAACTGGGTCTGTCAGAGTCACTGCAACTGAAAATGAGTCTCCTCGTAGGAGTACTCTGGCCCGCCACAATAATGTAGACAACTGCTCCATCTCTGAAAAGGGCCGAACTGAAAAGGTTGTGGTTGTGCAATCCTCGTCGGAGTCCACAGTCGCTGGATAATGGAGTCTGAAAATAGTCTCCTCTTCGGAGAACTGGGTCTCTCCCATCTTGCTCAGAGAATGGTGCACTACTCTGGTGTACCTATGATACCACATGAAAACCCTTGCCAACATGGCATAGGGAATGGTCCTCTACACTGGAGTCCCTATGGCTCACATGAAAACTCTGGCCGAAACAATATGAAAAGATGGGGACCTCTGAATTGATGGTATACTTGTGCTCATCTGAAAATGACCGCAATCATATGTGTGTCTGAAAATGAGTTTCTCTCTGGAGAACTCGAAAATGGGCCTCAACATGGAGTGCCTCGAATTTGGACTCTGACCGACCTGTCGAGTCTGAAATAATCTGAACTGTAGAGTCTGGAATATCTGGGCGGCCATGTAACCTGGACTGAAGAATCTGGATCTGAATCATCTGACAAACTGGCATGTGACTCTACATATATACTTCCCCTTTCTCCCATACTTGTCGGAAAACATGGACGTCGACCAAGTTGGGAGAAGACGAGATAAATAAGGGGTAAATAAAACATGCATATCCTCGAAACATTTCTTGTGGCTTTTCAAAAAAAATTTATAAAGCCGTCACATTTTTTTAAAGCCATTTCTCATTTTTCTTTTTACGGCTATTTTACAACTCTTTTTTAAACTTTTTTTTAAAACACAGACCTTTTTTTTCTCTTTTTTTTCATCATCGGCCCATTTGAGGCCCGAAACATACAACAGTTTTTTTTTCTAACAGCGGACCCTTATTTAGAGTTCCCAAGAGGGAACCCTTTGACACCAAAGCCGTCGCCGCTCTTGATGATATGTTGCCTCGACCTCACATGGACGATGTACGGCTCGAGGATGTGGCTGCTCCTGGGACTTGCTCGGAGATGCAGGAAGGGCGCGAGCGTGCAAGAGCGCCGAAGATGAAGGGGGGTCGCCGCATGGCTCCTCGATCTCTGCCTCGGCGGTGATAGCCATCGTTGCCTTGGCAGCAGCCCCCGCCTGGACCATTGCTACGCTTGGAGGTGATGAAGGTGTCGCGCGTTGCCACCTGGATCGAGCGAGAAGCTCACCGCCTGGAGCTCGATGAATGAGCATCGCCGCCTGTTGGATAATGATGCGCGCGAGGGGCTACGCGTAGGAGCGTGAAGCCGCGCAAGTGGTGGAGGTGCGCACGATGTGCGGCTCCGCCTGGGAATCGTTGGGTGTTTGCGCGAAGGTGGAGGTCTCCTGGAGATGTTGCAGATCGCCAGCGCGACCTTTTGTTGCAATCGTTGCTATTGGAGTCATCGCCTTGACTCCCCTAGAGGGCGACGCCTCCTCGATCTCAGAGAGGCTCTGCCGCATGTTGCCTGTGATGGATGCGCGCAAACGCCTTGTGATGCTCCTCGGACTCACGCAGTGCCCTAGACGTCTGGAACTTTAATCCTGCGACCATGCCTGGATGATGCGGTGCCACTACCGCATGATCTGAGATTAGGGCTCATAGAACCCTAGAATTTTAGTGACGAGATCTTCACAGGGTTTGAACCCAAGGACCAATTTGGTCACAGAATAATCAAACCTCAATAATGATAACATTACAATCGAATCTCGAAAGAACATAAATAAAGAACTTAAAATCCTCGAGAATCGACCCGCTCTGATACCATGTTATAAAATGTGACGAATGCGGAAGCGATTGATAAACAGAGCATAAACAAGAAAGATAGAACATGGAACACCATGATTTTACGTGGAACCCTACTCCGTGAGGAGCGGGATGAAACCACGGGAGAAGCCCTCAAAGGGGCATGCTATGCATTGCTTTTCTCAATGGTTACAGGAGGTTTGGGGCTCCTTATATAGCCTCTCCAGAGCCTCCAAGTCCCACCACTAGACGATGTGGGACTAAACACTGGATGGGGTAAATGGATCTTCTCCAGGATCCATTTACCCTCTTACAACTCAATAAGCACACAGCCAAATACTCTAACAGTTAGCAATAAAGTCTAAAGTAGACTTCATATACAAGTGTTGTATATAGACCCTCGATGATTCACCTATAGACCCTCGATGATTCACCTACAGGGGTCAAACTCATTAGGTGTAAATGGATCTTCATGAGAAAGAGGGAACATAATGAGAAGGTAGAGACCTTCAAAACACGACTCGTAGCCTAAAGCTACACACAGAAAAAGACATCACTTGCGATAAGACTTGCTCCCTAGTAATCACGTTTAAACCCATCAGAATATTGCTAACTATAGCTACACAACTTGACTGTGACATCTTCAAGATGGAAGTAAAGATTGCATTCCTCTATGAATTCCTCACTAAGGATTATTCATACGAAGTAGCCCCAGGCTTCATGGTTGAGGAAAGCAAGGTGTGCAAGATAAGGAACTCCATCTATGGACTCAAATAAGCTTCTTGTAATTGGAACATCAGATTTAATGAAAACAAAGGTTACGATTTCAGATAGAATCTTGATGAACCATGTGAAGCTTAGTAGAAGTGCCGATGTGTTCATCATGCTAAATATATATAAAATCCTAATCATTTGGAAAGATATAAAGAGGATAATTAAGTGTTAATGATCTGGCTATTCCATACCTTGAGATATGATCTCAAGGATATCTCTTAGATCTTAGTTCTGAAGTTGTTCAGAAGCAATGAGAAGAGAGCATTGAGACCGTCATATTAGTAGTACACCTTGGACATGTTCCATTATTGGAATATTCCAAGGAAGGTTTCCTTCCCTTAAGATATGGTATTGACCAATCTTGAAAGGATAGTATATCAAAGTGTTGATGATGCTAAAGATGCTCGCACTTGTTCAGCAGCTTTGGGAAGCTCAGTGTATGCTAGACGTGTACAAAATCCATATGTCTGTCATGCGGTAAGAGTCGTAAAGTGCTACTAATCTTACTATGGAGATAAAACACTTATTTGCAGTAATAAAAACACCTTCTAAGATGAAAAGATTTTTGAGATAGTGATCTCAAAGTCTTGTGTTCAAGAACTTAAGACTTTATAAATGGTGATCTAAAAGGTCTTAACTATGGATGCCTTATAAGACATAAGACTGGGCCGTAGTCTTAGGAGATAGAGATTTCCGGGAATTAGGGCATTCTGATAAAGATAATAGAAATTACATACTGGTTATAACGATTATTAAGTTGTAGTGTCAAAGACACTATAACATCCTTAAAATTGAGTATTAGTTGCATAAGATGCAACATTCGCATTGGATGTGAACATTGTTACTAGGAGTTATGCAAGTACCATAAAAGGACTTGGCGTAATCTCTCGGGAACAGAGTGACTGATCAGCTTACCTAGCAATATTAAATAGCTTATTATTGTCACATGAGTATGGATTTAAATAATTAGCCCATTAATGGCTCATTGGACTAGTGGGAGATTGTTGGACGTGTGGGCCCACGACAAGCCATTATGCAGTAAATGTTATTGCAAATCATTCCCTGATCTGAATGAAGAATAATTAATTTGCATAATAGGTCCCTTAGTACAATTGGGGTTATGTACCATGGCCATCTTAATGATCATCCAATTGTTGATTCAAATATTGAATCATAGAGCATGGTGCTTAGATGATATCTAAAAAGTTAGATTGAGGACTCATCAGGCACCGTCAAATGACTATTAAGAGAGGTGCTCCAGCCTAAGAAGGAGATGTCAATCCTTCTCTAAAAGGTTGATATCTGACCGACCTCTTGATGCAGGTCCTCTTCATAGGAGAGATTCGAATGTGTCAGATAAGTTAGGTCAAAGAGTTGACTTAACGAAATCTAGATAACCAATACCTATGTCGTATACTGTCACAATATAGGCATGCATCCTCTGACCGAAGACAGATGTATTACTATATGTCTTAGTATGTGCATTTGGTAGACAAATAGATTAATGGCCTAATCAAGATCTATATACCGATGAGCTGATGTGCATACAAGAGCATATGAGTAATACGATCTCTCAAAGGGATCATAATGGTTCACTTGTAAATAGGAAGACATGAGCTTACTCAAGAGGTATTGGGACTGATCAAATTTCATGCATGGTCGTCTTGCTTGGGAAGCATGACAAGAATTGGTGGGTATGATATATGCTTTTGGAAAGCATATGATCGATACCAATTCCCGATAACTGAATGAGAATCTTAATGATAAAACCATGGAGGTGACAGTCCAAAAGAGATATAAACTTCGGGTTTATTCTAGGTTTTCCAGTATGCAGGATGTACAGGTATTAGGAATAAATAAGGGTGATGTAATCATAAATGATTGTATAACCATGACACTTCCATAACCAAGGGAGTAATGAAACAAGCATGTATTTTAGTGACTCCTCTCAGTAAAGAAGTAATCTAATCTCAGTCCAAATGTTAGACATTGATCTGAATGTGATTCAGATGCAATTAGGAGATTACTATGACTTTGATTTAATCAAACATCTGTGGTAGGTCCTTAAGATCTGATCTTGAGATATGATCTCAACATCCAAGTCACTATACGTGGAACGTATAATCGCCCTGCCCTTATTTCCAAGTATCCGCGAAGAAAACACATTATTCTTGAAAGAGTTCAAGAATAATTCCAATGTTAATATATCCAAGCATTGAGAAATGGATAATTAAATGTGATTTAATTATCATAAATAATATAGATAAGATTCATATTATTTGAATGCATGAGAATTGAGATCTTAGATAATTAAATGTGATTTAATTATCAAGGATGTGGATAGTACTATCCATATTATTCATATATATTATAAATGTGGTTTATAATATATTAAAGATAGACAATTGTAATTTGTATTTGTTAATTAAGTGTTGATGTGAATTGAATTCACATTAGACAATTAATTAAAAATATAATTTACATTGTATTTTGGGTTATGAATAATTATGAAGTACTTGTGTGAATAAATTTGCAACAAATAGTTGTTGCAAAATTAATTGGAAATAAATAGGCACCTTAGTGGGAGGAGGTGGAAGGCCACCAAGTCCCATTAAGAAAGAGATTTATCTCTTTTAAATTATCTCCATGCAAAATTATTTTAGTGGAAATTAAATTGTATTCATGATTCAATATATATTTAATTAAATTAAATTAATTGTTGTATTTGTACAACAAAATCATGGCCATTAAAACAAACACAAACCAATCTAAAAAATTGGATTTGTGTAGTCCATGGATTGAGATCCATGAACTCCCAAAATACTATATAAGAAGAGGCAACTTTGCCCTTCTAAGAAGTCGTTGAACAACAAATTTCTCTCTATCTTTCTCATTCTCATATCACATGCCAACTCTCTCTCTCCCTCTTGAGTGGTTGTCCACTCTAACCTTAGAGAGGGGGTTGCTTTCGTTGCCGCATCACCGTTATGCCATCACCTCGATCGTTTGTGGATCTCCGTCTCCTTCCATGTGTCACGTTCGTGAAGAAGACGTTTGATCTCAGGAGATGAAATCAGGAGATCTATTTCTTGGATCAAGAAATCGATTTAAAGAAGGAAACGATTCATCTCCGTGCTCGTAAGCGTCTCTACCGTCGGGTCGAACTTGAGATAGGATGTCTCTTTACTTAAAGACTCGATTACAACCACGCTACAAAAGGTATTTCTTTACTCGATATGTGGTTTAGATGAAACGATCCGTGAATGGTTCATGGATCATGTGGTTTCATCATTTAAATTTTTAAAATTATGTTGCATCGAGCAACTAGTTCGACTAGTCGCTCACGATCGCATATGATGTGATCCTCACGTTGTCGTGATGCACTTGAGGATTTTTCCATAATCCTTCACTATCAACCGTGGAGATACCATGAACATATCAGGAGGCTGTATAGGATAGTTAGTGGAGGTTAGCCATGGAGGAGGAGATGGTTGCAATGCAATCACATGGTACGTGGAGTCTTGTTTCTGCTCTAGTTGATGCATCTATTGTGGGATGCAAATAGGTGTTCACTGTGAAACACCGTGTGGATGGCGGCATGGATCGCTATAAGGTGAGACTTGTGGCACATGGGTTCACCCAGGCATATGGGGTAGACTATCAGGATACTTTCTCTCTAGTTGCCAAACATTCTACTCTGCGTATTCTATTTTCAGTTGTTGTGACACGAGATTGGCCCCTTTATCAGCTTGATGTGAAGAATGCCTTCCTCTATAGTGATCTTCAAGAGGAGGTCTACATGCAGCAACCACCTAGATTTGTTGTTGAGGGGGAGTGTTAGAAGGTTTGCATGCTACACAAGGCTATCTATGGCCTTGAGCAGAGTCCAAGAGCATGGTTCCAAAAGCTCTCGGACTTGATAGAGCAGCAGGGGTTTGTGAGGTCGACTGTCAATCACTCCTTGTTTGTGCAAAGGATCCATAGAGGTACTATAGTCATTCTTGTTTACGTTGATGACATTATTGTTACAGGGGATGACGAGCATGGCATTCAGGGTGCCAAGGACTTCCTAGTTCAGCAGATGGACATTTACGTTACTTCCTTGTACTAGAGTTTACCAAGAACCGGTGAGGTCTTGTGATGACCCAAAGGAAGTACGTTACATATCTTCTTTCAGAGACAGGTATGGCAGATTGCAGACCTACTACTACTCCTCTTTACCCAAGCATGAAGCTCTATGATGATGATACTAAGGAGGTCGACAAGAGGAGGTACAGAGAGCTTGTTGGCAAGCTACTATACATGACTATTACCAGGACCGACATATTCTTTGCCATAAGCAAAGCGAGTCAGTTTATGGAGCAGTCCGGACATACACATATATATTCGGTCCATATGATTTTGAGAAACCTGAAGACTTCACATGGTACTAGACTTCTTTTCAACAGAGGCACATCTCTCTCAGTTACAGCATGTACAGATGCAATTTATGCATGCTATCCAAAGGATTGAAAGTCAACATCAGGCTTTGTTGTGTTCGTAGGGAATTCTCTTGTTTCATGGAAGAGTAAGAAGCAAACCGTGGTTGTCGGATCAAGTGTTGAGTCAGAATACAGGGCCATGGCACAGGCTAGCACAGATATGATGTGGGGCAGATCTGTTCTTACTGACTTGACTATAGAGGTGCCTTTTCCCATGCACCTCCAATGTGATAATCGCGTTGCTCTTTTCATTGCCAACAACCCAGCCTTTCATGAGAGGACGAAGCACATAAAGGTGGATTGTCACTACACTCGTGACATGATACAGAAGGGTCTTATCGCCACTACGCATGTCAACTCTGGAGACCAAACAACAAAATATACTTACAAAGGCCCAAGCGAGAGGACCTTATCAGAGATGTTGTTCCAAGCTAAGTCTGATTGATATCTACGTTCCAGCTTGAGGGGTGTTGAGATATTAGTTATCTTTATTATTGTTTTCTTATTTTCTATTTCTTTTTTTATTCCTGTAATTTGCACAACAGGTTCCTCTCCTATATAAGAAAACCCTAGGGCCTCTCATTATGCAATTCATCCATTTCCCTCAACATTTACTATACAACAACAAAGATGTTTCCCACATTAAGTAGGATCGGCTACATGGATTCTTTGCCTCTATTCAGATCTATCTTGGATCATTCTCGACAGTTGGGCTTAGATCCAAACTACTAAGATCCATTCAGATAGTCCCATTCCGACACTTCTTGAGCCTTCCTTTCCCTCTCTTAAGTGGATCAACATCCCGAAACTCGCATCTTCTAACTGGTGCATTAGCTACCAGTTATTCTTTGGAGCAGAAAGCTGACAAGATCCTCGACTTCATCAGATAGCATATCTTATGTCAACAAGATCCTTAAACTTCGTCAGAAGATCCCATCTTAGGCATGATGGTCATCATCTAGCTTAGTACTACTCTTCCTGCAAGTACACCTTCGAGCACTTAAAACCAAACACACAAGTGCATACTTGCTCTCAGACGTCTCATCATGTTCAACACATGATTGGGCACTTCCTAGCTAGCTTCGATTCCACCTACTTCCGACAAAGTCTATGATACTCACACTTGTTGAGATTTCTACTTTGGAGGTGTATATCGCATGAGTAGATTAAACATAACAATTATGAATGTTTTAATTGATCGTGGTTATCAGAAGATTCAGAACTACTCCGTAAGGGACAGAGGCTAGGGTTACGGTACAAGTGGTTCAATGACGATCTCAATGTATCCTCTGTCAGAAATAAAGCAATCTTAAGGAGATCCATTGGGTCAAGCACAAGGTTTTAAAAAATAAAAAACAGAATGAGGTGGTTT
The DNA here is from genome assembly GCA_037367405.1 of Ottelia alismoides. NCBI lineage: Eukaryota > Viridiplantae > Streptophyta > Magnoliopsida > Alismatales > Hydrocharitaceae > Ottelia > Ottelia alismoides. The sequence goes on from JAZKJV010006758.1 coordinate 43,397, forward strand.
CCTCAAATCGAGGCAACGCGTAGCCCCCCGAGGCAGTCGAGGCATAAACATTGTGTTTTCTACCAAAAATACAATTTAACCAAAATATCGTATAATATTTAGAAAAGTATAGTATAAAGTAAATATCCATATATTTAAGTCATTAGACGATCTTTAGTGTGATTCTTGATTGTAAAATAAGGACAAACAAGCCTATTAATGCTAAAAATTGTCAACAATTCACAAGCAAAATGATGATCACAAAACATGATATGAGTTCCTTGTTTAAATTGCTACAACATAATGAATACATGCATACAATATTATCATATAATTCCATAAATGATCATTTCATAACCCACATAATTGGATTGTTTGTGCATATGTATTTACACAAATGCAACTCTTTCAAAAATGACTTCTCAGTGATTGTCACATAATTTTATGACTTCTTTCTCCTCTCGGTAAAACTCCCAAAACATAGCATTGACTATATTCTCAAACAACTTAACATCGTGTGTGGGTCCTACATTAATGCATCTTTGTTTTGAGATTAGAAAATGATATTTGAAATCATGAGCATTGGCACGTGATCTTTACTAAAAGCTTCCTTTACGTGAATAAACTAGAAGGATTATTGGTAGCAATCTTTAAGGTAATAACGTGATGTGTCATGTATCGCTCTTAATATTTTCCTTGAGAAAGCATCCTTGAACTTGCTTGTATTTGAGCTACATTATTCTTCGGATTGCAATAAATCCAATATGCAACTCCCATTTTCTTGATATCTTGGAAAAAAAATAAGGTAGTAAATGTAAGAATGAATACCCATCTTTACTATCTAGTGAATAACAAGCCAAACAAAAAAATCATGTAATGCATAAAATTAAGACTAACTCTTTAGCCTAGCTTCACATGTTTGAAACCACCCCAATGCCCCGAGCTGCATACATAGCCAATTCTAGTCGAGGTGCTCATCTTAAGATGGTTTCCTTCTACCTCTGACCTCACATCAAGGCATATGCCTCAAAACTAGCCTTTTCAAACCATGATCAAACATTAGGGATGCAAGATGATGGTGATATATCCAAATTCGTTCGTGTCTATATCCGTTTTGATGAGGATATGGATGCTCTTTTTTTATTCTGACGACTATAAGTGCAAATACATATGTTGATTTTTAGCATCTAACAAATACGAATGCGAATAAAGATGTTAAAATCCAACTTAGACAGATATGAATATATAAATGTAAACGAATACGAATATAGATATCCACTTTCAGCGTGTGTTTTTAAAATTTTAATAGATATTAATTAGGTGGCTTGGGGCCATTCGTTCACCCCATCCCCGAAAAATCCCTCTCCCACTACCTCCAATTTCCAGTCCTCGACTCCTCCCCCCATCAACACCCAACAACTCTCCAATCCCTCCACCACCGAAGACCCATCAATGACCACCGTCACCCTCTGCCATGACACACGCCCCCGCTACCTCCGTTGTGACATACATCCTTTCCTCCTCCACGAAAGTCGTCGTAGCTCTTACAGGTTTGAGGTCTCTTGCTTTGCAAGCAAAAAGAAGTAGAGCTCCATGCAAATCCCGAATAGTATGGCCTCAAAAAATCCTAAATAGTATAGAATTTGATATCACTAGCTTCATGCTTATGCAGGGAATTTTATAGATATCTATGTTTTTTAACGCAATTTTTTGCTTGCTAGATGCCGAATCGTTGATGCATCGATGATTAGGTTTTGGAGAAAGGGTTGTCTTGGTAACGTTGCTAGAAGGATTTAGGGTGTGGGATAGTTTTTTTGTTGAGGATTGGGAGTGGGATTTGGTTGGAATCACCTTTGGATTGGGTTAGGAGTTGGATTCTTAAATTAATTCATATATTATACGAATTGGAAAAGCACTGTGGAAGAGGCATGGGGGCTCAGTAGACAAGACCTAAAGAAGTTGGGAGGAAAATTGAGTTTATACTAACCAAGGAGTTTGGAGGAGAAGCGGCACATATAGGGTGGTTAAAGGGATGAGGATACACTCCAATTCTATATTTAGTTGTCTGTTATTGGTCTCCGTGGTTGTTAACGTGCATGAATATATCAAAGTTGGTAGTGAAAAGAAGGTGAAATCATTTGGTTAGAATGTGAATTTCTTTTCAAGAGATGTATTAATAGGTATGCTTTTTTATAATGATGGCCATGTCGTGCAACTTATAAATTGCATGGTTGTTACAAGCTAATTTAAAAATTACGCGGACATGTCTTGTGCTATAATCTATTTCGATTTATTGCAGAATCCAAGATAAAGAAACATCAATATGAAAGATGGAGACACTTCATTCATTTTTATTAAGATAAACAAGGCAGGTATGACCTTTTACTATTTAATTACCTTTTCTAATGATTACCATAAAATACATGTGAATGTTGTTGTATAAGTTGTTACAGGCATTTTTTACGGAATATATAGGTCAAAACATTCATAAGATAATCTGCACGCATTTATCGAAAATTTGTAACTGAATTTTGATATTCATTTTACATCCATATTCGCTTTTTAAGGATATGGTTCTCTGATCCATGCATTCGTATAACCAAGGTTGCAGAAAGTGGTAGTCAGTACTCGATCGACGGGGTCACTGACTAAGGATTAATCGAAAATCAGACGATTAATCGGATTTAGTCGGGCATTAGTAGATTTTGAATTTTTTTAATTTATTTTAAATACATAAATCATTTTTTATACATATATTCTTATATAATTACATAGGTTTGTACATTTTCTATATTATCATAATGAAACAAAAGAAGTAATTGACTTTAAATACTACATTAAGCATAATAGAATAAGTTTTCTTTTAACAAAAAGCAAACAACAAAAAAATAAAAAAAGCTCTACGTAAAAGTCAGTCGACTAGTCGAGTTGACCGACTAGTAGCCGATTAGGCCTAGTCGAGACGGCTACCCCCTGGCTCGGCTAATCGGACCGACTAGTCGGCCTAGTCGGTCGACTATTACAGGCTTTTGTATAACATTTGTATCAGTATCTATATTCCAATTTAAAAACATATAAAGATATGATAAGACCTATATCCATGTCTGTATCTGATCGTTTGCACCCCTATCAAGCATGGTAGATCTATAGTAGCCATCAAGCTATGGAGACATCTAAATCTCTTATTAGAGTGTTTTTGTGAATAGAGTTGAGTCTTGACATCATTAGGCAAATATAGCTAGTGACGTGATTTTTATCTCTAGCTTATTTCCTTGTTTTCTATTTCTATGTGTTACCCTTCACATATTATTATGTAATTGCCATTTATTAGACCCATTCAAACTATATAAGAAGTCCTACCTATGATTAAATTTCATTCCATTGGGTTCTCTATTTTCTCCCCATGGTATCAGAGGGACGACCTTTTCTAGGCCAAAATTTTATCGTCACAAGCCCCACGTAAATGCATTGTCCCTCCACACCTGTGTCGCCGCTCTCTCATGCGTCAACCACCAGAGGGATGCTGCCTTAGAAGCCGACCGACGATGGCACCTCACGTGCTGCCACCACCTCAACGACATGCTTCTACTCTAGAAGGTCCTCCCACATCATATCTCCACCTTGTGCGGGATCCCTAGACAGTGTGTTCGTACTCTAGCCATCCATTTTTTAAGGTAGTCAACTACATCATCATCGCCTCTCCAGGCATGCATATTACCAAGCGACCCTTGTTGACACCATCTTCAGTGGAATCATTACCACTACTTCACATGCTTGAATAAATTATTTCGGGACATCACTGATTCTCTCTCTGGTTGTAATGGCATGACTCAAGAAGAAACCAAACCCCTAAATCTACATTTTCCATGGTGGTTCGAGGAACATTTCTCAAACTAAAGGGTGCAAACAACTATGTGCTCTAATCTCGGGCCTTCAAGGTGTTCATTAGCGGTCAGAAGAAGATATATATTCTAACGAAGGAACCACTGAAAGAAACAGAAAAAGAATACAATTTCTTCTAAGACAATTATCATCAAGCATAGCAACAATGCCAATCTCCTGTATAAGGAGACTGCTAAGAACATGTAGGATCCACTAACTCAGACATTCTCAACAATGATGTTAAAAGTGCAAGGCGCTCCATGGAGCTAGGGGTTCCAAATTGCCTGAGGCACTAGGCGCTCACATGAGAAAAGTAAGGCGTTATATATTACATGTATTTATGTATAAATAATCTTATATGTCTATGCATACATGTATCTATGTATATATACATGTATCTTTTCAAAAAAATGTTACGCAAATACATACACCTAAATTACAATCTATTATCGATCCAATATATATATGTACTTACGTCTATGTGCAAGTATATAGTATGTTTGAAATTATAGTACTTAAGCTATAAAAGTAAATGTGTACATAGAACTTAGAATAAATAATTATGTGCAAGTGTATGTGTATACGTAGAATTAAGGACTATCGTGCATATGTTTATAAGTGAATTCCTATTACATGCATATATGTGTACTTGTGTAGTACACGTAAATATGTGTATACATGTACATGTACATATATGTACACACATATATGTGTATGTATAGATATGCATAAATATACATAAGTTTACATGTATATGTCTATATATACATATATGTGTTTGTATGTATATATTATGTTTGTAATTATAATACATAGAATTAATATGCATGCATAAATGTAAATGTATATGTGTATGTGTGAATGTAGGATGTATGTGTATGTGTAGTGATCGTGTATATATAATTAATGCGTGTATTTATCTGCATATGTATACATATATATGCAAAACACTACTGCAACTAATTTTTATCCAATTTAAAATTTTAAAAAGAATGAAAATACAAAGAATTCAGCAAAAAGCCCTAGCTCATCTTGAGTGTGTGGCACCATAGTCCAGGTGCTTGCCTAGGCAGTGTTTGAGGCAAAACGCCTCGACTGAAGGAAGGCAAGATGCCTAGGCCTAGTCTCGCATCGTTTTAAAACCTAGGCGAGCGTCTTTGACAACACTAATTCTCAACAAACGATCAAGTCACGACCTGTAGATATCTACATGGAGATTTCTTTTGCTTCTCAGAGAGATTCCTCACTTGTGGAATACTACCGGTAGCTCGCAAATCTATATGAGGAACTTGCCATCATCCAACCAACATGTTGTGCCAAAAAGGTCGTAAATCGATCAAATGGAAAATTTACGGTTTCCTTGGCAATCTACATCCTCGTTATCAGACCATGAAGGATTGGTTCCTAACATCTGGCAATATATCTTTCGTGAAGAACACAACTTTTCTTGTGACATCGGGATAAGGTACACTTACAGTTCTCGAGGGTTTGAGGCCATGACTTTGGCAATGGCCATGGTCGTACCTACACTCCTTGCATTCACTATCACATGTATAATCACCTTTGAGAGGTGTTGGGAAAAGGCTGACAAACCTTTACATGTCAATTTGGCATCATCGTCTGATTATGATGCTACGACAGAGATGATTCCATGTCAGGGGTCGACGGGACAGACCGTCCAATTTTCTGCTTCAGACTACTCCAAGTTCATGCAACTTCTACATAGTTCTACTTCTGATAGTACTCCTACTGCAAATATGGCTAAAATCTCAGGTATCATAGCCAACTCTACTTCTGCCTTGACACCAGCATGGATAATTAACTCTAACGCATCTACTCACTTGATTGGAGAAGGTAGCCTTCTGACTTCTCAAGAACCTTCATCCACTACGAAGTCAGTTCGCTCAACGATGCATAGTCGCCAATTACTACTATTACGAGTTTACGACTATGAAATTTCATCCCTATTATAGCTATCTGGAGTTTTTTATGCTCATCGCTTTCTGATGCAGCGTGGAGTCAAAGTATAGGGCCGAATATTTATTTAATTTTATCGGTCAATTTTATTTACGTTTATTTAAGTTGTCGTGTCTTTAAATAAATAAACGAGATCGCCTGTGATCTCCCATAATTAGTTATAGATTTGATTTTCAAATTTAGTCGGTTAATTAGTTAGAGTCTATTTAGGATAATTAGTTGTCAATTTAAATTAGTTTTCTATTTTTGTAATCTCATCCCTCCTATATAAAGGGATGAGGGTCCAATGTTTTAGTCAGTTGAAGTTTATTAAAATTGAGAATTTAATCTCCCTCTCTCTGATTTCTCTCCTCTCTTAACGTGGTCTACACGTTTCTTCTTCTCCAAGTCTCGCGCAACAGGTGCGCCTTCTCCTCTTCTCCCCTCCAATTTCTTCTCCACCGAACATCCACCTTTCAAATCAAATTTTATCGCCGCGCGAAAATAAGTTCTGCATCAATTGGTATCAGAGCATGGCCTACAGATCGTCCTCACGATCTGACGATCCGTCCAGACGTTCGCACCGACATGCCTCAAGGGACTATCGTTCGTCCGAACAAACACGACGATCCAACGACGCATACAACAAGAAGATGGACGCAATGCGTGATTTCCGGGCCAAATGTCAAGAATTCGAGGTCGAATGTCGAGAAATAATCGCTGAATCCAAGGTTATGCGCGCCGCCAGATTGAAGGCTTCAGCGACACCAATCGCCGACACCGAATTTGAAGACAAAAATCTCGTCGACAACGAAGAACCGGTCGCTGCCCCGGCCGCTGTTTAGAGCATTTCGGAAGGAAAAAAGGCCGAAACACCTGCTGTCCCGGAGGTTTCAGACCAGCCACTACCGTCGAAAACACCCCCGATGACGGTTCCAGCATCCCTGCGCCCGGCCTTGGCAGCCCCGCATCCTCGAGACCCCTTCCCGCACCCACAGCGGAACCAATCCAGGCCCCAGCCCCGCCTACCGCTCTCCCGACCCCTCCCTTTCCCGCCGCATCATCGCGATCAACCCCCACCCCTGTTGTCGCCCCGCCCAGCCACCGCTGCCGCCATCCCCCAACGGCCTCTCTCTCCGTGCGAGAACGACCACCGCCACCACCTTGCGGGAAACACCCACCAACCCCGCATCGCCCCCCTGTTCACTGCCCGCCCCTCTCCCCCTACTTTCTTCCCCTACCGCAGCCTCCCTCCCCTCTCCTCCCTCTCCCTCTCGCCGCCTTCCCCCGACCCTCCTCCTCTTCCCGCTACTCGCCAGCCGCCCTCACCATCCACCCTCTCTCCCACCAGCGCCTCGCCTCCGAGGTCCGACCCTCCCCACCGCTTTCGCCCTCCCCAGTCCCGCGCCCAGCGCCCCGCACGCCAGCATCCCCATTCCCCCCGCCTGCGCCTCCTCTTCCCCAGCTCCTTCCCGCCCCGCCGCCTCTCCCCCTCGTGAGACCGCCTCCCTTCCCGTGCGCCCACCCTCGCGAGACCGCCTCCCCCGCCCGCGTCAAATGCGCAACAAGATCGTGCGAGCCCTAACCGGGGGCCCGATGACTGCGGAATTTGCATCCCACCACATGTGGGATTGGAGATTATTTGGGAAAATTTATAAGAAGGCCCCCCCTGCAACAGATTTTACTCAAAGGGACAGTTCAAGAAATCTTCTTACAAAAATTGCTCAAATGAAGGGGTGCGAAAATGGCGCCCAGGACCCCTGCTGCGAAAAAATTAAAAAAAAGTGCTGAAAGAAGGCAATTGGGAGGACCTCCTTACCCAAATAGGACTAGGACCTTGGGCTTCCCCTATTTAAGGACCCCATGGCTTCATTCCTTGGACACATCTCCTCCTCTCCTCTCCTTGTGTCATTGCTTTGTTATGAATTCTCCAAAGGCTATGTTGTTCATGCCTAATCAGTTCTTCGAGCACCACGTCAACGGGAAGAAAATCAGATGGACGCTCGCCTATGCGCCGCACCTGCTCTTCCACCACGACGGCCACGTCACCAATGCCCGCATGTGGCTTCCACCGTTCGCTCCACACCAATTCTTCCAGGGAATGACGGAGAATGCGGATTCAACCTCCAAGCCTGCAGATCCAGCAATTCATCGGGAGACGAATTTTTAAAAGCGGAGGAGAGTTGATGCAGCGTGGAGTCAAAGTATAGGGCCGAATATTTATTTAATTTTACCGGTCAATTTTATTTACGTTTATTTAAGTTGTCGTGTCTTTAATTAAATAAACGAGATCGCCTGTGATCTCCCATAATTAGTTATAGATTTGATTTTCAAATTTAGTCGGTTAATTAGTTAGAGTCTATTTAGGATAATTAGTTGTCAATCTAAATTAGTATTCTATTTTTGTAATCTCATCCCTCCTATATAAAGGGATGAGGGTCCAATGTTTTAGTCAGTTGAAGTTTATTAAAATTGAGATTTTTATCTCCCTCTCTCTGATTTCTCTCCTCTCTTAGCGTGGTCTACATGTTTCTTCTTCTCCAAGTCTCGCGCAACAGGCGCGCCTTCTCCTCTTCTCCCCTCCAATTTCTTCTCCACCGAACATCTACCTTTCAAATCAAATTTTATCGCCGCGCGAAAATACGTTCTGCATCACTTTCCGTTGAGCTTACTATTGGTACATATATTATGTAAAGAGCTAAACTGCTAGAACTAGTCTCGTGGATGACCAAATGGTCAAAAACAGCCAACGGCGGTTGCGCGAGACTAGATATCGCGGTGAGTCTAACCACCCAAGCGTAGAGGTAGGGGCATACGATGCGAGGGCTCACGCCCTATATAAACATCCCTTAAGGAGGGGAAAAGAACACATCATCGGAACCTCGACATCGGGAGCCCGCATCCCTCTCTCCATCTCTCTCTATCTCGTTCTCTCTCGCATTCCCGAAGAAAAGGGCATACCTCGTCGATTCTCTTCATAAACTACAGTGATTTTTTGTGAGCATTATCGTTATTTTCAGGACATCAAAACGATGCAGATCTTTTGTGTGGGGGGCATGAGAAGAATAAACTTTACTATCTTAATATCCCTACGAATTCTATTTTTGTTGATAATAACCCTTTTCAATGGCATTTACGCCTCGGTTATCCTTTTACTAGAGCTCTCTGTCATATGTTTCCTGGCATGACAACGCTGAAGAAATTTGATATGAAGCATGCTCGTTTGGTTACATCATTGAACTTCTTTTCCTAAGGGAATTGAGACCAATCACTCCTCACCCCCTTTCTTTAGTCAAATATGACATTTCACCCCTTTCTTTAGTCAATTATGACATTTGGGGACCTTATTTCGTCCGTATTATGAGTGGTCACAACTACTTTTGTTGTTTTGTTAATGATTATAGGAAATCTTCTGTGGTGAATTTAAATAAAGAGCGGTCAAAGATAAATAAAATTGCCAAATCTTTTTTAAGTTTATTAAAACCTCCTCTAAGTGCATTAAAATTTACAAATCTAGCAATACTCTTGTGTTTGTTCAACAAGACTTGGCCACCTTTTTGAATCTCGATGTACCCTCAACCAAACTTCGTGTATGCATACATCATAGCAAAATGAGGTGGTGGAAAGGGAATTCCATCATCTTCGGAACATCGTTTGCACCCTCTTACTCACTTGAAGGTACGTAAAAACCTTTGGAGTGATGTCATTCTTACTACTACATACCCCATCAATCGGGTACCATCTTCGATCCTCAATGAGATAACTCTATTCTCCCTTTGTATAAAAGTGATGAACTATTTCCTTTGCCATTAGGGATCTTTGATTACACTACCTTTATTCATAACTTCCATACTTCGTTTGCTCCTGAAATCAAGCGTGGCTTATGTGGGTATTCTCGAATAAAGGGTACAGATGTTATAACCAAGTTAGTCATGGCTACCACGTTTCTCCTAATGTCACCTTCTTCCAACATACAAGTTACTTTACAAAGTTTGCCAACGAAATTACTTTGGAGTTCACTCCATCTCTCCATGTCTATTAAAGGAAGCACATTATACGCCATAAATCATTCCTTTGCATGTTCCTATCTTGTATGATGATGAGACTTATTCAAGTGGCCTGCCACTCCAAATCCGAATACTACTCCAAACTCCCCATTGCCTTACGGAAGTCCAAAAGGTAATGTACACTATATCCCTTGTCACACTTTACTTCTACTATCAAGCTATGACAAGAATTTTGCATATGCACTTATGGCGACAAGTGTTCCTCGTGATCATTACATTGCTCTTCAGAATCATGTATCGAAACATGCCATGTATGAAGAGATGGATGCACTTATTTTCAGGGACACTTGGAACCTAGTACTATGTCCACCAGGCGCAATCCCTCTTGCTTGTCAATGGGCCTCTATGACTAAACATTCACCTAATGGTCCATCACCAGATTAAAAGCCAAACTTATCGCAAAAAGGATCATGTCAAACATATAGAATCGATTATTTTGAGACCTTCTCCTTAATGGCAAGGATGGGATCTATTTGCATAATCCTATTTGTTGCAACCAACAAGAATTAGCCCATTTCTCAGCTAGAAGTAAAGAATGCCTACCTCTATGGTAACCTAGAGGAGGAGATATAAATGACAACCACAAGGATACTCCATCGAGGACTACGTATGCCAATTATATAAGGTTGTTTATGGCCTAAATAGAGTCTATGAGCATGGTTCGATATACTTATGTTTGAGATCAACTCTGTCAGTTTCCATAGGACTGCAAATGACTATGCAATGTTCATCATATGGGGGTCCTTAGGTACCATAATACTTGTTGTACATGTTGATGATATAGTTACTTGTTGTATATGTTGATGATATAGTTACAACTATCATGAAAACACATGCATTCTTGCGACCAAGGTCTTCTTCCAAAAGGTATTTATCACCAAGGACCTTGGCCATCTTCGATACTTCCTGGGTACTGAGGTGATATGCACAACAGAAGAATTACATTTATCACAGAGGACGTATTGTTTGGATTATTCTTGGAGAACTAGTTTACTTGGATGCAAACCATCCTTTATCCCGTCAGAACCACAAAAGCATGTCAACTCTATTGATCCCATGTTTGAAGATACCACACAGTATAGAAGCTCAGTAAGCAAACTGTTATATCTCATAATCACTAGGCCTGATATACCATATGTTGTCAGTAGAGCAAGTCAATACGCGGAGAAGCCACACTACATCCATTGATAGGGCATTCTTTTAATCCTTAGACACCTTATGGTCTCTCCGAGAAAAGACCTCTTCTATGTGGACAATGGTCATACTGATATTATGTCCTATACATATGCTAAAAATGTTGGTTCTCCTAAGGGCATGCGATCTACTACTTGTTTCACCATGTTTAACGGTGTAATCTTTAAATGATGAAGCAAAAGGCGTATAGTAGCCTTTAAATCAGGTGCAGAAGCAGAACACATGTCAATATATCAACCTACATGTGAGATTACATGGCTCGTCTCTTTTCTATAAGAGCTTGGGTTTCCTGCTACAACCCCAGTTCCTCTCTACTGTGACAACAAATTTGCTATATATATTACCATCAATCATGTCTTCCATGAACTGACTGGGCATATTGAGGTAGACTGCCACTTCATTCGGGACGATGTGCGGGGAGGGAAGATTACTACTCGGCATATTTCCACAAATTTCCAACTTGTGAATATATTTACCAAAGAACTTGAAAAGAAACATATATCATTATTGACTTTCAAGTTGGGCATGATCGATAGCTATGATCCAACTTGACGGGAAGTGTTGACGTCATTAGGCTAATATATTTGGTGACGAGGTTTTTTATTTCTAGCTTGTTTCTTTGTTTTCTATTATATGTGTAACCTTTTAAGGACTATTATGTAATTACCTTTTATAAGGGCCTAGGGCTTCATGATATATAAGAAACCCTATCCCCATGAATAAAATTCATTCCATCGAGTTCTTTATTTTTCTCCACATTGAGTACAAATCACTGTTTTTAAAACTAGCCTTGAGGTAGTAAGACATAAGCCTCGAGATATTTTTGAGGGGAAACTGCCTTGAGGCTATAGACTCCATCTACTATAATGAGGCATAAGCATCAGTTAGTTGAGGCGGTGAGTGAGGCTCAATCCAAGTGCTGCCTCGATTGGACTTAAAGGGATTTTTTAATGAGAAAATATGCATTCTTACCTAACCAAGGTCATAATAAATGAAACTTACATATAAATATTCTAACTAGAATAATCTTTGCTCAATAGGTGGTCCTCAAATAAATCATGGTAATTCTTTAACAAGTGAGATTACGTTCTTATATAATGATATATAAATGGTGCTGATAAAAAAATGATGAAAATACATTAAATAAATTTTATTCGTATCGGAGTGTTTCTAGCGAGAAAGCCTAAAGCCTAATAGGTAGCAATTATATAATAGTTCTCAAAGAGTTACAAATAAAAATAGAGTGCATGGAAATAAACTAACATAAAAAACTACATCATTGACTATATTTGCCCATAACATCAATAATCACCCTCAAGTTAGAGCATACCTATATCGATCATGCTCAACGAAGTCAACAGTGTAGTGCATTTCTTTAGAAGTGCCTTGGCAACTATATCCTCAAGTTGAAATTCTTTGGAAATGTGAGTAGTGATCTTCCCTCTTCGTATTGTATCTCGAATAAAGCCGTGATCCACTTCGATATGCATGGTCCGCTCATGAAAGACAAGATTAATATCAATGTATGTTGAGGACTTGTTGTCACAGTAGAGAGAAATGCGAGTAGTAGCAAGGAGTCCAAGTTCCTGTAGAAAGGAAACGAGCTGGGTAATCTCACATGTAGCTTGGGACATTGCTCTATATTCTACTTGTGTGCTTGACCTAAAGACTATAGTCCGTTTCTTTCTTCGCTTTGTAACAAGGTTTTCACCAACAAACATGGTGAAAACTAGTAGTAGATCGCATGTCCTTAAGAGAACTATATATTCAGTCTTAGCCCTACTTATATGAAATCCTTTGGTCGTTTTCAATTTAAGGGATGAAAATGCAAAAGGTAGCAAAATTAAAAAAAATATGGTATGCACATAATGATAAAATGGAGATTTCTACATTTTTTTAGAACTTGTGTATTTAATATGAATTAATTTAAAATGCAACTGTGAGAAATCTTGAATTAATGTTTTTCAATTTTTACACAGAGCAAGGAGTATCAAAAAAACTTTAAAATCTATATGATAGTGCATTAAACGAAGAACATGCCGTGATTTTTATTTTTAGAAAATATGGCTATGTGTTCCAATTAAAATTTAAGGGATTATTACACCATAACCCTGAGTAATTTCGCAATAACATTCATAACCCCGCATAATCGTGAATTACGTTGAGGACCCTGAATAAATGTACCGTCTTACACATGTAACCTTCCGTTACTTTACTTCGTTAACTCAACCAGATGATTGAGTTAATCTAACTAATCAACTATCCAACGGTTCAAATTTAATCTAAATAAAAAATAAGTATCTCAGGGGAGAGTGGGGATGCTGCGTGCGGAACGACGGTGGGGGTCTGCAGGGTCGGTTGACGACGGGTGTGCAGGTCTCTCCACGCGCAGGGGGTTGCAGGTTCGGTTGAGGAGGGGGTGCGGGTCTCTCCATGGGCGGCAGGGTCGGTTGACGGTGGGGGGTGCGGGTGCAGGTCTCTCCACGCGGGGGGGGGGGGGGGGGGGGGGCTGCAGGGTCGGTTGAACGACGGGGGGAGGGGGGCGCGTGAGGAGTGCAGGTCTCTCCACAGAGGGGGGGGCTCCATGATGCCCTCCCCCGCCGTTATGATGTTGAACTTCGTATCCACCGCGGTCCAATACTGAAGAGAGCAAATTTTGGTTTAATACACTATAAATTAATCGGACGTCTGAATCATTGATTGTATGGTAATTGGGAGAACGGGATGGGGGGGAGGGGGATGGACCGCTGTCTTCAAGCACGGGATGGGAAGAGGGAAGTGTGGGTGGCAAGTTTTGCAAATAAGAGTATATATCAAGGGTAGTTTTGTATTTTTTTAACGGAAATCGTCAAACATAACGGCTATCTCAAACGGAACATGACACATGGTTATGTCATGTAAGAGTTAAGCATTACTCAGGGTTTCTCATGTAATTCGCGATTATACAGGGTTATGAATGTTATTACGAAATTACTCAGGGTTATGGATGTAAAAATCCCAAAATTTAAACTTTCACTTCACAAACAAATTATTCATGGCACAATGATCAATGAATTTCAATGACACAAGAGCCAAAAGTTTTCTCAATGCTTAGAATGAATGCTTTACTCCAAAAAGTAATTAATTCAATATAGCTCTCATTAAGGTCTACAATATATCAAATGAGAGAACACAAATAAGGCTTTAAATTTAAGCAAAAACCACAATTTCATGACGAAGGATTTACAAGATATTAACAATGAGTCTAGGGGTCTAATTGCAATTTAATTAATTAAAGAAATAGCTCACTCTTAACTCAGCCATGGCCGATCCCAAGCCAGGTAAATGAGGAGGGATGCGTTAGGTAGCTGACAGCCAGCGTAAAACAGTCAGAGACAACTTCCTAAATAATACTTTTTTCTAAAAAAAATACTATTTAAGAAGTTGGCGCATGACAGTCGGATCTTTTCAACATGGATTTAAGCAAACATACAGATTTCGTTGGGGCATTCCCTACTTGCGATGCGTTGCATCGCCCGAACGCAAAGAAAAATTGGCAAGGACCGCTACATCGCAGCCTGGATGTAGTTCAAAATTTGCAAGGGTTCTCGCATGAGGAACGCATGCGGGTAATTAAGCTAGTTCCGTTGCATCACCGCCAGGATGCAGTCCAAAATTTACAAGGGTTCTCACATAATGGACGCATGCAAGTAAAGAAATTAGTCCAAAAGAGATTGCAACGAAAGTTGCGGATTGGTAGTTGGAATATTGGCACTTTAACTGGAAAGTTGATGGAGATAGTGGACACGATGGAAAGAAGGAAAATTCATATACTATGTCTTCAAGAAACTAAATGGGTTGGAGAAAAAGCAAGGGAGATTGAGAAGTCAGGCGTTAAACTTTGGTATTCAGGTAAAGATAAGGGTAGAAACGGTGTTGGAGTGGTTGTTCATAAGGATTTGAAGGATTGTGTGGTTGAGGTGAAAAGATCCAGGGATCGAATTATTTTGCTGAAATTGGTGCTTGAAGAAGAAATTCCGAATATCATCTCAGTTTATGCACCGCAAATTGATTTAGAGTATACAAGGAATCCCAAAAAGAGTCTACAAGGAATCCCACAAAGAGAGATGATTTGAATCGGTAGAGATCTTAATGGACATGTGGGAAAAGATGCTTCAGGGTATGCTAGTGTTCATGGAGGACATGGTTTTGGGGATAGAAATGAAGAGGGAAAAGCCATCCTGGATTTGGCAACAACATATGATCTTTTAATAACAAACACTCTCTTCAAGAAGATGGAGGAACATTTAATTACTTATAAGAGTGGGCCAATTAGAACACAGATAGATTACTTTGCGTTGAGGAGAAGAGATGGTTGTGTTGTAAAGACTGCAAAGTAATCCCAAGAGAGAGTTTGACAACCCAAGATCGTTTGTTAGCCTTGGATGTACAAATGAAAGGGCTGGTAAAAAAAAGGAGGGTTTCTAAGATAACTAGAACTAGATGGTGGAATCTTCCACTGAAGCAAGCGAGCTTCAGGGAGAAAGTTTTAGAAGACTTATCTTGGGATTGTAGCGGTAGTGCAAACGAGATGTGGGAGGCAGTAGCATCTTGTATCCGAAAGGTAGCCAAAGAGATGCTAGGCGAGTCAAAGGGAGGAGCTCCAGGTCAAAAGGAGGCTTGGTGGTGGAGTGAAGGGTGCAAGAGAAGCTAAAAATAAAAAGAGCTTGCTTTAAAGCTATGTCTAAGGATATAACAGAAGAAACTGTCACAAACTACAAAATAGCGAAGGAAGCAAAGAAGGCCATAAGCGAAGCTAAGTCAAAAGCTTATGAAGTTTTGTATAAAAATCTCGACTCTAAGGAGGGACAAAAGAATATATTCAGGTTGGCCAACGCAAGAGAAAGAAAGACCAAAGACCTTTCTCAAGTGAGATGCATTAAGGACGAGGAAGATTATGTGCTTGTTACTCAGAAGAATATAAAGACTAGATGGGAGCAGTACTTCCATAAACTTTTCATTGGGGAAGGAAATAGAGATATCACTTTGGGTGATCTAGCTTGTAGCGAAAGTTACTTGAATCGTGCATGTTATAGACGGATACAAAGAAAGGAAGTAGCGGGGGCTTTGAAGGTTATGAGATCCGGGAAAGGTGTAGGATCGGATGGCATCCCTGTAGAAGTATGAAGAGTTTTAGGTGCGTAGTTTGACTTGGCTTACGAATCTATTCAATGTTATTTGACGAAGCAAGAAAATGCCTGAAGATTGGAGGAGTATTGTGGTGCCTCTTTATAAGAATAAATGAGACAATTCAAAATTGTTCAAATTATAGAGGTATCAAGCTGATGAGACACACTATGAAAATTTGGGAACGTGTGATCGAAAGAAGGTTGAGGCAAGTTTCCAACGTAAAAGAAAACCAATTCGGATTCATACCAGGTAGCTCAACGATTGAAGCCATCCATTTGCTGAGGAGAACAATGGAGATTTATAGAGCTAAAAGGAAGAACCACCACATGATCTTTATTGATTTGGAGAAGGATTATGATTCTGTCCCACGTGAGATATTGTGGAGAGTGTTGGAGAAGAGACAAGTACATGTCCTATACATTAACTTCATAAAGGACATGTATGATAGGGCTTTATCTTGTTTAAGGATCTCGTCTGGGAAGACTGGATATTTTGACATCAACATTGGTTTACATCAAGGTTATGCTTTGAGTTTAATTCTTTTTACTTTGATTATGGACGAGTTGACAAGTCACATTCAGGATGAGTTACCTTGGTGTATGTTATTTGCTGATGATATTGTGTTAATTGACGAGACTAGAGATGGAGTAAATGAGAAGCTTGAGGTCTGAAGACATGAGTTGGAGACTAAAGGATTTCGTATAAGTAGGGCTAAGATGGAATATATGGAGTGCACCTTTGATGGAAGCAATGGTGAAGGAATCGAGGTAAAGATTGGTGACGATAACATTCAGAAGAGAGATTCCTTTAGATATCTGGGATCTATTCTGCAACATGATGGGGAAATTGATGGAGATGTTACTAATAGAATAAATGCAGGTTGGCTAAAGTGGAGGGGAGCCTTTGTTGTTCTCTGTGATAAGAAAATTCCTTTAAAAATTAAAGGAAAGTTTTACAAAGCAGTCGTGAGACCTGCTATACTTTATGGATGTGAATATTGGCCTGTGAACCATAGACATGTGCAGAGAATGAATGTAGCAGAAATCAAAATGCTAAGGTGAATGTGTGGACACACACGTAAAGATCGGATTCGGAATGATGCAATCAAAAAGAAAGTTGGCGTAGCTCCGATCGAGGATAAGATGCGAGAAAACCGCTTAAGATGATTTGGACATTTGCAAAGAAGATCAACTGATGCACCAGTTAAGAGATGCGAATGTTGGGATGTTGAGTCGGCTAAGAGAGGGCGAGGACGGCCCAAGAAGTGTTGGAAAGATACCATACGAAGGGATCTTAGTTTTGTGGATATAAGCTCGGGATTGACCCAAGATAGATCTGAATGGAGGCGAAAAATCCATGTAGCCGACCCTACTTAATTGTGGGAAAAGGCTTTGTTGTTGTTGTTGGAAAGAAATAGCTCACTCATCTTTCAGAGATATACATTTGCAAATTTATTAAGCTGACAAGGTGTCTAGGTGTCATCTGTAATTTCTCCTATGGGCGAGACTTTTGTGCAAATCCTGCAAGTGGAGAGGGTAGCTCCACAATTTATCAACACAACATGACTCAGGTCATACAGTGGCTCTGTAGATCGAATGGTTGAAGTGCTTTTTAGTTGATGATGATCGTGGGATGTACGGTGTGCCGCGTGGTCAATTCCTAAGTTGTGATTGGATCTCATTGGAGATATGCTCCAACAGTTGATATTCCTCATTTAAATCTATATAGAAGATGAATCATGGCCCATGATAGAAGGGTACATGTGTGTTGTGTCTTTCGTTCTTGTCTCTCCAATGAAGGTGGTCCGACCCAGTCCCAGGTGGTGTTCCCCTTCTCCATTAGAGGATTTCTGCTCCAATGATCGACGAGGTGCTCTCGAGGTGGTTTTTAGGCCGTGTTGCCCTGCAAGTAAATCATGGCTTGAGATTTATCTTAATCGACTAAATGTTAAGAGTGAGGAGGAGAAAGTGGGGTGAGGTTTCTGTAGCAGGACGATGGATAGAGCCTTAGGCTCCGACCATGAGTTGGTCGATGTTGAAAGGTCACGGAGGTAGAATCTAAGGTGACTATTACGAGGTGGTGGTGAATCAAATGATTTGGTTTTGAATGAAGAAGTGGGGAGAGGATTTGTGACGAGAATGATGTAATAGAGGATAATGTGGAGAAAACAAAGAGAAGAAGAAAATATGAAGAGACTAGGGAAAGAAGGGTAGTAGAGAAAGGGATATACCTAGAAGTTTCTCACTGAAGGTAGGAGTAGAAGAGAGGATACATCCTTGATCGCGGCTTACAAAAGGATGGCAGGGACGATGTTTTGAAGCTCAGTGTCTTGATGAATAGAAGCATGGAGTTTGAAGTTTGTGGATCGCGCTAACAAAAGTGACATCGCCAGAGGATGAGCTATGTGTCTCTCTCATTTGACATTGAAGACCACGGGGGATAAAGTTGATGAGGTTGTCAGGTGTGGATTTATACATGGCCTAAAATGTCGATTCTGATTGAATGTCAACAAGCTGGTGAAAACAAATTATTGACGTCATGCTGTCGAAGTTGGGCTCAAATTTGTGAAAAGGTAAAGCAACACTGAAATATCCCATATATATTTCAGTTTTGACAACCCAACGAAGCGGAAATATCGGCAAAATGTCGGTAGATTTCATCAATATTTCGAGCCATGCTTTTATAGGATAGTGTAGAAGATGACTAGGGGTTAATAATCTGGTTCGCAGCGAAGGGATCAGGTTGTTATCGAGTATTAAGATTGGGTTTGTTGGTGATGGCGATGAGGGGTTGCTTTTCATTCTCAGGTGGAGGATAATGATGGTTTTGGGTTGATGGGATGCTTTACCATCGGGAAGGGATAACATAAGAGGATATAAGGTTAGTTACGTTTGTTGTGATCAGAGATGCAAAAAACGGTCTAAACAGTCGTTTAAACGCATGTGGTGCTCGACTACGTCGTTTAATCAAAATCGGGTCCATAAACGGGTGGGCCGCATAAGCGGCCTTAAACGGTCGTTTAAATGGCCTTAAACAATCTTAAGTGGTCTTTTAAACAGCCTTTTAAGAACATGTTTCTACTTTCTTCAAAGAATCACCATTATCCATGACTTTTTGATTCATGCTATGAATTGTAATTATTTTTGTTGTCTATTTTGACATTTGGCTATGAATTCTAGTTGTTTATGTTATCTATTTTGACATTTGGATGGAACGTTCCTTGAATCTGATAATATTTGATCTACATTGTGAATTTTTTATTATATTTTCTTATTTATTTGTATTTTTTATTAATTATATAGATGTAATAGTTTTTATTATTTAAAAATGCAAACCCGTATAACTTGTTTAATTTCCGTTTAAACTCCTGCATATCGTTAATCAGAAATCAGTGACTCTACCCGTTGAATACCGCATACCGCTTTTTGCAACCTTGGTTGTGATGGAGTTGTATCGAGAGGGACACGTGAAAGATCATGATGGTTTGGTTTTTTGGTCTACCTCGAGTCGTTTGAAAGGGAACGAAGAAGTGATAGTGGTGGTGCAGTTGATGACTGATTTCATAGGGCAACGAATCAGGGCTATGGAGTTGTTGGGTTGTATTTGTTGAAATGACCATGGTTGGACAAGATAAAAGGGAGAAGGAGGTCGTTAGGGTTTTGATTTGTATTTAGTTGCAAGTGATCGACGATCCTAGTAAGGGATTTTAGTTGGGTTTTGGTTGTTAGAAACGAAGATAGAGTTGGAGGATGAGTAGTTGACCTAGCAGGTCAACAAAATTTGCATTCTACTTGGTTGGGGGAAGTGGGTAGTGCGATTTGACCAAGGGGGTATGAGGAGTTGACTTGGTGCTGAGTTGGTCAAATGCAATGTGGAATTTCTGACTTTTGTTGAATAATGTATAAAAAAAGAAAGGCATTAAAATAAAATATGAAAGATGGGACTAAATATAAAAATGATCAAAATGGAACTTGTAGATCCCACCGAGATACACAATGTTAATGAAGGTCTCAAACTCAACCGGGCCCAAATATGCAAGATGCCTTTTTTGGTGACACTTTATAAATATAAAATTCCATTTCCTTTTTGTATTTTTTTCTTTGATTTTCTGTAATGATAGATGCATGATAAAAATAAGTAAAATGCTAAATATTGTATGAAATATAAATGCAATTTTTTGGATTTTTATTAGTTAAAAAAAAGAAATATATTGGTGAGGTGAATTGTGTGCAGTTGAATTGGTTAGTGTACACTATACTAGAACTCCTCTTTTTCTCAGCTTTTCTGATTTCTTTGGAGCTTTATTTTTCTGCAATTAGTTAAAACATAAACTAAATTAGCAAATTGAAAAGGAAATAAAATGAAGATTTAAATATGTACATAAAATAATGTGTTAAAGTTAGTCAATCTTGTACAATGTGCAGTTAGTTCCCGAAATTCAGTTTTTACAAATAAATTGTTTCCTTTGAATTTAATCTTGTTTTTGTAGACAATTTAATGTACTTTAATTCAAAGATGAATAGAGTTTGATCAAACAATGTATGAGGAAGTTATGCAGCTTTATGGATTTTGTCTTTGAAACTAGGGTTTAGGTTTTATTGCAATTTTTATAGGTTGGTATTTTTTAGGATTTTTATAGGTTGGAAAGAAGGAAGATTTATATATTATGTCTTCAAGAGACTAAATGGGTTGGAGAGAAAGCAAGGGAGATCGAGAAGACAGGCTTTAAACTTTGGTATTCAGGTAAAGATAAGGACAGAAACGGTGTCGGAGTGGTTGTTCATAAAGATTTGAAGGATTGTGTGGTTGAGGTGCAAAGATTTGGGGATCGGATTATTTTGCTAAAGTTGGTGCTTGAAGAAGAAATTCTGAATATCATCTCAGTTTATGCACCACAAATTGATTTAGATGAAAGGACTAAACACGCTTTTTGGGAGGATATGGATAAGATTTTACAAGGAATCCCACAATGAGAGATGGTTTGCATAGGTGGGGATCTTAATGGACATGTGGGAAAAGATGTTTCAGGGTATGCAAGTGTGCATGGAGGACATGGTTTTGGGGATAGAAACGAAGAGGGAAAAGTCATTCTGGATTTTGTAACTGCATATGATCTTTTCATAGCAAACACTCTTTTCAAGAAGAGGGAGGAGCATTTAATTACTTATAAGAGTGGCTCAACTAGAACACATATCGATTACTTTGAGTTGAGGAGAAGAGATCGGTTGTGTTGCAAAGATTGCAAAGTAATCCTTAGAGAGAGTTTGACAACCCAACATCGCTTGTTAGTCTTGGATTTACAAATAAAATGGCTGGTAAAGAAAAGGAAGGTTCCTAAAATCACTAGAACTAGGTGGTGGAATCTTCCGCTGAAGCAATCAAGCTTCAGGAAGAAGATTTTAGAAGACTTATCTTGGGATTGTAGCGGTAGTGCAGACAAGATGTGGGAGGCAGTAGCATCTTGTATCCGAAAGGTAGCCAAAGAGATGCTAGACGAGTCAAAAGGAGGAGCTCCGGGTCAAAAGGAGGCTTGGTGATGGAGTGAAGGGGTGCAAGAGAAGCTAAAAATTAAAAGAGCTTGCTTTAAAGCTATGTCTAAGGATAGAACAGAGGAAACTGTCACAGACTATAAAATAGCGAAGAATGAAGCAAAGAAGGCTGTAAGCGAAGCTAAGTCAAAAGCTTATGAGGTTTTGTATAAAAATCTCAACTCTAAGGAGGGCCAGAAGGATATATTCAGGTTGGCCAAAGCAAGAGAAAGAAAGACCAAAGACCTTTCTCAAGTGAGATGCATTAAGGATGAGGAAGGTCACGTGCTTGTTACTCAGAAGGATATAGAGACTAGATGGGAGCAATACTTCCATAAACTTTTCATTGGAGAAGGAAATAGAGAGATCACTTTGGCTGATCTAGCTAGTAGTGAAAGTTACTTGAATCGTGCATACTATAGACGAATACAAAGAAAAGAAGTAGAGGAGGCTTTGAAGGTTATGAGACCTGGGAAAGGTGTTGGACCGGATGACATTCCTGTAGAAGTATGGAAAGTTTTAGGTAAGCGTGGTTTGACTTGGCTTACGAATCTATTCAATGTTATTTGGCGAAGCAAGAAAATGCTTGAAGATTGGAGGAGGAGTATCGTGGTGCCTCTTTATAAGAACAAAGGAGACATTCAAAATTGTTCAAATTACAGAGGTATCAAGCTGATGAGTCACACTATGAAAATTTGGGAACATGTGATCGAAAGAAGGTTGAGACAAGTTGCCCAAATAAAAGAAAACCAATTCGGATTCATGCCAGGTCGCTCAACTATTGAAGCCATCCATTTGTTGAGGAGAACAATGGAGATTTATAGAGCTAAAAGGAAGAATCTCCATATGATCTTTATTGATTTGGAGAAGGCTTATGATTCCGTCCCACGAGAGATACTGTGGAGAGTTTTGGAGAAAAAACAAGTACATGTCCTATACATTAATCTCATAAAGGATATGTATGATAGGGCTTTATCTTGTGTAAGGACCCCGACGGAGAAGACTGACTATTTTGATATCAACATTGGTTTACATCAAGGTTCAGCTTTGAGTCCATTTCTTTTTACTTTAATTATGGATGAGTTGACAAGTCACATCCAGGATGAGTTACCTTGATGTATGTTATTTGCTGATGATATTGTGTTGATTGACGAGACTAGAGATGGAGTAAATGAGAAGCTTGAGGTTTGGAGACATACATTGGAGACTAAAGGTTTTCATATAAGTAGGGCTAAGACGGAATATATGGAATGCACCTTTGATGGAAGCAATGGTGAAGGAATCGAGGTGAAGATTGGTGACGATAACATTCAGAAGAGAGATTCTTTTAGATATCTGGGATCTCTTTTGCAACATGATGGGGAAATTGATGGAGATGTTACTAATAGAATAAATGCAGGCTGGCTAAAGTGGAGAGGAGCCTCCGCTGTTCTTTGTGATAAGAAAATTTCTTTAAAAATTAAAGGAAAGTTTTACAAAGCAGCTGTGAGACCTGCTATGCTTTATGGTTCTGAATGTTGGCCTGTGAATCATAGACATGTGCAGAGAATGGCTGTAACAGAAATGAAAATGCTAAGATGGATGTGTGGACATACACGTAAAGATCGGATTCGGAATGATGCAATCAGAAAGAAAGTTGGTGTAGCTCCGATCGAGGATAAGATGCGAGAAAACCGCTTAAGATGGTTTGGTCATTTGCAAAGAAGGTCAACTGATGCACCAGTTAGGAGATGCGAGTGGTGGGATGTTGAGCCGGCTAAGAGAGGGCGAGGACGGCCCAAGAAGTGTTGGAAAGAGACTATACGAAGGGATCTTAGTTTTTTGGATATAAGTCCGAGATTGACCCAAGATAGATCTGAATGGATACGAAGAATCCATGTAGCCGACCCTACTTAATTGTGGGAAAAGGCTTTGTTGTTGTGGTATTTTTTAGGATTTTTCAAGAAATGGTGCTAGTATTATGTGCATTGGCTTCAAGGTTGGACCCCTCTTTGGAGGAGATGTCACCCATCTGGGTCCCTTGCTTGTATATACGAGGGAACCCTTGAAGAGAGAGATATCTAGGCGGCTACTTCTAGGGATTGTTGATTCTGCAGAGTTAGTGCGGTTGCGCCACCACATCCTGAGGGATGGGTCTAACTGCGACCTCTGGTACAACCTACTGTAACTTAAGGGGTCCCACTTCAGGCGTGGGGTTCGATCTCCATCGGTGCTTTGATGGTGGAATATGGGAAATTGATCTCAATCATCTCAGATGGTCTCTCTCGAAGAAGGCGGATTTGAGCGTTACGATTGAGATGGCGATTCGAGGCACCTGCCTCCCATCTATGGTAAGGATGTATCAGGAAGGTTACTCCCAGTTGTTGTAGCGGAGTTTGATGTTACCGGAATGAATAATGGGATTGGTGGTGTTGCTGGTGGAGCTCCTTAACCAGACTTTTCAACACCAGATCCCTCGTCTAGTTTGGGAGCCAGGGTCACTTCAAGACTCTTCTTCTCTGAACCTGATCTTAGAGGTCCACTGCTCTCTCCCAGCCCGAAGCCTGCGAGGGTCTGCACACGACATTTCTCACTAGATCATAGTCTGTTGCACCTCAGACATGGATCGTGTTGTCCCCACCCAAAAATGAGGGGAGGCGATCGGGCATCTACTAGATATGGCGCTACCTGTCTGACCTCAGCTCGACGCCAGCTCTGTATATGCCTGCAAAAGGCGGATTGAAAAAGGCTGAAGTAAATGCAGATCGCAAGGGGCTTAGTCTTGGGGCAAGAGAACCTCAACCAAGCTCGGATGACATGGAGACTCTTCCAAATGCACATGCAAGGGTGGTCTCGATCGATAAGAGGACTTCGTCACTCAGGCTCTCTCCACCCTAGCAGTATCGGAAGAGATACCTCTGATTCATCTCCAAAGATAGGAGAAGAAGGTGGCGAATGGAGGTTCATGACACCCTCGAGCGGTCAAGGAGAGACATCGAGAGCATCGTCTCCATTTCTGGTTCCTGGAGACAGGTGTGGCCCCCTGGAGGGTGTGAATGGGCTTTCATGCAGAGAGACATATCAGCGATTGGAGCAGAGCCGAACACACAAACCACGGGATGTTGGAGACCACATATGAAAGCGAGTTGGTAGCTTGTCATGGCACCATTCCGCCATCGTGAACTAAGAATGTGTCCAAATGAACATCTTAACCCGGAATGTCAGGGGCCCGAGGAGGCCATAGAAAAGGATGGTGGTCAAGAATTTATACGTGGAAGCGAAGGTGGATGTTGTTTTGCTCCCAGAAATGAAGATAGCTCATGACATGGGAGACTTATGGAATTCTATGGGAGGACCCCTATTGGCCGATTATAGAGCCGTTGACTCGACAGGAGCCTCAAACGGCGTAGTGGTTGCCGGTTGGTTGGAATGTTGAAAAATTTAGTTTGGAGAAGGATTCTAGTGAGGGTTGCCGCTCTATATCGGTGTTACTTCTGTACAAGGCAGATGGCATGCGGGTTGTGGTCACTAATGTCTACGGGCCCCTAATGGAGATATTGTTGCTACATTGCTTGATGAACTTAGAATGGTCAGGGGTAGAAACCTGAATAAGGCTTGGATTGTCTGCAGTGACTTCAACGTTAGACTTCGGTCGGAGGATTGACCACGCTTGAAGGGCGGCTCAAATGACGGGTCAGATGCTTTGTCCCAGTTTATTGGTGAACTCAGCATGCATAGTGTAGGATGTCAGTACACTTGGAGGAACTCCAGATTAAGATCCCGCATTGGCCGCTTTTTGCTGTCCACGGAGGCGACCCATCAATTCCCTTTAATGTGTACCAAGGCGCTTCGTAGAGCTCCTTCGGACCACATTCCGCTCTAGTGGTCTTCCGGGGAAGACATACGATCGAGGTCATTCTTTAGATTTGAGCGATCTTGGCTTCTTGAGGAAGGTTTTCGTGATATGGTTGTTATGTTCAGGCGTGGGAGTCACCCAAGTGGTTCGGCGACAGGAAGACTCGTCAAGCTGAGTATGATGCAAAGGCACTTGATACAACAACAACAACAAAGCCTTTTCCCACAATTAAGTAGGGTCGACTATATGGATTCTTCGCCTCCATTCAGATCTATCTTGGGTCAATCCCAGGCTTATATCCACAAAACTAAGGTCCCTTCGTATGGTCTCTTTCCAACACTTCTTGGGTCGTCCTCGCCCTCTCTTAGCCGGCTCAACATCCCAACACTCGCATCTCCTAACCGGTGCATCAGCTGATCTTCTTTGCAAATGTTCAAACCATCTTAAGAGGTTTTCTCGCATCTTATCCCCGATCGGAGCTAAACCAACTTTCTTTCTGATTGCATCATTCCGAATCTGATCTTTACGTGTGTGTCCACACATCCACCTTAGCATTTTCATTTCTGCTACACTCATTCTCTACACATGTCTATGGTTCACAGGCCAACATTCAGATCCATAAAGCATAGCAGGTCTCACGACTGCTTTGTAAAACTTTCCTTTAATTTTTAAAGGAATTTTCTTATCATAAAGAACAACAGAGGCTCCTCTCCACTTTAGCCATCCTGCATTTATTCTATTAGT
This sequence comes from Ottelia alismoides, assembly GCA_037367405.1. Lineage (NCBI taxonomy): Eukaryota > Viridiplantae > Streptophyta > Magnoliopsida > Alismatales > Hydrocharitaceae > Ottelia > Ottelia alismoides. The sequence goes on from JAZKJV010006758.1 coordinate 69,751, forward strand.
AACATCTCCATCAATTTCCACATCAGATTGCAGAATAGATCCCAGATATCTAAAGGAATCCCTCTTCTGAATGTTATCATCACCAATCTTCACCTCGATTCCTTCACAGTTGCTTCCATCAAAGGTGCACTCCATATATTCCGTCTTAGCCCTACTTATACGAAATCCTTTAGTCTCCAACTCATATCTCCAGACCTCAAGCTTCTCATTTACTCCATCTCTAGTCTCGTCAATTAACACAATATCATCAGCAAATAACATACACCAAGGTAACTAATCATGAATGTGACTTGCGCAGGCACTTGATGGACTACAATAAAAACATACATGCCTAATAAAGGGGCGGAAGAGCTAAGGCACAAACTGAGATCACCGAACTGGATCGAATGGAGGACGACTGCGATTTGATCGAGAAGGAGATAACAGCGAGGGTTGCGTGGATCCGAGATGTGCAGTTGAAGGATCGAAAGGAAGAGATCGAACGACGTCAGAGATTGAGGCAAAAATGACTAAAAGAGGGAAACAATAGCACCCACTTTTTCCATTATATGGTTAGTGGCAGAAGGCGAAAGAACTATATCCAAAGCATTATAGTGGACAACGTAGTGATGCGAGGATAGGCGAAGGTTGGTCGAGCACTTAGGGCATGTTTGGTTGCAGGGTTGGGCAGGGTTGGGTTGGACTGGGTGAATAGTAATCTGTGAGGAGGAAGTACCCTCGTGAATAGTAACCAGGGTTGGGCCAACTCTGCCCAACCCTGCAACCAAACAGGCCCTTAGATCACACTTCATCATCCTTCTCTAGAAGGGTTTCTCGCATGGGGTGGCATGGTAGGGCAATGGAGCTACGAGCATCAAGCTGATTCAGTCAGACAACTTTGTGACTCCCTTCTCTGAGAATGAGGTAAGGAAAGCGATGATGTAGTTGAATGCAGATGCCTCCCCGGGCCCGGATGGGTTCTATGTTTTCTTCTATAGGGAATTTTGGGATGGTGTGGAGGAGGATGTAGTTGAAATGCTGCAAAAAGGGCAACAGGGGCTTCGAACGCCTAAACAAGGCTTGTGCTTCCTTCTGCCAAAGGAGACGGCTACTCTATTGGAAGACGTCAAACCTATTGTGCTCTCCAATGCAACCTACCTCATTTTGTCCAGCTGTAGGATATTCTTGATGATTTAATCTCACCAGAGCATACCACCTATGTTCTTGGGCGTCATATGACTGATAGTTGGTTTTTGGCTTCGGAAATGATTTTGGATTGGAAGAGAACCCATAAGAAAGGGATGTTGTGGAAGGTGGATTTCTCCAAGGCATATGACTGCCGACTGCGTAGATTAGTGGTTCCTATGGACCTTACTTCAGAAAAGGGGCTTCCCGAAAGTATGGATCGCTTGGATGAAGAGGTATATCACGACGGCCTCCCATGTGATTTTGGTGAAACAGATGTCCGGAGGGTGCTTTCTTTCAGCCTCAGTGCGGGGTGCGGCAGGGCTGCACGTTGGCACCCCTTCTTATCGTACTTGTGTCGGATGCATTAGCAGTCATGATGAGGCTGGCACAGAATGGCGGTTTATATGGGGTATATTTGAGAGAAGATGAATTGGTGCCAATTCTTCAGTATGTTGACGACACGGTGTTGTTTATTGGTGGGAACCTGGACCATGCTTGACACGCAAGTTTGATCATGGACATTTTTGACGACATCTCGTGGCTACGAATTAATAGAGACAAGTCGGTGTTCGTCCCATTTCACCAATCCGTGGAGGAATCTCGGGACTTGTGCAGCATCCTCAACTATCCCCGTGGATCCCTTCATGTTACTTACATGAGCCTCCCATTAGTGGCTGGTCGTTTGCGCACGACAAATTGGAGGTTGGTGTTAGATAAGATGGAAAACAAGATGATAGGCTGGAAAGCTAGGACGTTGTCAAGAGGGAAGCCGGTGCTGCTTAAGCATGCCTTGTCCGCAATCACCGTCTTCTTTTGCTCAACCAAGCAACTCCCTACATGAGTTAGGACAAGACTGGAGGTCTTGATGAGACGCTTCTTCTGGTCAGATGGCCGGCAAGAAAACGATGGTATACATCTTCTTAATTGTGACACAATCACTAGCTCCAGAAAAGACGGTGGGTTGGGAGTTTTGAGGTTGGAATGCATGAACAAGGCTCTCTTGACCAAATGGATGCTCAGACTGTGGGGGGGTGCAGACAATCCAATCTGCGGGATCTTACGGAGCATATACAGCATCGGAGAAACCCTACCGGCATCGAATATTTGGCGGCCTTCCTCTCTTTGGTAGGGGATAACCAAGGTTCTACCAAAGCTAGGTGGGCGCCTCCGTCCTGTGGTGGGAAACAGCGAGTTATTCCAGTTCTGGAGGGACTACTGGATGTGTGAGTGAACCGGATGACCTAGAACACCTTTTCTTCAACTGCAAGACCTTAACTACGGCATGGGAGGATGTTGCTATAGCATGGCTAAGGACTGGTAGTGCCCGTTGCATTCTGGAACTCCATCCGAACAACAAGTGGAAACTCGCGGGAGGATGCATTCATTGCCTTCACTATGCTTTGCTCGATATGGTGTGCCCGCGATGAGTTGATTTTCAAGGGCCAAACATTTTACCAAAACAATGTATTGAGTCATTACAGAGCTATTTTGGCTTACTGGAACTTTGTATAATCTCTTTGTATAAGTTTCTTTGAAGTATTATAAACTTTGTGGTGGGTCCTAAACCCTAAACCCTCACAAGAAAAGCCAGGAGAACCCTAAAACCCATCATACCCGTCAAGGGCGAGAGGAACTCAGGCTCTTGAGAAAAGCTCAACGATGAGCATTCACTACCTTCCTAAAATGGTCCTTTTTGAAATTTGAAATCCGTAGATTTTGTCATCAACTCAACTGGGAATTTTGGTCCAAATGACGCTTCGATTGCACTGACGACGGGTGATCGACTACTTCAGCAGCATCTATTTCTCCAGTGAGTACTCCGACAATGAACCTTCGACTCCATGGCCATGCTCAAGATTCATCGACGACGGCGATGGGGATAACACCCGAACAAACAATTGGAATTGGACCTGACCTACAACCAAGGGGCACATATTCTAAGGGGAGGAATATTGTCCCTACAATAGTTGCAAGGGTGACTTCAGGGTCAATTCCTAGTTGCTGACGATCCGAGAGGATCTTTGAAACAATACTAAGCTCCCGCAATGCAGGTCTCAGTGCTCCACCATGTTGCATATTTGACTTCAGCGATTGAATATCCCAAAATGCCTCCAAGCACACCTCCAGTATTAGACCAATCTTCTCTCTCATTATAATTGTCATTGAGCTTTGATCGCATTGCTACTCTTGTTTTTCACGATAGATTTTGAGGACCACAGTGAGGGGTTTTAACCTTTTAATAACTTCCATACCAAATAAGGTATGCCTTATTCTCTTTTTTATTCCACATTTTTATATAAAGTTGAATCTATAATCATATCTTTTTTGTAACTAAACTCAATAAAAATGTCTAGGTGATGTATGTGGAAATGGCCTGTGATGATTTATTTCATGCTTCGGTTTTATTTCTTTAAACTCTAAATGATGGTTGCAGCCGCGTACATTGGTCATAGATCAGTACTCAAGATCAAGTGGTTTTGCGTTTGTAATCACTCCCTAGTGTCCTCCTCTGCAGGATGTTATACGTCATGTGCTACAGCAAGGGTCACCTCATTTATATTAATGAATTTATTTTAAAAGCATTTTTAGAGAATTTTATCGCAATTTTCTCCTCAATATCCATAGTGCATTCATTGTAGATGCTGGAACCATCCATCAGAGCGATGCTGGGCAAAGTTTGTCCTACATTCCAATGCCAATAGTGATTAGTGCCTACGAGACAGCCTCCTATGATGCAATTTATGATATTGCAGAGGACTCGCTTGATTGACATTCTTGTAGAACACAAACACCATTCAGTGTCTTCAGAATACTCCTGCCTGAGGCAGCACCTACAGAAATCCACTCTCCCTCCACCAATGAAAGGAATACTACTGATATTATTGCTTGTCTGACTACAACTTCAGCTACAGTAGCCAACTCCGCCACTACTTCTGGCCCTGCATGGATTATTGACTTTGGGCCATCTACACATTTGACGGGAGAAGGTAGTCTCCTTACCTTCTCTCAGCCCTCTTCCTCTGTGAAGATGGTTCAGGTTGCTAATGGGGCTTACTCCCATGTCCTTGCTATCAGAACTGTGGGGTTCTCATCCACGCTCCGACTGACTGGAGTCCATTATGCTCCTACTTATCCTCTTATCTTATTATATGTTCATAAGTTGTACTGAGCTTAAATGTCGAGTAGTTTTTTATTAGTTCTATTGTTATTTTCTAACATCCAAACGAACCATATTTTTGGGTTGGGGATATGAGAAGAATGACCTCTACTATCTTGACATTCCTTCTGATTCGAGTTTTATTGGTGTTGCATTTAGCCTCGATAATCCCTTTCTCGGCATCTTCGCTCGAACATCCTTCTGACAAGGCAATCTCCGTGATGCTTATGAACTTTCTACGTTGAATCCCTTTCGGTACAAGGTGTATCAGTTTGGGAAACATCATTGAGCATCTTTTCCTGTACATGTTGAGCCTTGTCATGATGTTCCTTTTGTTCTTCACCATTGTGATATATGAGGACCATGTCCAGTCTGAACTCTGAGTGAAAATAAATATTTTGTTGTTTTTGTTGATGATTATAATCGATCCTCTTGTGTTTGTATAATAAAGAAATGTTCGAAGATCAATAAAATTGTCCAGAATTCCTTTTTGAACATCAAAACATTCTTTTCTACTCGTGTTCAAATTTTCCAACTAATAATGCTATGGAATTCACCCAACATGACTTGAAGGCTTTCTTTGCTTCCCAGGGAACTGTTCACCAAACTTCACGTATGTATGTCTCCTAGAAAAATAGGATAACGGAAAGAAAACTTGGACATCTTCTTGACATTGGTACGATCAATCTCACTCAGATGAAGGTTCCGAAGATATATTGGGGTGATGCCATTCTTAGTGTCGTCCATCACATCAACAGGGTCCCGTCTTCGGTTCTTAAGGGGCCACTTTGTTTGCATTACTTTATCCCAATGAACCGCCCTTCACGTTAACTCTAAGAATTTTTGGGTGTATTGCGTTTGTCCACAATTTTCATGCAGAAGATAAGTTATCACCTAGGATGGTCAAGTGTGTTTTTCATGGCTATTCGCAAACTCAAAAGGGTTATAGGTGCTATGATCATGTTGGGCACTGATACTATTTTCTGATGATGTTACTTTCTTTGAATAAATTAGCATATTTACTGAGTTTGTCACTGATATCCCCTTAGATCTACCTCCACTGCCAATCGTTTATAAGCGCAAGCATACATCTGTGCCAGCTTTTGTGCCTTTGGTTGTTCCTCGTTTGCAAGGTGATATGCCATCTTCAAGTACTCCTACCATTGTTGCCATGGATGTGCTTAGGAGCTTTGCATGACAAAAGAGCAATGTACTTTCCACCATATATCTCATTTCACTTCTATTGATGGTTTATCTTACGATGAGCATGTGAGAAGAGATATTCAAGTGCTCTCATGACCATTTCGGTTACTAGATATCACTATAGTACTTTACATGATCATGGCTGGCGACAAGCAATAAATGAGGAAATGTATTCACTTACACCTCGAGAAATGTAGGACCTTGTACCGTACCCCATGAGGATTAGATCTGTCTTACAAATGGGTCTTCACTACCAATTATTCACCTGATGGGGCTATTGATAGATTAAAAGCACAAATGGTTGTCAAAGGATTCACTCAGACTTATGGGGTTGATTACTTTGAGACTTTCTTTCTAGTGGCAAGAATGGGTTCCATTCGCACTATCCTTTCAATTGTTGCTAATAAAGGATGGCATATCTTTTAGCTCGATGTGAAGAAATCTTTCCTCTATGGAGATCTTGAGGAGGTTTACATGATAGCCTCTAGGTTATGAAGTTGAGGGGAGTGTGTGCTGACTTCGAAAGGCTATCTATAGCCTAAAGCAGAGTCATGGGGCATAGTTTGACAGACTTACCACTGAGATCAGCATTCTTGGCTTTTAGAGGACAACACCTGATTACTCTATTTTTGTCAATTACTATGGTATTGTCATACTTGCAATTTATGTTGATCATATGGTTGTCACAGGTGATGACAAAGAAGGCATTTCAGAGTTCCTTCATAAGCTCTTCATCACCAAGGACCTTAGCCAACTTCGCTACTTCATTGGCATGGAGGTGATACGCACTACAGAGGGAATCCATCTCTCATAAAGGAAGCATTGCTTGGACATCCTTACTGAAGCTGGACCTCTTGGATGTAAGCCATCTGCATCCCTATAGTCCTGATGAAGCACTCTACTTCTGTTGATCATGCATTTGAAGACATTGCACGATACAAAAGCCTAGTTGGCGAACTGTTTTACCTTTTTGTTACTATGTTGGATATATTATATGTTGTAAGTAGAGACAGCCAACACATGGAGAGACAACTTTACAATCATTGGCAGGACGTTCTTCTGATCCTTGGCTACTTGAAGGAATCCCCAAGGAGAGGCCTTTTCTATGGGGTCAATGGTCACGTTGTTGTCTCTCTTTTCTACAAGAACTTGGTATTGTTGTTCCTGCTCATGTTACTTTGTACTGTGACAACAATTCCACAACATACATTGCCACTAATCATGTTGTCCATGAGCAGACCAAGCACATTGAGATTGATTGTCGCTTTGTTCGTGATGTTTTACGAGGAGGGAAGATCACTACTCCACACATCTCCATCGATTTTCAGCTTGCAAATGTATTCACAAAGGCGCTACCAAAGAAGCGCCTCTCATGGATAATCTCCAAATTGGGCATGAACGATAGATATGCTCCAACTTGACGGAGAGTGTTAGAGTCAGCTTTGTTTCATTCCATTGAGTTGTAACCCTTCAGATTCCTTTTATGTAATTTCCCCTTTTATGAGTGCTCTAGGGTTTCAGTCCATATAAGAACCCCTAAATTTCCTGAATAAAGTATCTCATTACATTTTCTCATCCTTCTCCACAGACTCAAATAAAATAGAAAGTACAATAATTCTAATAATGGTAACACACCCCTTAAGTTGGAGCATATCTATCGATCATGCACAACTTGAAAGTCAACCACAAGAGGCGTTTCTTCGGTAGTGCCTTTGTGAATATGTCTGCAAGTTGAAGCTTAATAGAGATATATGAAGTATGAACATTTCTCCCCGTACCGCGTCACAAATAAAGTGATATCTCAATGTGCTTGGTCCGCTCATGGAAAACAAGAATGGCGGTAATATACATAGCAAACTTGTATTCACAGTATAAAGGTATGGGAGTAGCAATTGGAAGTCCAAGTTCTTATAAAAAGGAGAGAAGCCATGTGATCTCACAGGTGGCTTGGGCCACTGCCATGTACTCTACCTCTGCACTCAATATAGAGACCACCGTTTGCTCCTTGCTTCGTCAAGTAACCAAAAAGCCCACAACGAGCATGACATAGTCTGTAGTGGATCGACGATCATCAAGTGAACTAGCATAGTCAGCATTTGTATAAAGGAAGACATCGGTGTGACCCTTTACCCCATAGAAAAGTCCACGGTCGGAAGATTCCTTCAAATATCAAAGCATCATAAGAATATCATGCCAATGACTGTAAACTGTCTCTCCACGTGCTAGCTGACTATGCTCACAACATATGATAATATATGACCTAGTAACAGTAAGATAGAGTAGTTTAACCACTAGGCTTCTATATCGCGTAGTCCTCAAACTCAGGAATAGAAGATGTAGAATGCTTCCTCACTTCTGCAAGGATGCGAGATGGCTTGCACGCAAGTAGTCCATGTTCAGTGATAATGTCTAAGCAATACTTCCTTTGTGAGAGATGTACCCCCTCTGTAGCACATATCACCTCACACCAAGAAAGTAGCGGAGTTGTTCAAGATACTTCATGACAAAGACCTTTTGGATAAAGGTCTTGGTCTCTGAAATGTCAGTTTCATCGTCTCCAGTGACAACCACATCATCAACATAGACTGCAAGTATAACGACACTGGTAGATCGTTGTCTGACAAAGATAGACTACTCAGATGTCGTTCACTGAAAAGCAAGAGTATTGATCTCAGTGGTAAGGTTGTCAAACCATGCTTGAGGGCTCTACTTCAGGCCATATGTCTTTACTTAGTTGGCATATACACTCCCCATCGACTACATAACACGACGGTTGCAACGTATAAACCTCCTCCTCAAAGTCACCATAGAAAAAGGCGTTTTTCACATTAAGATGAAAAATGAGATAGGCTTTATTAGTAGCGACAGAAAGAATAGTATGTATGGACCCTATTCTGTTAACTAGAGAGGTCTCAAAGTAATCAATCCCATAGGTATGCGTGAAGCCTTTTACAACTAATCTAGCTTTCAATCTATCAATGGACCCATCAGGCGACTGATCGTGAAGACTCATCTGCATACCACAGGACGAACTCTCGGAGGGCATGGCACAAGATCCCATGTGTCCAGGCAAGCAAGAGCATCCATCTCCTCATCCATGTCTCGTCAGCCATGGTCCTTCAATGCACTATGATGAACTTTGGGAATAGAAATGGTCATCATGACATCTGCAAACCTCTTATCATAGCCACATAAACCATCAGTATAAGTAAAATGTAACATAGAATGAAAAGATCTTTTTTGTTTTCAGAGAGCTATAGGAAGCTCGTCAGGCACACCCGAACAACAACGGCGGAAGAACTTAAAGAAGGCATATCATCCTGCAAAAAGGAAACAGACAAAGGTACAAAAGCAGGTCAATGGTGTGCTTGCATTTATTGACGATCGACTGGAGTGGGAGATCCAAATGGATGTCACCAACAATTTGTCTAAAGAGACTAGTCTGCTGAAAAAAAGTGATATCCCCTGACATAAAGTAACGACCTCCAACATGATCACAGCACCTATAGCCATTCGGAGTGCGCGAGTACCCAAAAAAGATGCACTTGATAGCCTTAGGTGGCAATTTGTCAATAATATGGAAGTTGTAAACAAATGCAATGCATCCAAAAATCCTTAATGGTAAGAGAAATGGAGACTCGTTACGGTATAGTAAAGAAAAAGAGTGCTCGTTTTAGGACAAAAGATGAGATGTTGTTTATGAGATGGGTAGTAGTTAGGATGGCATCCCCCCAATAATACTTGGGAACATTCATCTGAGTGAGGAGAGACATAGCAATATTAAGATGTCTAAGTTTCCTTTCTGGTACCCCATTTTGCTTAGCGTACATACAAGATGTCTGATGAACAGTCCCCTATAAGGCAAAGCCAGACGTCAAGTCTTGTTGGGTGATTAAAGATCATTATTAGTTCAAATAATTTGTACACATGCAAAGAAATAAGTTTTAACATATAGAAAGAAATTCATGTCAATCTTATTAATCTCTGAATGTTCCTTTATTAGATAAGCACAAGAGGATCTACTATAATCATCTACTACAAAGACAATAAAATATCTATGACCACTCAAAGTTCGAAACGGACAAGGTCCCCAAACATCACAATGAACTAATCCAAAAACAGTTGTACGACGTGACTCAACACGAACTGGAAAAGAAGCTCGATGTTTCCCGAACTCACACGCCTTGCATTGAAAGTGCTTCAGAGTAGAGAATTCAGGGAACATTATGGGGAACCTTGGCAGAAGGTTTTCCAAGGCGTGGATGCCATAGGAACAAATCTTTGAAGATGGGCACAATAATAGCAAAAGTAGAATCCGAGGGGATGTCAAGATAATAAAGGTCATTCTTCTCATGCCCCCACCAAAAATCTGCCTCATTTGGATGTTATGAAAATAGCAACAAAATTCATTAAATATCGCATGGCAACTAAGCCCACTACAAAACTTGTGAATAGACAATAATTTGAGAGAAAAATCAGGAGCACAATGAACCCCAGATAGTCGGAGCTCGAAGAACTCCATAGTTCTGACAGTAGTAACAGAAGAGGGAGGCCGATTAGCGACTCGAACCAACTTCACTGAGGAAGATGGTTTGAAAAAGGTTAGTAGATTACCTTCTCCTGACAGATGAGTAGATGCTCCAAAATCAATGGCCCAAGCAGGGGCAGTAATAGTTGCAGAGTTGGCTATTGTATCTGAAGTGGTAGACAAAGTAGCAATAGTAGTCTCACGTGTAGAAGGAACGGGCCCAGTGGTCTGGAGGAACTGCATCAGATAGGAGTAGTCAGCAACATTGTGTTGGACCGCCTCTCCACTGGAATATGGACCAGAAGATGCCTCTGCAGCATCATAGGCCTCATATGTACTATTAGCTAAATGAGGAGGATAGCCAAACTTTTGCCAGCAACATTTGGAGGAATGATTCTAGCGATCACAGTGAATACACTGTGGGTACTGAGGAACAATAGTATCTTGACCATAGCCACGGCCTAGGTCACGTCCACAACAAAAGACACGTCCACGACCGCGATCAAAGTCACAGCCTTGACCTCCTCAGAAGTTGTGTCGTCCCCACCTCTCAAATAATGACAGGTGAGTAGAGTTCTCCACGAGGGGTAAAGTAGACGATCGTGCAGTAGATGTCTCCAGTTCTTTGGGACGACCAAAAACTTCATCGATGGCAGTGTATCGAACACCAAAAATTGCTCCTTTGTTGCTTGATATCTAGGATGCAGTCCATCAAGAAAACAATATGCATGCTAGTCCGAACGCTCACGTACATATTTGGTATAACTGACAGGCTGAAAGATCGTAAGCTCCTCGTATAGGCTAGTCACTAGTGAGATGCATGTAGTACTCAACTAGGGTAGAGTCACCTTGAGATGCAGACCAGATCTGCTTGTAGATGACAGCGACACGAGACTTAGTCATCTTCTGGGAGTAGGTCTGGTCTGCTCCAAATCGTCCTACATCTCCTTGATCGTGTCTTTGAAAAGCAGGTTCGATGCAATATGTGCTTCCATGTTGTTGGTCATCCAGGTGATGACCTGATAGTTGTCTCCAAGTCAGGTATCATAGTCTTTGTATGTCTCCTCTGGAGGATTTTTCATTAGGATGTAGAGTTTCCGCTGACCACCAATGAATATCTTAAAAGAATGATACCATAGCACGAAGTTTTCTGTGCCCTTTAGTTAGACAGAGTGCTTTGTATTATCATAGATGACAGAGTGTATAAGGACTTTGTCTCGGTAGGAAGAGATGTCGTGGTGGTCAGGTAGAGAGATCAAGGAAGTCATGTTGCTATTCAAATATGCATATGGGGGCTGAAAAGAGCCCTAGAACTCGCGTACATATGCACAAGAGATTTGAACCCATGATGAACAGTGGTCTAGGGGGTCCGTGAAGGCCTAGGGGCAATCGAGGTTAGCCTAGAGGCGTTGCAGCAGATTGCAGTGCTGGAGGCGGTGGAGGAGATCCACGGCGATGCTGGAGGCCATGGAAGGTGTTTATGGCGGTGTTGGAGGTGCTAGAGCACCCTAAAGGGGTACGTTGGAGGTGTTGGAGCATCCTTGAGGGGTGAAGCGGTACTTGGAAGCACCTATGGTGGGTGTTGCAGCTACTAGCAGCGCCCTAGAAGGGTGCATGTCTGGCTGGGGGTTGTTGGCAACATCTTGGAGAGAAAGTAGGGCCTCACACGGAGCCCTAGGCAAGGAAGGAGAGCTCGCGTTGGCACTCGGAGATCAAGGAGAGGCTCGAAGATGGCAGTGGGATAATGATGCGGATTGAAAATACGCGTCGGTGAAAATAATAATTTTTTTACGGTGGATATTTGGTAGAAGAAAAGAGAGGGGTTGAGAAGAAGAACTCGTCAGGAATACGAGAGGTTGAAGAGGGAGAACCGTGAAGACCACGTGGGAGGAGGAGAAGGAGAGAGATAAGAGAGATAAACTCAAATTTTCTTAATACTTCACTGCCTCAAAACACTGGACCCTCATCCCTTTATATAGGAGGGATGATATTACAAAAATAGAAATTAATTAAAATTGACAACCAATTTATCCTAATTGGACTCTAACTAATTAACCGACCAAATTTAAAATTAACTCTACGAATAAACGTTGGAGATCACAGGCGATCTCAATTATTTTAATTAGAGATACGATAATTAAGAAAAACGTAAATAAAATTGACCACTAATTAATTAAATAAATTCGGCCCTATAATTCGAGATCGCGCTGCATCAACTCTCCGCCGCTTTAAAAAATTTGTCTCCCGACGAATTGCTTGATATAGGCTTGGAGGGCGAATCTGCATGTTCCACCGTCTTCTGGAAGAACTGGTGTGGGGCGAATGGCAGACTCCACATTCGGGCGCGGCTTTCGTCGTGGAAGAACATGTGTGGCGCAAACGGCAGCGTCTTCTGGAATTTTGCGTCCTCATTGTGATAATGGAAAAATTGATGAGGCATGAATAATATGGCCCTTGGAGAATCCATAGTGAAGCAATGACACAAAGAGAGGGAAAGAGGATATGTGTCTAAGGAATGAAGCCATGGGGTCCTTATATAGGGGAAACCCAAGGTCCTAGTCCTATTTGGATAAGGAAGGTCCCCTGATTTCTTACTTACAGCCTTCTTCTTTAAATATTTCCGCCGCCGGGGGCATGGGCGCAATTTTCGTACCCCTTCAATATTCCTTACCTTGTTATCACTTTTGGCCTTTCTGCAAATAGGGAATTCATGGAATTTTCTTTTGCAATTTTTCCAACTAATTTTCCAATCCCTCAATTCCAGGGATTCGGTTCCCTTTCCTCTCGCCCTTAGGGTTCGGGGCCTCTTTTTAGGCGCAAGGGCGGCGGCGTGGAACCTCCAGTAGCTGGCGGCGGGGGCGAGCCGGTACTGGCACCGCGTGGGCGGCGGCTTGGAGATGGATGGCTGCAGCTCGCGGCTAGGCGGGGTGCGCTGAGGCGCGCGATCGTAACGCGCGACGTGGAGTAGCTCTGGGAGATGGCAACGTTCGAGCGCGGCGAGGCGGGCGCGGCGCCAGTCGGGGGAAGAGGGGAGGGCGCGTGCGGGGTGGTGGAGTCGCGGGAGGAGGGGGATCCGGGGGAAGGCGGGGGCGAGGCTGGGGGTGCGCGGTGGAGTGGGAGAATAGGAGGGCTGGGGAGGGTCGGGTCGGGGGCGAGGCACTGGTGGGGAAAGCGCGTGAGGTAGGGGGAGGTGGGGGAGCCGGTGGGGAAAGGCGGCGAGAGGGAGATGGCGGAGGGGCTGTTAGGGTGGAGATGACTGTCGTGAGGGCTGAGGTGGTTAGGGGGGTTACCTGGGAAGGCTGGGGTTGTGCCGGGATGGTCGATGGGGCCAACGGGACCGATTCTGGTGGCGAAATCGGGTCTGGAAGGTGCTGGACAATGGTTGAATCGTCTTCCTCGGTGAGTTTTTCTTCGTCAAAACTCGCGACAACGGCTTCGGTGGTTGGCGGATTTGATTGGACAACGCATAGGGCCTCGAAGTTGGCCACAAGGGCTCGAAACTCGGAGTGGATTGTGGTTTGCAAGTGATGCAAATCACGTAACATGCGCTCTGTCTCCTTGTCGTAGTCGTCATTGGCTCGTCGTTTTCTGTCGGACGAGCGATGGTCCCTTGATGTATGTCGGCGCGAGTATCTGGACGGATCGTCAGATCGTGGAGACGATCTGTAAGCCATGCTCTGATACCAATTGATGCGGATTGAAAATACGCGTCAGTGAAAATAATAATTTTTTTACGGTGGATATTTGGTAGAAGAAAAGAGAGGGGTTGAGAAGAAGAACTCGTCAGGAATACGAGAGGTTGAAGAGGGAGAACCGTGAAGACCACATGGGAGGAGGAGAAGGAGAGAGATAAGAGAGATAAACTCAAATTTTCTTAATACTTCACTGCCTCAAAACATTGGACCCTCATCCCTTTATATAGGAGGGATGATATTACAAAAATAGAAATTAATTAAAATTGACAACCAATTTATCCTAATTGGACTCTAACTAATTAACCGACCAAATTTAAAATTAACTCTACGAATAAACGTTGGAGATCACAGGCGATCTCAATTATTTTAATTAGAGATACGATAATTAAGAAAAACGTAAATAAAATTGATCACTAATTAATTAAATAAATTCGGCCCTATAATTCGAGATCACGCTGCATCAGATAACGTATGTCAAAACTCCAATTTAGGACCGCTGCTCTGATACCATGTAGAGAAGAGAATGAATCGTTGACTTATTCCATAGCTCTAAGGTTTTTAATACAAGAGCAAAAAAGAGATAATTACATATAAGTCCCTGAAGGATTTACAGGAGTCGAATAAAATAGAAAATACAATAACTCTAATAACTTTAACAAGGATCAAAGTCTTCATGTGCTTGTTGAGTGAGGTAGAGTGATGATTGGGGAGAGGCGAGCTCATCTCTTCCCAGATGCCGAGGTCACATGTTCCCGATGCTCTTGAACTACTGAGGACATCAACAATCTATTTTTTGGGTACGAGGGGAGGACACTGACAACTCAGAGACTTTTTGGAATTTTATTGACTCAAGGTGGAGTGGTTCTGAGAAAGATAGCATTTGGCATGGATTTAGTCTATTTGGCTTCCTAGGAATGGTGTGATGCTTTATTCATTGAGTAATGGACTTTGTAACCTTTTTAAATTAGTGGAAGGTTTGGGGAGTACTTTTTCGGTACACATCCTTTTTTCATCAAATCATAATGTAAGATGATACATATATATACACCTTATTGTATACCAATCATATACATTAGCCACATAACATATATTATAGAACATATTGTATGTTAGTCATATATGTTAGTTAAATAGCATATGTTATATGACATATTATACATTGTATGTTAATCATATGTGTTAATGATACATGTTAGTCACATTTTTTTAAGAAGAGAAAAGGTATAGTCTTGAGGAGGGACCCACAACACGGTATTATATTAAGTAATCAAGGTAAAGTACAGTTATGATATAACCAGTCCAACAAAAGGGACCTAAAATGTCCAAGTATATTCTCTGGATAGAAATGTTGCCTATGAAAGATATTTTCATTTCTAGCGTACCAAATGGCCCATAAGATGGCGAAAGCCGAAAAGTTGTCCTCTTGCGAGTTGCCACAAGTCTTTCGTATGGATTCCCATAATGTTGTGCTATTGTAAGTCACAATCCAAGGAATCCTAGCCCCTTCCCAAACCAAAGCTGATAAACTGAACTTGAAGAAGAGATGATCAAGATCTTTAATGTTAACCCCGCGTCTACAACACAGCACATCTCTAGTATGTAGAATATTATATCGTTTCAACTTCGTCATCAGGCGGTCGTGCCTGGTAATCCAAAGAAAAACCTTCACACTTTGAGGTGTCTTATTGCTCCAAATTATCTTGCAATCACGATTGAACTTCTTCTGGGTTACATTGTGGGTACTAGCAAAAATTCCGCATGCCTTTTTAAAGGAGAATCTGCCATCCACCTAGTAGAAGTTATCTATTGTAACATCCGGATCCTAACAAACCCGGCCCGATTAAGGTCTGTTTAACCCAATAAAGTTGCCGGTCGGTATTGGATGACTTATATCGATTAATTGGTCGTGAATCAAAAGTCGTTCGGGCAAAATCGACTAAAAATCGGTCACTTTGTAATGCGCGCCGCGAAAAGCCGCGACGTAAATTCAGAAACTGCAAAACGAACCGAGACCATCATAATTTCTGATTCGACGAAAGAAGACCAACGGAATCGACCGTTCGTCAATCGGAGTCCGTTTGATATTTTAAAATCACGAAATTTAATCTTAAACAAAAATCGTATCCAAAAATTTCGGGGGTTCAAAACCCAACCGAAAGTATATTAATATTATACTCATATTGATCGTCATTTAGAAACGATCAAAATGAGATATTTCGCATCGAAATCCGACAATCGAGGCATGAATACGGAAGTCTTGTTAATCTACAAATAATAAAGTATATAAAAAATTAATATTAATTTCTGTACAGAAGTTGAAGTCGTACAGAAAAAGTTTGTATAATCGTTGGCAAATTTTTTTTAGTATACCTTTCCACTTGGACTAATAGTATGTCCATGTGTCAATAAACAAGAACCTTCTCTTGTATATATAAACCTCTCTTCTCCTCCATTTCAACGAGAACCTTTCCCCTTAATTTGTTTCCATCTTCTCCTATCATTCCTATTTTCACATCCAATCCAACGAAGGGAGTTTCCCTTCCCTTCTTTCAAGAGCTCATGGAAACATTCAAGATTGCTGTCCAGCAGTTCCACGATCAGCCTTTCTGCTGCAGGAAATCATTTCTCCTCCAATTTTAAGAAATAGGTACCTCCCTGCCTCTCTCTCTTTCTCTTCTATAAATCCCAACATTGGGATTCCTTCTCTACGTATATATTTCCTGATCTCCAGCCGAGGGAACACACCCTCACCCCTCTCCCCTTTTTCCTCTTCTCCTCAATTTATCAACAGCATACTGCCATTGCATGCTACAGCTGCTATTGTTGCATGTTGCACTGCAAGCTGCTGAAGGATGTTGCTATTAATTCCAGCCTTAGGTTGCTGCCTTCTTGTTCAAATTCCAGCAACTCTTATAGCTGCTGCTTAGTGCATCCCCTGTGCTACACAAGGAGACCAATTGGCTGCAACCGTCTCTTCCAATTGGAAGCCTTTGAAGCCTTCAAAATCCTTTTGCTGTAGCTGCAGCCCCAGATTTCCAGCACTGCATGCAAGATCTTTGGTATACAAATTGAGAAGATCAAAGGTACCATCCCCAGCCCACTCTCCTTGCTGCCATGCATGTATCTTACATTTTAGTATATGTACATCCCCTCCCTTCTCCTTGTTGCCCTGCATGTACCATATCCATATTCCTTACATCTTGTGTAGAATCTTGTCCATTCTTGTTGTTGTTGTACATGTATATTTCAAATCCTCTCTTGCTACCTAAGATTAATTTTACCAGTTATCATTGAGTTAAAGCATGTTGTTTTAGGCTTTAGTGACATTTTTTAGGCTTTTAATAGACTCTATGATATTATTACGAGAATTGGTTAGTACAATAATAAGAAAATATGAGTTGGGAAATTAAAATATTTTTAGTTGGGCATGGTTGACTTCATTAAATTAATCTAATAAATATCAATTCATTTACTGGAACAGTCTTTCCCTCTTTCTGTTCATAAATTTCATTACCAAAATTAATTACAATTAAATTACTATGTATGCTTTTAATGGATTTTAGATGGAAGGGTGAAAAAGGACAATCCAATAGAGATTATTTAGGTACCACAAGCTCAGGTTTAGAGCAGTAGTATAGTGGTTCATACTTCAAGAAATAAGGAAATGCCTGGACTCAAAGTATCCACCAACCAGATGATTGTACAGACATACCAATATTCCAAGAATATAAGATATCAAATCCAACAGAAAAACATAAATCTTTCTCAAACGACCATACTGTTTCTTCCAATGACATTTCAAAAACATGATCTAGTGATAACACTTACACGAGAATTTTGTTACCTAATCTGAGAACTCCTTTGTATTCATAAGAGCCAAAATGAAATCTCTCATCTACTGAGCTAGGGAACTTCTTGTTCTTCAGCATTTTTTTCTCTAACTAATCACACTTGTAGGTTCCAAACCAGAACCCACCAACAAAGAGTTTGAGAATAAATCGTGATGCCTGATCTCTCAAAAATCTTTGCAAAACTTCTCACCTATTTCGCAAATCGCACATAGTCTTAACGTGTTAAGCAACAATCCTTTCAGGGGGGTGCAATTGGACAAATAATCTAAATATATGCTAGAAAAGATGGCATGACAAAAACAATTCTAGTTGTAAGTACACAAAGGAGTGGAAGGATAGGATTCGTAGGATTCCAATCATAATTTTCTTTGCTTCGTAAAAAAAATATATCCTAATCGTGTATTTTCATTTGCTAATAACACAACACCAACCTATTCTCTCGGGTGATATCATTACCATACTATTTCCACTAACTTGCTGTTGTGGGGAGTATCAAAAGGTTCGGGTAATTGGTATTTGAATCTTGACAAAGATCTGTATTATTGTATCACATCATTATCTAGTGTCATATCATCTATCTAGAAAGTTTTAGCCATTGTTTTCATATTGAAAAATTTAGAGGAATAGGGGTAAATAGTGAATGCTATCCTGGGAGCCCATTCATTTTTGAGCATCGAGATTGCGGTATTGTGTAAATACAAAGATTACTTTAAAAAAAAACTATTAATACTCATGCAAGAAGTACTTTGATCTATAAAGTTGACCACACCAGATGATGAGAATTGAATTTGTAATAAAGTATATTACATGGTTGACGGGGAATCAATGATGATCTAATAATTTATGATGCCGGTTAGGGTGATCCTTACACCTAACCGTGCGAGAGCGCGGTGACTCTCAACTGGGCGGAGGAAAGGAAGCCCAGTTAGGGCAGCGGCCGCCAAGTGCGCGGGTCTAGGATCCCAATCCTCTTTCGATTTTTACGCAAGCTTGCAGTGTTTTTACGCCTCGTTGGGATCCCGACTTTAGACCAGTTACGCTGACCCTGTTTTAGGATACCCAGGCGGGGGATCCTTGGTTTTCAGTTTCACGTACGAGCTCGGTTGCCCATTACCGATCGGGCTGTTTCTAGAGCGACTTTTCCGGGAAGTCCCTCTCACCCGTCTCAGTGGCGTAGTTTGGGAGTAGACATATCCCTCTATTGGACCATCCTTCCAATTAGAGGGCGAGACGGAAGAGCCCTTGTGTTGGCTTCTTCACCGCTTGAGTTTTTCTTTCGCCAACAGACTTGGCGATTCTATATCCAGATCATCCATATCTATACTTATATCTACATCATCGGGAGTTACATCAGAAAGAGAGTTACAGTCATGGTTTGGAGGAAATCACAATTAAAATTGAGATGATTAGAAGTGACTATAATCAGTTTTGAAATCCCTATAAAGATCACAGTTTAAGTTGAGTAAATGGAAGTAACTATAAGCTGAATTCGAAATCTTAATAAGCTAGTGGACGTGTTGGGAACTTAGTTAGGATGCATTATACAACACCGCATGCCTACGGAGGCACCCCAACCCTAAGACATTCCCCTAGTCTTAGAGTCATAGTGTGAGGTTTCACACGAACCAAGACCACAGACTATCCACTAGACTTAAGAATTTAATAAATCATTATATCTTCTTATCTCATCTTTCCCATCATCAAAATCCACAAATATGATCTCTAAGTAATATGAGAATAAAATATACATACTTATGATCAATTAGTTACCATAGAGATTTGCTCATTTGGGAAATATTGGGATAATGGCTGATCATGAGAGGTGTTTCTAGAAATTTGAAAACCTTTTTCATTTGCAAGTAGAATTAAATTTTAATTTGAGTTGTTCCTGCCTCTCTACTTGTTTGCTTTTGGTAACAATAAATGCCTGTTATTTTATATAAATTTTTGGGAGGTACCAGCAACCGCTGACGCCTCTTCTTTCCTAACATGCTTGGCAGGCAAACAGCCTACAGTTCAGTAGCTATACATGCTTCCTGGAGATAAAGTATACACTAGACGGTATGATTTACTCTCTCTCAGTTTTTGTTCAATTCATAATGTATTATGTTTCTTTCTCTTCAGTCAGATTTTGGGATATTGTATGTACTGTCAAAAATTGGTACATGTTGAAGTTAATGAAAAGAGATTTGGTGACAATTGTTCTATGAGCTTGTGATTATGAATGTTAACATGAATGTCTGATGAAATTATTTCATTCGCGAAAAATTCTTCCCGTACTTTCAGTTACTTAATGCGATAGTAATGATTGTTGTAACGCGAAGTGTGTGTAAACGGGTACCTAGATCCTCGGGGGTTCACATCTATCCCATGTGTGATGCCATCGATGTCCGCCAGATCTCCAAGTAATGCGAAGAACTAGTTGTAGAAATAGTTAGTAGTGTTATTATTTATTTATGGAGTTTGTTGTTATTTCTTTCTTTTCTATAGACCTCTCTGTAATTTACCCTAAGGTCTCTCCCTATATAAGAGAGCCTAGGGTTTTCTGTTGCTGTTGGCAGCGGCCTGGATGCCGCTAGCGGCACTGGCGGATGGCTGGGCCTAGGCGCGGGGGCGCTAGACGATGGAGATTGCCAACGACGTCCTCCATCAGCCCACTGCTAAGGCAATGTGGGAAATTCTTGCCGCCACATATTCGCAAGTGTGAAATGAGACGAAGATGTTGCAGCTTCAGCACGACATATTCGCAATGAAGCAGAGCGGCAGACCTCTCCATTCTCTTTATACATCCCTAAGAGGGATGTTCGAGAAGTTATATAGTATCATCCCTCTGACTGCAACTCCTGAGCAGCAGAAGGCGTTTCGAAACGCCACCATGGTTGGTGTTCTTCTTGCGGCCCTTGACCCAGAGTACGATGCAGCTCGATCTCAGATTCTCGCAGATGCAGTTATTCCTCCAGTTGAGGATGTTTACAGACGGCTTAGCCGCATTCCAGTCTCCTCCAGCTCTTCTACTCCACCTCCTTCAGCGATGGCAGTCTCGCGTGGGAGAGGTGGACCACCATCTGGCCGTGGTCGTGGACGTGGCTGTGGACCCCAGGGGAGGGGTGGTCGCTTTGGTCAGACATGCTCCTATTGTCGTCGCACAGGACACTCGGAGGAGACATGCTATTCGAAGCATGGATTTCCAGCATCAGCCCGCATTGCAGAGCACTCTCAGTCTCCACTGACCTCTACTGCAGATAGTCGATTTGACGAACTTGTCGCCCGTCTCCGAGAGATTATGCCACATGCTTCTGGTGATTCGCCTGGTGGTTCCTCAGACATTGCTGCCACTGCCTCTGCCAGTTCTTCCGCAGCCGCAAGCTCCTCAGGTAGATCTACTACATCTCATGATATATCCGACTGGATTATTGATTCTGGAGCCACACATCATCTCTGCCGAGATAGAGGTAGATTACAGGCGTACAGGGACATTCCTCCCGGACGTTCAGTACAGATAGCAGATGGTACCCATTCGCCCCTTATTGGACAGGGGGAGGTTTTCCTGTCCTCCACTTTGCATTTACAGAATGTTCTGCATGCTCCTGAGTTCTCAATGAATTTGCTATCTATTAGTCAGATTACGAAGGATTTGAACTGTCGTGCCATATTTGACCCGTCTTCTCTCATTTTTCAGGACATACTCACGGGCAAGGTGATTGGCTGTGGCTCTGAGCAGAATGGTTTATATAGACTGGTCCGGGATTCATATGCTGGTGTCTCCTCTCATTCGGCTGGACCAGTCTCTCCGTACATTTGGCACCTCCGATTTGGTCACCTTCCGCTTCAGAAAATGCGCCATCTTCTGCCTCAGATCTCTCCTAGTTCTTCGTTTCAATGTGAAGCGTGTCAGTTGGGAAAGCATCACAGGTCGAGCTTCCCACGTCGTCTGAGTCGGAGCAGTAGCTCCCCTTTTGAGTTGTTACATATAGATATATGGGGTCCAAGTCGTGTTCCCGATCATCAGGGACACAGGTTTTATCTTGTAGTAGTGGATGATTTCTCTCGTGTGTCGTGGGTCTTTCTTTTGAAAAATAAATCCAAAGCAGGAAATGTGATCAAAAACTTGATTAATGAAGTGTTCAATGTCTTTTCTGCAAATGTCAAATATGTTCGGACTGATAATGCCCTTGAATTTTGTACACGCTTACTGTCACAATTCCTGTCATCAAAGGGCATTATTCACCAAACCACTTGTGCATATACCTCACAACAAAATGGTGTCGCGGAAAGGAAGCATCGCCATCTCTTAGATATTACTCGTACATTGTTGATTCAGAGTTGTGCCCCTATTTCTTTCTGGGGTGATGCTGTCCTTACTGCTTGTTATCTAGTCAACCGTATGCCATCCTCAGTCCTTGGTGAAAAGATACCTATGTCCATTATTTTTCCAGACAGGGAGTTATTCTCACTAACTCCACGTGTCTTTGGCACTGTTGCTTTTGTGCATCGTCTATCTCCCGGACTTGACAAACTCTCTCCTAGAGCAGTCAAGTGCGTCTTTGTTGGTTACTCCAGAACTCAGAAGGGCTACCGGTGTTATGATCCCACAACTAAGAGATACTTTGTGAGTGCCGATGTCACTTTCTTTGAGTCTGTCATGTATTTCTCTCCTGCAGGTGACCGAATGGTTCCATCCACTACCACTGATGAGATCTATGTTCCTCCACCACCTACATTGAGTACATCTGAGTCTTCCCCTCTGTCTGTCTCCACGCCAGCACCACCTCCACCACCCCCACCACCTCCTCCACCTACACCCAATCCACGGCCTATCATATCACCGTTACCGAAATTCTATACGCGCCGGTCAGGTCCTGCTCAGACCACACAGCAGCCGATCATCCCGCCTCAGGTATGTTCAGATGGCACTACTACTGACGGGTCAGGTTTGGTACATGTGCAGGATCCTTCAGTTCAGGCAGACACTAGCCCATCTCGTACAGCAGATGACAGTCTTGATGTTCCGATTGCTCTTCGGAAACAAAAGCGGCAATGTGCCGCTTATCCGTTTGCTTCACAGGTTTCTTTTCACCGTCTCACAGGTGATTTTCAGAGATTTGCCACAGCTTTGTCTTCCGTGGAGATACCACGGACATACCAGGAAGCTTTGCAGAATGAATGCTGGCGATTAGCAATGGAAGAAGAAATGAGGGCCCTGCAGTCTCGTGGCACATGGTCTTTGGTCCCTGCACCTTCTGATGCATCCGTTGTGAGCTGCAAATGGGTCTTTACAGTCAAATACCATGCAGATGGAACCCTGGATAGGTATAAAGCACGCTTGGTCGCTCGTGGGTTTACGCAAACCTACGGTGTGGATTACATGGATACTTTTTCTCCAGTGGCGAGACATTCTACCCTTCGCATTCTCTTATCTGTTGCTGTAGTCCGTGATTGGAGTATATCTCAACTAGATGTCAAGAATGCATTTCTGTATGGAGACTTGCAGGAGGAAGTCTACATGCAGCAGCCACCTGGGTTTACTGCTGAGGGGGAGAAGCAGATGGTCTGTAGACTTCACAAAGCGATATATGGCCTCAAACAGAGCCCCAGAGCATGGTTCCAGAAGTTGTCCAACCTGATTGAGCAACAAGGATTCAAGAGGTCAAATGCCGATCACTCATTGTTTGTTCAGAAGTCATCGGCAGGTACGGTTGTTATTATGGTGTATGTGGATGATATTCTTGTTACAGGAGATGATGCACAGGGCATAGAAAAGGCGAAGGCATTCCTTGGCCGTCAATTTGTCACAAAAGATCTTGGCACCCTGAGATACTTCCTGGGGTTAGAATTTGCGAGGAATGCACAGGGTTTGGTAATGACCCAACGGAAGTATATTACAGACTTCCTGACTGAGACGGGCATGGATGGTTGCAAACCATCAAGTATTCCTATGGATCCCAGCGTGAGGCTGTATGATGGTGATACTGATGAAGTAGATAAGAGGAGATATAGAGAGATGGTGGGCAAACTCCTCTACATCACCATAACTCGCCCAGACATTCAATTTGCAGTTAGCAGGGTGAGTCAATTTATGGAGCAGCCAAGACAGGTTCACATGGACGCTATACACATGATACTGAGCTATCTAAAGTCTTCTCCAGGTTCAGGGCTGCTATTCAGAAAGGGCACGGACTTATCTGTTTCAGCATGTGCAGATGCAGATTATGCAGGATGTCCTAAGGACCGAAAATCAACCTCAGGGTTTGCAGTGTTTGTTGGAGGCTCTTTGGTTTCTTGGAAAAGCAAGAAACAAACCGTTGTGGCAAGGTCCAGTGCCGAATCCGAGTATAGGGCCATGGCTCAAGCCAGTACGGAAATGATGTGGGTTCGCTCAGTACTAGAAGATCTACATGTAGCGGTACCTCTACCTATGAAGCTTCAGTGTGACAATCAGGCAGCATTGTTCATTGCCAACAATCCAGCTTTTCATGAAAGGACCAAACATATTGAAGTTGGCTGCCATTATACTGGGGACTTGATCCAGAGAGGATTGATATCTACTGCACATGTGAGCTCAGGAGATCAGACTGCAGATATATTTACCAAGCCACTGCTCAGAGGACCATTTCAGAGATGTTCGTCCAAGTTGAGCATGATAGATATCTATGCTCCACCTTGAGGGGGAGTGTAGAAATAGTTAGTAGTGTTATTATTTATTTATGGAGTTTGTTGTTATTTCTTTCTTTTCTATAGACCTCTCTGTAATTTACCCTAAGGTCTCTCCCTATATAAGAGAGCCTAGGGTTTTCTGAATAAACATCGAAGTCACGTTTTCCAACACTAGTTTAGTCTCTGATAAGAAAATGCTCTATCGTAAGAATGGGTGTCCAGGAACCATGGAAGGTCATATCCCGATATATCGGCGATATATCGGTATCGACAGGTCACCAATATATCGCCGATATGTCCGATATCGGGTATCGACACGCAAAAAAGGCAAACTGAATCCCGATGTCGGCGATATGGCGTCGATATATCGGCGATATATCGGCGATATATCGGTATCGACAAGGTACCGATATCGATACCGATATAGATACCGATATCGATATGTCCTTCCATGCCAGGAACCATTCGCCTAAACA
Organism: Ottelia alismoides; assembly: GCA_037367405.1. Classification (NCBI taxonomy): domain Eukaryota; kingdom Viridiplantae; phylum Streptophyta; class Magnoliopsida; order Alismatales; family Hydrocharitaceae; genus Ottelia; species Ottelia alismoides. The sequence continues at coordinate 94,482 of JAZKJV010006758.1, forward strand.
TGATTAACCCGCACATTCTGGTCAACTGCTAGAGCGAACAGATACGGATATCTCACATAGAGCACACCAAGTCATGTCCAATCATCAAGCTAGAATCTAAAGGTTCCTTCATCCCCAAGAATCGGTCTCATCAACCCAAGCAAGTCCGGCAGTATTCTAATAATGCCCTATCAGAGAGAAGATAGACAAATGATGCCTCCCGTCAAAGAACCACAAATGCCATATATGATGCGCATCAATCGGCATACTAACTCCTCCCCTCTTCCCCATAATCTGACCACCCACTTGGCCAAGAGAGCTTTATTCATACTTGCCCCCTCCTTTCTTAGTTCTAGTAATCGTCTCCCAATCAATGAGGTGAATCACATTTCTCTCGTATTTCCCTTCGGCCCAGAAGAACCTTCTCATTATGGTTTCAATCCCCGTACATACGTTGGCCGAAATGAATCTAGTGGAGCAGAAGAATATGGGTATCGTCCTGAGGACATGCTTCAGTAGCACCAACTTCCTGCCTTTTGTCAAGCTCCTCGCCTTCCATCCAACCAACTTACTCTCAATTCGATCAATCACCTGCCTCCAGTCAAAGACATGCAAGCGACCAGCGACCGAGGGAAGCCCACGATAAGTGATTGGGAGAGCCCCACACACATTGCAATGTCAACATGCACTCCGAACCTCATCCTGAGTAAGCCCAAAAGGAATAAAACTCGACTTGTCTCTATTCAAATGAAGGCTCAAAATGTTCCCAAAAATATCCATGATATCAAACATTATCTTCAACTGGTTCGTCCCACCTCCAAGGAAAATCATAGTATCATCCGCATATTAGAGAATAGGAACTGAAATATCTTCTCTAGAGTAACTTGTACACAACCCACCCTCTGATGCAAGCCTCGTCATAACGGCCAAAGTGTCTGCCACGGGCCCACGAGCAAAAAATGCAAATGCGTTAAAGGGCATCCCTTTATGATCCCACGCTAGGACTAAAAAAAGCCCCCTTCGACTAATTCGACCAACCATTGACCAGCATCGCATATAATGTCGTTGTGACACATCTCTTGACCCACGCATTCATTCCGCAGGGAAGCCTCTCCACTCCAAGGAAGACCGTAGAAATCTTTAGTCCACATAATCATAGGCTTTGGAAAAATCAACCTTCCATAACTTGCCCTTTCCATGTGTTCTCAGCTAGTCAAGCACTATCTCGAAGGCAAGCATCCACCATCATGCAAATGCCTACCCGAAATAAACACAGTCTACTCCAAAGAGATGATATCATTCAGGGCGCCCCTCAAGCGATTCTCCAAGACCTTAGCCACAACAAAATATATCGCGTTGGAGAGAGCAATGGGTTTGTAGTCCTCCACTATGATTGATCCCTCCACGAAAGCAAAAATAAGAAGGCCTTATTTAAGCACTCAAATCCCAAATTGCCACCTCTAAATTCATGCAACACCGCTAGTACATCCCCCTTAACCACCTCCCAAAACTTCCTAAAGAAATATATCGAGAAGCCATCCGGGCCAAGAGCGACGTCCGTATTCTATGCCAAACTGTCTGCTTAACCACCTCCTCAATGAAAGGAGTCACCAAAGATTCTTCCTGACCCGATGAGATCATCTTCACTCCTCGTCCATGCCAGCCCTCCCCACCCACAGGCAGAATGCCTACTGAAGGCATGAAAGTGATTACGGAGTGCCCGACCAACCTCCAGATCTCCATTAGCATGAACATCATCCACACAATTATTATGGATATAGTTTCGAAGTCTCCTCCCACATGCCACAGAGTGGAAGAAGCATGTGTTAGCATCGCCCACCTTAACCATCTCTACTATGAACGATGCCTCCATTCAGTCTCTCTCTTTTTGTCCTCCAGTTGAATCTCATGTAGGTGCCTAGTCCTCACTTCAATTTCCTCAACAGTCATTTCTCGAGCATCTTGCAACTACAAGGAGTCCAGTCTGACAATCTCTTCCTGTGCCCAGATTCTTCTATTACGATGATGGTTTGGAAGCCTTCTGTTATTACTCATAAATGTTGCCTCAGCGCAGCCAACTTACTCGCCAACTGGGCCAAAGTTAATGCAACTAGTTGCTAGTTACGTCAAAAGTCTCCCATCATGTCACCGAAACCGTCCTAAAAAAGACATGCCCACTCGAATTGGAAGAAAGTCTCGGCCTTACATCCTCGCATGAACTACAAATTATAGGAGTATGGTATGAGTGCACCCGGGGAAGAGTGGGCACTTGCTAAAGGAAACAACTGCACCACCTCTGTCGACACCAAAAAACAATCGATGCGTAATCTAGATCTAGTACTTCGCCAAGTGTACCGACACTCCTCGCATCAAAGACCTCCAAAACAAACTCATTGATGAAATGGGAAAGGGACTCTGAGCCAAGGCCAGCACCACCACGCAAATGTGGCCTATCGTCGGGGTACAGCATCACATTAAAGTCACCTCCGATAATTCATGCAGCACCATGACTAGAAGCTCTAATCAAAAGACGCTCATTCAAAAGTTTACCCACATTTCCACCATTTGGCGACCCATACACATTGGTAATAAAAATATTTGTTAGACCTTCGTTGGAGAGTAGTAAAAACAACATGTTTGCCTCGAAATTCATCACCAAACAGAGTAAACTTATCTCAGTTCCAGCCGGTCACGATCCCACCCGAAGCACCGGTGGAGAAACGTGAGCCACCGACATTCATCTGTTGAGAAATATTTGTCTCCTGAATATGAACATTATTTATGTTTGCCTCCACGCACAAATCCCTCATAGTCATTGTAACACCTCAAACATAGTACCACATCTAATAATCACAAAGTGTGGTAGTAGCTTATAAGTAGTTGGGACTACTAAATAACTTGGACTTAAGCAATTTGGATTGTGGTTGAGGGCTCCAGTTGGGTCCAAGTCCAACAAGTTATTTGGACTAGTAATCCCCAATAACGGAGCGGGTCTAGGACCCAGGATATTACAAATGGTATTAGAGACAAGTTCCCTCTAATAGTTGAAAGGGTTGCCCAAGAGGTGGAGTCACCCCTAGCATAGAGTTAGGAAGAAATGGCTACCCAAGAGGTGAATCCAACACTGTTACTGGGAATAGATCATGGGCCATGTCGCAACGAGGACGTTGCAAATATAAGTGGGTGTGATTGTAGCAACCCAAGCATAGTACCACATCTAATAATCACAAAGTGTGGTAGCGGCTTATAAGTAGTCGGGGTTACTACTAGATAACTTGGGCTTAAGCATTTTGGGTTGTGGTTGAGGACTCCAATTGGGTCCAATCCTAACAAGTTGTCTGGGCTAGTAATCCCCAATAACAATCAATTCTAAGGCTCGAGACATTACAAATATTGGCTTACGCATTTTGGGCTATGGTTGAGGCTTCAATTGAGCCCAAACCTAACAAGTTGTTTGGGCTAGTAATCCTCGATAATTGATCGAGTCTAGGACCCGAGACGTTATAGATGGTATCAGAGCAAATTCCTTCTAATAGCGAAAGGGCTATCCAAGAGGTGGAGACACCCCTACCTAAGAGTTAGGAGGAAAGGTCTACCTAAGAGGTGAAGCTGTCACTATTACTGGGAATAAGCAGTAGGTCACTACGCAATGAGAACTTGCGAACATAAGGTGGGAGTGATTGTAGCACCGCCAACATAGTACCACATCTAATAATCACAAAATGTAGTAGTAGCTTATAAGTAGTTGGGGCTACTACTAGATAATTTGAGCTTAAACATTTTGGGTTGTAGCTGAGGGGTCCAATTGGGCCTCAAGCCCAACAAATTATCTAGGCTAGTAATCAACGATAATGGACTAGGTCTAGGACCCGGGACTTTACATCCATTCACTTTTTCAACCTCCCAAGGCCCTTTACGTTCCATGATAATATATTCATTTGGATACAATCTTAACTTCGTCGGGTGGGATCAACCCCACACAGTCTAAAAGGTCCCTCGCCACACTTGTTTCCCAGTTAGCATCTTCTTCGACTAGCTGATCATTCTTTTGCATCTCCATATGGTCCCATCCAGCCCGTCCGACATGGTAGACATAAGGGCTCCCCCACATGTCTTCTCAATGCATCCACCATCCAGTCCTCACAACATGGTGGATGTAGGGGCTCCCACACAAGTATTCTCTAGTGCATTGTAAATGTTTTGTTGCAACCGCCTTCTCCTATTTCTCTTCAAAGATCTCAAATAGCTCTTCCCAAAGCGGCAAAACTGAACCAGTATAGGAGAAAGAGGGTTGCGACAATGTCTCGTGGCACCACTGTGGCCAGATCACGCCCCATCTCCCGTCGACACGATGGATCCCCGTTATCGAATTTGGTGGATGGCCCAACAATATCTTCATTTCGATCCGCCGCCACCAAAGCAGACTCAGGGGCCCCAACTTCCCATTGCAAAGAGGTCTCGATCCCAAAGAGGGGCCCTCGAACATCCTTCTTTTCACCCAAGATTGAGTGGAAACACTTAGGCCCCCGATTCCAAGATGAAAGAGGGCAAGTTCGAACCGTGGGATCAGAAAATGGGATCTACGAAGGATCTGGTATTCAAAATATCATCTGGCACCCCTCTGTTGAATCTAGAAAATTCCAAGTTGGGAGATTCCGCGCTTTCCCGAGGAAGCAGCAATGGAATCCAAACCGTCACGATTGTTGGGCTCCCACCTTTGAGCTGCATCAGCCCTGAGTTGCCACCAACACCATCGCGCACGACGGCACGACCCTCGTCAACCACCACTTGAAACACAGCTTTTCCCAACTGCAGCTTCAGCTCCGATGGGACGACCCCACCTCGCAGCACCACCTAAAATCGAACCCCCAAGTCAGAACTGATGGAAAGGCCATCAGAGACGATCGAGATAAGCCACCCATACCACGTGAAAAGCAACTCAAACGTATCAAAGACTCTCGCCCACAGTAGAACTCCTCGCAATTCATGTTTCTTGTAGGATTTCAAAAAAAATCATGTTTCTTGTAGACAAGCGAATGAAAAGTTCCATCTTACAATACGGGTCGTCACCACCAGATCATCCCACCACCAACTTCCTGATGTCGCAACAACACCGTGATCTCATCCTCTGAGAGACCCCTCGCACAAACCATGAACTCCTCCAAGATGGTAACATCTAGTCGAACAAAGGCCGAATGAAGGTCCGATTCGAGACTCAATATCTCCCATGGCCAAGTACAAGCAATCAACATTTATGGGAAAAACACCCCTTGCCAAAGGAGAGTGCTAGCAAGAGCCATCATCTGGCTTTGCCTTCATCATGGGGTTCATTGGTCCTCCACAGAGCAGTCGTGAAATCAGAACCGATGACAATGTTCTCCGAGTGCACCACCTTTGACGATGTCCAAGTCCACCACATGCAAAGCACTTTATAGCATTACAGCAAGCCACCGCCAGGTGCCCGACATCTCCACATTTCCAGCATGCACAATCATCGCCTCGAAAATCTACCTTCCTCCTCATGTTTGAAGGACGATGAACTAGACGCCATTTGAGGGACAAGGAAGCAAACCCCCACCTCTCTCCTCTACTCTTCATAAGGAATACCCTCCTTTCTACCCGAAGAGAACAGACCACGTGAGGTCTTCTTCCGAGTTGAGACCATCCACCAACCCTCGCTACTCGTGTCGTCTCCCATCATTCCATTATCTCCACCACTAACGACTCCTCTCATTGTCGCCTTTCGAATCGCCCTTCCAACGCCCATGAAATGCCATTTCGCATAATATATATTAGTGATAGTGTATGTCAGTCACATAATTTTATTTCGTGAATGTTGCTACTAAGCCCCTACAAGGGTGGGTGGTGTTGAGCATACAGCAAGACCCTCCCCTAGGCTCGATGATCGAGTAGTGAGAACCCCATCTAGATGGTGGGCTTCACCCATTGGCATCCGGGGAGGTTGGATAATGAGCTTTGTAATGTGTCAGGTTGAACATATGAGTTACAATTCAAGCCATCTCAACAAGTTCATAATATATACGGTCACTGTAAGTTTTTTAAAAATTTAAAATTTTATAATAATATAGTTATATTTAATTGTAGTCCTTATATTTATTTTTATTTATAAATTAAACTTACACATCGACCACCTCGAGACTTACACCTCACTCCAATGACAGAAAAATGCCTCAATCCATCTCGGATTTTTGAAAACTTGCCTACAATATGTCTTTCTTTGTGGTTCCAGAACTAAGCATCCAAACATCCATTTTTGATGAGATGTAAATACACTAATAGAACTATCTTTAGGTAATAAAAAGGGAAATTTTGAAATTTGGAACGAAGGCAAAAGGAAATCAACAATTTATATGTAAGTATACCTTATAATCATCACAAGCTGCAACAGCCATCACATTGCCAAAGGCCAAGTTTGACATGATCGACCGAAATGCATCAGGATTCGTCAATTTCTCCTTATCGGATCTTAAGAAATGGATCTTGTGAGATACATATTGTGAATGCGTCGAATTCTTTCTGGAGCTCATTAAGCCTGTGATGGGTGATAAAACAAGAATATGTAATATATGTAGCCTATTTTGAAATAGATGAGAAATTACAAATTAGGGGGTCAAAAAGGAAGCTGTCTTGGAAAAACATACATTATCGGGTTTTGAATATTTATTTAAACAAAACTGGCCCATTTTTTTCAAGATTGGTTGATTTGTTTTAGAACAACATTGGAAATTAAGCATAATTCCAACCAAAATTTTAAAAAAATCAAATAAGGTGTTGAACCAATCTTGAGTAAATTTCGGTCAAAAGTGATGACGTTAGCACACTGCCAACTTCCACATGGACCAAGAAAAAATTAGGAGCATCCACTTTCTAAAGGCCAGACCGGTTGAACAGGATCTGCGAATCGAAAAACAATCAGATTAATAATTTATTATGGAAAATATACACATATGCAAAAGTTACATTCACATGAAAAAGACACAGCATAAGTTCACTTTCTTCTTGATGTCGTGTACATTTCTCAATGCTTAGTTAAAATTACATGATTATATTTTTCAAATTATATTTATTCTTCTCTAAATATAAGAATATATATATACAAATGAGGGAACCAAAAATACAGAAAACTCCCAAAAATTAAAACTGTGAGCCCTGAAGATCATAAGTCAAATCTCAGGTCACTCTTCTCCTAATTGATAACGGTAAAAATGTCGAAATCGTCGTTGGTGTCCTAATTCCAAAAAAATCCAAAACTCAGGTAAAAAAACTATAGAAATGCTAAAACTGTGAGCTCGAGCCATGTCAAACAACCCTCCTGCCAAATTACTCGACGGTGCCATTGCTCCACCCCACGTATCCGGCAATCACACCATAACCACTACACTTCTTTATTATTCAAGTGGAATCTGCTTGAATATGTACTTTACGGAGTCTAATACCAGTCTAACAACGAAGAGGATGTTCGACATATAAAAATAAAGACCAAATTACCTTCTACGATGATTACGGGTTGAGGGCCGGAAGGGGGAAGGAAGCGATCTAGGAGGGTGGGCGTCGTTGGGAAATGCATGGGGGTGGTCGCCGTTGAGGGTGCCGGGGATGTTCGTGGTTATCAGAGAGCATGGTACTAACTAATTCGTCGCACGGCCGTTTAGGGTTATCGGAGAGGGGATGGAGGCCGCCGCTTGGGGTGAACGGCCTGCGGGGAGGTTTGGTGTGGAACAACGGGGGAGAAGGAAAGAAGGCATGGCACACTTTCCAATACCCACTTCGTTTGGGAGAATCGATTCGATTAGTCCGGTCCATTTCGCTAAACCGATCTGATTTTCTCCGCTTTTTTACAAGTATATAATGGTAAGATCGGCTGAACACACCCATCCAATGGCAACTTCCCTTCATGATTCGCTCGGTCCAACAGATTGATCCGGTCGGATTTTTAATGTCTTCCTTTCAGCAAATCAAATCGAATATTAATTTTGGGGCTATCTGCTAACTTTTGATACAACCATGTATATCAAACCAATTGACAAAAACAAATTTTCAAAACCTCACTGTCAACTAATCAGCTCGGATCAAAGACACAAGTAATCAAAATTTGATGCATCCTTGCATATCGGCTATATAAAGACCAATAGGATAGACTATTGCTTTCACTTGATCGTTATCTCCACCTAATACTTTTTTTAGCCTTCAAAATCTTAAGGATTTGCGTGTATGCGTATGCTTGGTTTGGACATACATCTCTGAAATCAAACAAAGATTTCCACTATATAACATCAGATATCCAGGCGGGTGAAAGTCTTGAATCTATTAAAGTCTTGAATCTATTAGGCATGCAAACAAAGATTTCCACTATATATAAAATTAACATTTGACATTGTCGTTTATTGCATTATGTGTACTTGTTAAGTGATGAATCTGCATTTCAACATCTTTATTCCCTTATAAAATACATGTATATATTAATAAATCCATATTCTTACTAACTTGTATCTGTGTGTAAATATTGTACGTATATTACTATTTTAACATAAAATAAATAAAAGAAAGAAATAAAGAAAGATACAGAAAATAAAAAAGGATGTATATATGTAATAGATACAGACTGACCTGAATCTCGAGAGAAGGTCAAGACTTGACCTGATCGACCAGGAATAAAGTATGGGGGGATATAGTCTTTAAACAAAAAAATCCCAAAAATGTGCTTTGTAAATACTTTTGAATTTATTCTGTGTATATTTATATAAAACTTATATTATTTTATTTGTACATAAATTGACCTCAAAAGAATTCAAAACAAAAGTTGTAAATAAAAATATTTTCTAAATAATAAAAGTAGTTGCAAAATAAAAATATGTACAAAATAAAAGTATCTGCATCCGGAAAAAGCCATAAAGTGATAAATTGAAAGACCAACTCCGACTCCATATGAACTCAAATTAAATCAAACTCACTTCCATCGTATTCTAAATTAAATTATCTTTTAAATAATTGTGGTTTCATAATTTTTGGAGTTGCAGTTTGAACGACGATTTTTTGGGGTGGTTTTTGCAATTTTACCATTTCTTTATTTTATATTTTTATACATATTGTATTTGTAAATAATTGTAAATATTTTTAATAATTATTTTAAAATAAAAAATAAAACATAAAAAATAAGCTAATTTCCTTATTTAACTATGTATATGATGTACCATAGTATATAGTATATATATAATTTATTTCTTTAAATAAACAATCATCTCTACTCACTGACTTTGGGTTAGGACCTCTTAAAAAGACCAGGACGATCCTTCAGCTTGTTGATAGATTGATTAAGAGGCCAAGGGCATCTTAGAGGGCATTATTGTAATTGTGCAAGGAATGAAATTCCCTATTTATTTTGTTGTCATGGATATGGATACACCTGCACCATTACTCCATACCCCAATCATACTAGGTCAATGACGAACCCTAAAATTATCCTTTTAATAGTGTTGAATTAATGCTCGAATTTCATTGCAGTCGGGAAATTTAGGGGTTGATAAAAATCCACTATTTTAATTCATGTGTCAATCAAAATGAGTGGTCAATTAATTTGTTTACTTGGTAAGTTCCAAGGTCGAACTCAGGAAGGCAACTATTTTCTTAGGTTAATTTTTAGTCAATCTCGAAGTTAGATTTTCAAATAAGTATTTTTATAGTTTTTAAATGCAATAAATGAGGAAAATGCAATTATGGTAAAGTTCAGGGGTTAAATTGATTTCAAATAAATTACGTTAAAAAATCCTCAAACTTGGCTGGAATGTGAAATATAACGAAATCAAACTACTATATTTTTTGGAATTTTTTGGATGCAAGATGAATATTTTTATGAATTAATGAATGCAAGCAGTGAGATTTTCACTAATTAATTATAATAAACAAAAAAATCAACTTATTTTTAGGAAATAAAATTATCTAAGTTATATCACTAGGTGATCTATCTCGTAAAAATCTAAAACCCTAAAAATGTTGACTTTAATACCTATTGAAAATTAATTAGTGAAATACATAAAATAATTTTGTAGATCAAAATATGCGGGCAAATGCAATTCTTTTTGGGCATGATGTTACTAAAAATTAATTATATGATATTTGAATTTTTGGTAATTTTTGAAGCTATGGTTAATTATTTATGAATTTTTAAGCACAAACTAGGTAAAATATGCAATTTTCTATAAGAAAAATAATCACTAGTTAACCACGAGCAATAAAAATATGATGAGCATACCATGATGTAGAGAATTAATTGAAGAAAAAAAATGCTATTTTCTAATAATTAAATGATGTAAAAATAATGTTCAATATAAAGTTCAAATACAAGAGTCTAAATGCAAACACAGAAAGTAAAATGATTGAAAGAAATATGCATGGAAGACTCAGATGTAATTACATGGACTGGAGGGGATATGTATGCACTTTGCCCAAGTGGTCACTTGTATAGCACGTGACCATGAGCGACAGGGCTCTTCTGCAAATGTTTGAATCCCCGGGGGGCCCTAAATGCAAATTTGCCTGTATGCATGTGCTTTGCACATGACTGCTGATGGTGGGGGACTTATTTGCACATGGAAGAAGCTAAGGGGGTCTCTTCACAATTTACCCAAGAGGGGAGTGCCAAGCATGTGAGGTGTCAACCCCTTTCTTCTTCCCTTCTTGTGCATGTCGTGGGCATAGCAGGTGAAGGGCGACTCGATCTGGAGACGACAACTACTGGGCGGCGGAGGAACTCGAGCCGCGGCGGAGAGGCTGGGCTCCTGCCTCTTGCGCAGGCGGAGGTGGTTCCTACGCAGCAGGGGCTCCTGCGGGGTATCGTGGTTAGTGCAGTCGCAGAGGAGGTGGCAGGGCGAGGAGGCCTCTGTTGATGAGATGCGACAACCGTGACTGGGAGCTACGGCAACAGCGTATGTGTAGACGGCTGGAGCGAAGATGATGCGTCAATGGTTGGTTGCAGTAGGAGGAGCACGGATCACTGAGAAGTTCCTGCTCTTGGAGATGGTTGTCATGGCACGTGAATCGAGGGGACGTAGAGGCTGAGGCTGGCATGCGGGGCTCAGCTGTAGAAGCTCGTGGAGGGTGCAACTTCATAGGGAGGTGATTGCGGTTGAAGTACGTGCGACATGAAGATGGCTCCTGGAACTCCCAGGAGGTGTCGATGAAAGTGGTGGAAGGTGGTACAGAGGCTCGTGGGTGGAGGCTGATGACGAGATGGATCTCTGCGCGAAGGCGGGGATAGCGATGTGCAGGTGGAAAAACAGGGGATGTGCGGGTGGTGTAGCATGAAGAAGAAGGAAATAAAACGAGAACATAAGAAACGCGAAGGAATAGTAGAAATAAAAGGGAGAAGGAGAAGAAGGTCGACAGGAGATGGAATGGGCTATAACCCTCTAGTTGTCCCTTCAACTACGACGGTGGAGGCGTGGGAAGCTGGAATAGTTCGTGCCTATAAGTAGGATCTTTGCCAGGGGCGGAGGACTGTCACCACCATTGCCTCGAGCTCTCTCTCTTTTGATAGGGATATTGGCAGATGTTCTGCTCGTGGAGGCTTGCTAGAATTTAAATAGGATGAGGGGTAGTCGATAGGGAGGTTGGTTGCGAAGGGTGTGAGGCTTTATGTGCAATGGGCGGCGGCAAGATAAGGGGAAGGGGTTACATGTGCGAGAGGAGGCAGAGGTTGCGGGGAGAGGTTCCTGCTGTTGGAGAAGGAAAGAGGGAGAGGTCATCACGGACAAGGCACGTGAGATCTTTCTTTGTCTTATTCTTTTTAATTTTTTTAATTATTTTTTATTATTTTTAAAATAATAAATGAATTAAAATGGTGCCAAAACTGGCTGACATGTGGCGGCTCCACGAGCTGCCACGTGTCAGCTTTAGAAAATTCAAGAACAAAATCTATAGATAAATAGAGAAGAAATAGCAAATAAGCATGAATTGAAAAGTGCTCAACATTCTTGCATCGATGAGATCTACAACTTCCATGAAGGGACTAGGAGCAAAAAAGGCCATCTGTACAAAATGATATTTTTGGGGTACTCTATGTACATAAAATACCTTGAATTTCGGATTTTGTATTTTTTTGTGATTTTTAAATTAAGAGAAAAATCGAGAAAAAATATGATAAAATAAAGATAAATATTTTCAAATAATCAAATTTTTCAAATTTTTAGTGAATAAGAAAATAGGAAAATAAAATAAAGTTGAGAACGTGAGATATTTGTACAAACACTCAAGGGATACTTGAACTTGGTCAGTTTCTTTGATTTCAGTCTTATTTTAAATTTGGATTTTTATGGATTTTATTAAAACTTTCATCAAAGAATATATATGAAGAATAAATAAGAGAAAAAGGATTAATTATGTACATAAAATATCATGTCAAAAATAGGTAAAACACAAACTGCGCAAAAAAGGCCCAAAATCCAACTTTTACATATGAGCTCCGATTCTTATGAAATTGATCTTGTTTTGAAGGTCTTTGAATATATATTACTTTAAAAGTGAGTACACCTAAATCGACACTGTATGAGGAAGATATGAGTGTTTTAGTCTCTATTCTGAAATTGAGATTTTGTTTTACGGGGTCAATTATTTAAGTTAGTAATTTTTTGTATTTTTCTTTAAATCTTTTAGTAAAATGTACACAATGGAAGTGATTTGATGTCAATTAGAGTTATCATGAACTAGCTAAAAATACATGAAATTATGTGCAAATGTGAAGATGTTTATGAATGTAATTATGAGTATTAGAATGTAGATATTAATTCCAAGTGCATGAATGGTAAAAATGCAGAATAAATGATGAAATGCAGCTAATTAATCGGAAACGAAGCTCTATTTTCATCTTTTAGTATGATGAATCACGGATTCATTAACCGCCTATGCTTAAACCTTGCTCGTCCCTGAGAAACTAAAATAAAATGCAAAAGTGAAATGATTTTGGGTTCCATACCAAAGTCATGAACAAAAGGTGAAAATGGAGCTAGACCCGACCTTTGAATTTATAGTGTGGCAGAACTTCTGTGAGACTTAGGGTTTTAAAATCATCAGCCCTTGAGTTCTACATATCATGTAACATGTTCGACTCTGAAGTCAACTTAGATCACTCCTTCTACAAAAAGCATATCACATGAACATTGAACAATTGTCTCATGTGTAAAAGGTTTTAGCTCTCCCCATCAAGAATGTTGGACTACCATGTAAACCTCTCTCCCGACAAATCGTCCTTAGGGAGTCAGGTATTTCCTTCTAAGGTCTGTCGCGATGTGTTCACAATCGAAAAGGGGGAGAAATTATAAGAAGGGGAAAAGAACTAGATGGTGACTGGTGTAGAAACCTCTCCTTGTGAAGCCGACCAGTTTAGCCAAGTCTCCACCAAGATCTGCACGTTTTCTTAAAGCTTGGACTTTTTTGGTCAGATATTTATTTGGTAGTTTGACTTCTTTTTGGTATGGATTTGCGTTAACTCTGTATGGATCTTTTGTTCCCCTACGGATATGGAATCTTTTTTTCTGTACATGTTTTGGGTCTTAGAAAAATTTGTTCCTAGCCATTCATCCCTTTTTTCGAAGTTTATTTCAACCCGTACTCCGATCTTTAGATGTACACGCTACCAGAAAAGAGACCTGTACAGTCTTCCAACACCCCATCTGAGTTGAGATAAGTGCATAGTGCGAGAGAACAGATTAATTCCTTACTCAAAAGCTATACCCAGAATTAGGCGACCATGTTAGACACTAACAGTCAAAGGCTGCACATTTTCATGCAGAACTCGAAAATTTGAGTCAAAAGACCTGGAGCTTATAAAATCCTCTTTCTTGGTGACGTTCCTATGAAAATTAGGTAGATTAAGGTCAAGTCAAGATCACTCTCCACTTCTACTCATAACTCAGTTTAGAACCCAATAACTTTCCACTTTATATATACTAGTTATGCAAAATGAAATGCATATGCATATGAGGTGCAAAATGTTTATTTTATGAATGCAAGGATGAGATTCAAGAGCAAAGAAGATTTTGTGGTGTTTTTTTGTATGCAAGAATGTTATGGAAGAGAGATTTTTCATTTTTTTCATTTTTCATTTTTCATTTTTTCATTTTTTTGAACTTTTACCCATCCTATAATTATTGCATAATATATACAAAAATACATGAAAGTACGAGCTAAGAGTAAAGTATATATGTAATATATACATGCCCCCTATACTTAGCATGTGTTATGTCCTCATAGCACAAGAAGTGACAAGAAGACATTACTCGTGCTAAATGTAGGAGAGTGAAAATAAAAAGAGTGTAGAAGTCTCCCCCCCATACTTAGGCCATTATCATCCTAAGTATAGAAGAAGAGCAGAAAATGGGGCGGTCGAGGTCAAGAGGAGAAATGGATGAATATTTACTAGATGGACATCGATCCCCCCTATACTCAGGCTCTGGTCAGCCTAAGTATAGGACATGAGTGAGTATGAGAACCGATGAGATCTGGAGAATATACATAGTGAATGGGAAGTAGAATGATGGATAAATAAAGATGGCATCGACCCCCCCTATACTTAGACCTTGATCTAAGTTTAGGAAGAAAAAAATACAAGAAAACCGATGGGGAAGGGGAAAGGATGACCAATGATCACGGTGGTTTACGGCCGATTTTTTCAGGAAATGTGGTGGAAGATAATATTGTTTGGAAGAAGATGAATCAGAGGATTCCCATCCATCGTCGGAGCTGTCATCAGAATTAAAGGTCACGTTACTCTAATTGTTTTTATTTTTTAGCTTTTTTCTCAGAGCTCGCTAAGTTTCCAGGTCAATTTGTTCTTCTTTGGAATATTCAGATGAACAAGTATCGGTGTGGTCATAATTAATCGTTCAAGTGTATTGAATGGGACTAGGGGTGTCGACCTTTAAAGAATAATAGAGAGGGGAAGGGAAAGTCAGACGTGGGTCGATGTATGACTTCTTGTTCTGATCAGGCTCCAGATTCTCCGAATCGAGCTCTCTTATACTGCTCCCATCCTCTGAACCTGATGAGTAATCATCAGAAGATTCCTTTTTCGAAATATTAAAAGCAGTATTCTTAGTTGGTTTAGGAGGTATTCTTTGTGAGGTGCTGATGATGGGTTCCTGATCAGATAAGTCTCCATATAAATTGTAATATTTTTGTAAGGTTAGACACGTCATGAGTATTTGCTCTCTGTTGGTGTTGCGTGTGTGGTTGAAGGATATACGACGTAACCTTGTCCGGTGTGGTGAATCGGATGTATGTCTGTTGATTTCATTCACCTTTGTAGCCTCGTCATCCATTTCATAAGATGCCTCTCCTTCATTTGTGTATGTGATAAGTGGAGAGTTTTGGGCATATGAGGATTCTTCTATGTAACGATTGTCAATTTCTTATTCGGTTGTCTCCGGGTTTGGTGTGTCCTCGAGAATTTGATCGTTTGGGTTTGTGTTCGGGAATATAATGTCTTGAGTCTCATAGTTAACAGTTACTCTAGAGGAAGCTAGAAACGACTTTTCTAAAATAATGGGGGACTCATATACATCTCCTCAATGTTCAATGTCCAGGACAATGAAGTCCACTCTATGTGTGACACCTTGGAAATTAATTATGATAGAAAATTCCTCTCGGTCCTTTTATTAATCGGTCGAGAAAATGAACGATCACTCCGGTCTTTCTAAGCAGTCCGAGTTTGAGTCGGTCAAACACGGACTTTGGGAGGATATTCACTATATAATTGTCATCAATCCGAACATTATTAGACTCAGTATTCTCAATTTCACATGTCGCCTTGGTCAACCATTTGACTTTTCGGACCTTGTTTGTCTAGGTCAGCACCATTGAACTGGCCACAGTGATTAAATGATATTTTGTTCTGGATCTTTTCTTTCTCGTCTTCTTAGGTGATAATCCACTCTTCACAAAATCTCTGAAGATACGATACATACTCTATGGCCTTGATTAATGAAAGCTCTAAGACTAGACTTTTACAAAACACTTCCATATTGATGTTGTCTAATTTTTTTTTGAATTTTCTGATTTTTTATTTTTTAGAATTTTCACTAGAGTTAGTGAGGTGGTCAGTGGACTGGTTAGGTGTGTGTTGTGTCTACATGTGGACATCCGACACATGATGAGTTTCGGGTTCGCTCTGTGATTTTCTTGACTCGTCTTTGTTGATTATCATGTCTTTGACTATTTGGATAAAATTATCAAATTGTTCTGTCAAAACCCCAGTCCTCTTATTGATCCAAGCTATGTCATCCACTATCATCTCATGACTTTGTATTTAAGTGACTATGATTGATATGCCGCAACATTGGCAATTTCTCCTGAATAGAGATATAGTCAGCTTTTGTAATTAGGGTTTGGTCATGAGTCCTATTTCCTTGACTTTGGGTGTCATCTGTATGCTCAAAGGAAAAGTGATCATACTTGGGTTGTGAGTCATCTCGAGTACAAGATGGTTCAAACAGTAAATTTTCATACGTAACCTGGAATTGTGTTTCTCTATCAAAGTTGGTTATGCCTATATTCATCCTCGAGTTTGATCGCTCCATTATGTCTTCATAGAAAATGTTCGGTTTGGTGAGCGGCTTGTATCTTAAAGTTTCAACCAAGGGTGGGTGGGTGGGTGAGGAGAATGGTGGCTGGGGAATTTATCATGTGAGCGCCCCCCATGGAGTCTGGGTATGAATGCCAATATTCCTTCATCTTCAAAAGGAAGAAATAGATATGCGAAACCACAATTTTGGTGTGCAAGTGGACTATCACACAATTCAATACACAAATACAAAACCCGATTTCACCAACTCAACGTTGTGAAGGCCGTGAAGTTTCGGACAAATTATCTTGTCTGTTTTAGTTGGCGATAATTGCAAATTTTGGAAAGAGTTAACGAGCTGTTAAGTGCACGTATTTCCCGACAGAGTGTCTTGACTCTTACGACTAGTTGCACCTACTTTCAGCTAGTATGGGAGTAAGTACAAATCGTATAAGTACGGTTCAACGTTACTTGAGGACGGAGCCTTACGCAATGTCATATAAAAACCTCCCACTCAGTTAAGGAAATACATACTGTTTATCGGCTACCGTAGATCCTCATTGAGAAGTGGCTAATTGTTTTTGTAGAATCAGTAGTCAATTTGAAAATACTGGCTTGGATCTATCCTAATGTTCGTCCATCTCTCATTTGCAATAAAATCAAACAATGACGGGGTTTCTCTCCCAAAAAAATGATTTTCAATTTTATCTAATTTTAATTAATCAATAATGTTAGCAATCTCCTTATTTTAGTTCGTTTATCACTTTGAATTTGAGTGGGGAACAATGCACGTCTACACAGGGATTCCAATTTCCTTTATTCCTATGTGAATGAAAACCGAGGGAGAATCGAAAAAGCCGTGCAACGGGAAAAATGATGATGAATGCTGAGTCAAAGATACTTACAATGCGTCCTCGCAATCTTCGTGTAATATGCTAAACAAAATTAAATTTTACCTAGAAAAATAAATCTTATTCATGTACGGGAAATCACATCTAGAACATGATTTTTATTAATGAGTGATAGAACAAATTAATTTGGCTAAATTAGGATCGATCTAGTGCGCATAATTTAGTGTAGTGTATTCCTAGTCCTAGGAGCACAAAAAATCCTAGCAGCTCTAATAGCTGTGGTGCAATCCTAGAACTATGAACCACTCAATCTGGGCTCCACCCTTACTGGAGAGTGAAACATGTCCGACACACCATAAAGAATCCAGTCATTTTTACACGCACGAGAACCCAATCGGGAACCGTTGTAAATAAGAAATTAATTACAAGTTAATAAAAGAACTCTCTCTCCAAAAAAAGAAAATGGCATGTATCTGGTCACTTCGAGATGCGTCGGTCTCCAAGAAGATCGCTCTGAGTCACAGGGTACCTCGCATGAAAAATAGAGAGATCAAATACTAGAGAGATATTCACAGAAAAATATACAAAAATAAAAGAAATAAAAATACTGAAAAATGGAGAAACAAATACGAGAAAACTGTGGAGCAGACTACTCGGGGATGGAAAACCTAAAAACTTGATTTTCTAAAAACAACCTAAGCCGCGCCTCCTCGACAACGGTACCATTTGAGGAATCTTAAAATTTCCATTTTAATAGTGTCGAATTAATGCTCAAATTTTGTTGCAGTTGGCAATTTAGGGGTTTATCAAAAACCACTATTTTAATTAATGTGACAATTAAAACGAGCGGTCAATTAAATTTTTTACTTGGTAAGTTCCAAGGTAAAACTCAGGGAGGTAATTGTCTCCATAGGTTAATTTTTAGTTGATCTCGAAGTTGGATTTTCGAATAAGTATTTTTTATAATTTTTAAATGTAATAAGTGAGGCAAATGTAATTGTGTCAAAGTTTAGGTCTAATTTGTAAATTTCGATTAAATTACGTCCAAAAATCTTCAAACTCGTCTAGAATGTGAAATATGATGAAATTAGACTACTGTAATCTTTTTGGAATTTTTATATGTAAGATGAATATTTTATGAATTAATAAATGCAAACATGAGATTTTCACTAAATAACTATAAAAATATTAACTCAACTTATTTTCAGGAAATAAAATTAACGAAAATATATCACTAGATGATCTATCACATAAAAATTCTAAAACCTAAAAATGTTGACTTAATACCTACTGAAAATTAATTAATGAAATACATAAAATAAGTTTTCTAAAGCAAAATATGCGGACAAATGCAATTCTTTTTGGACATAATGTTATTAACAATTAATTCTAGGATCTATAAATTTTTGACAATTTTGGAAGCTATAGTTAATTACCTATGAATTTCTAAGCATAGACTAGGTAAAATATGCATTTTCCACAAGAAAATTAATAATTAATTAACCACAAGAAATAAAATACGATGAGCATACAACAATATAGAGAATTAATTGAAGAACGAAATGCTATTTTTCTAATAATTAAATGATGTAAAAATAATGTTCGAAATAAAGTTCAAACATGGGGTCTAAATACAAATATAGAAAGTAAAATGATTGAAAGAAATATGCATGAAAGGACTCATATGCAACTACCTAGACTGAAGGGTATATGTATGCAATTTTCCCAAGTGGTCACGTCTGTAGCACACGACCTTGGGCGGTGGGGCCCTTCTGTAAATGTTAAGATTTACAGGGGCATGAATGCAAATTCACCTATATGCATGTGCCTTACGTGTGGCTAATTCTCGAGGGGGATTTTTACAGATGGTAGAAACTGAGGGGGTTTCTTTGCAATTTACCCAAGAGGAAGGTGCAAAGCACGTGAGGAGCTGCACCCCTTTCTTCTTCCCTTCTTGCGTAGGACACGTGAGTAGCAGGTGAAGGGTGGCTCGATCTGGAGACGGCAACTGTTGGGCAGCGGAGGAAATCGAGCTGTGGTAGAGAGGCTGGGCTCCTGCCTCTCGCACGGGCAGAGGTGGTTCCCACGCTCCTACAAGCGGGTATCGTGGTCGGTGCGGCCGCAGAGGAGGTGGTAGGTTGAGGAGCCCTTTGTTGCTGAGACACGACGATCGTGGTTGGGAGCTACGGAGGAGGCATATGCACAGGCATCTTGAGCGAAGATGATGCATCGATGGTTGGTTACAACAGGAGGAGCACGGATCGTTGAGGAGCTCCCACTCTTGGAGATGTCTATTATGGCACGTGACCCAAGGAGACGTGGAGGCTGAAGTTGACACGCGGGGCTCCGCTACAGAAGCTTGTGAAGGGTGCAACTTCACGAGGATGTGATTGCGACTGTAGTGCGTGCGACGTGAAGATGGCTCCTGGAACTCCCAGGAGGTGTCAATTAAAGTGGTGGAAGGCAATGTAGAGGCTCGTGGGTGGAGACTGATGACGAGATGGATCTTTGCATGAAGGCGGGGATGGTGATGTGCAGGTGGAAGAACAAGGATGCGCGGGTTGTGTAGCACGAGGAACAAGGAAACAAAACGAGAACAAAGGAAATGCAGAAGAACAGAGGAAATATAAGGGAGAAGGAGAAGAAGGCCGCATGGAGATGGAATGGGTAGCGGCCCTCTTCCTAGTCGTCTCTTCAACCACGACGGTGGAGGTGTGGGAAGCTGGAATCGATTGCGCCTATAAGGAGGATATTTGCCAAGGTCGGAGGGCTGTCACCACCTCTGTCCCGAGCGCTCTCTCTCTCTCTCTCTCTATCTCTCTCTCTCTTTTGATAGGGATATTGGTAGATGTTTTGCTCATGGAGGCTCGCTGGAATTTAAATAGGACGAGGGGGGAGTCGATAGGGAGTTTGGTTGAGACGGGTGCGAGGCTCCGCTGCGCAACAAGCGACGGCTAGATGAGGGGAAGGGGTTACTTGCACGAGAGGAGGTGGAGGTTGTGAGGGGAGGTTCCTGTCGTTGGAGAAGGAAAGAGGGAGAGGTCCCCACGTGCAAGGCACGTGAGGTCTCTCTTCTTCTTCCTTTTTTTATTTTTTAAATACTAAACTTATGAAAATAATGCCAAAATTGACTGACATGTGGCGGCTCCCGGAGTTGCCACGTGTCAACTTCAGAAAATTCAAAAATAAAATCTATAGATAAATAGAGAAGAAATAGCAAATAACCTTGTATCGAAAAATTCTAAACACAAAAATTGCTTGTCTCCATGAGATCTACAACTTCTATGAAGGGACTAGGAGCGACAGAGGTCTTCTGTACAAAATATATTTTTGGGGTACTCTATGTACATAAAATACCTTGATTTTGGATTTTACAATTTTTTGTGATTTTTAATTAAGAGAAAAATTGAGAAAAAATATGATAAAATCAAATATAGATATTTACACAATAATCTTTTTTTGGACTTTTAGTGAATAAGAAAATAGGGAAATTAATATAAAGTTGAGAACGTGAGATATTTGTACACTCTCAAGGGACACTCGGACTTGGTCAGTTTCTTTGATTTCAGCCTTATTTTAAATTTGAATTTTTATAGATTTTATTAACTTTCATCAAAGAATATAGATGAAAAATAAATAAGAGAAAAAGGGTTAATTATGTACATAAAATATCTCAAAAACAGACAAAACACAAAATGCGCAAAAGAGGCCCAAAACCTAACTTTTACTTATGAGCTCCGATTTTTATAAAATTGATCTTGTTTTGAAGGTCTTTGAATATATATGTGTGTGTGTATTACTCTAAAAGTGAGTAGACCTAAATCGAACGTTGTATGAGGAAGATATGGGCATTTTAGTCTGTCGATTTTGAAATTGGGGTTTTGTTTTTCGGGTCGATTATTTAAGTTAGTAAAGTTTTTGTATTTTTTTAAAATCTTGTTAGTAAAATGTACACAATGGAGGTGATTTTATGTCAAGTGGAGTTAGCATGAATTAGTTTAAAATGCTTGAAATTAGATGCAAATGTGAAGATGATTATGAATGCAATTATGAGTGTAAAAATGCATGTATTAATTCTAGGTGCATTAATGGTAAAAATATAAAATAAATGATGAAATGCACCTAATTGGGAACTAAGCTACATTTTCATCTTTTAGTATGATGAATCAATATTCATCAACCCCCTATGCTTAAAGCTTGCCCGTCCCCGAGCAACTAAAATGAAACGCAAAGTGAAATGATTTTGGGTTCCATACCAAAGTTATGAACAAAAGGTGAAAATGGAGCTAGACTCGATCTTTGGATTAATAGTGTGGCAGAACTTCTGTGAGTCTTAGGATTTTAAAATCAACCGTCCTCGAGTTCTACATATTATTATAACAGATTCGGCTCAGAAGTCATCTTAGACCACTCGTTCTCCCAAAGCATATCACATGAACATTGAACAACTGTCTGATGTGTGAAAGGTTTTAGCTCTCCTCATCAAGAATGTCGGACTACCATGCAAACCTCCCTCCCAATAACTCGTCCTCGAGGAGACATGTATTTTCTTCTAAGGTTTGTAGCGTTGTGTTCACAATCGTAAAGGGGGAGAAATTAGAAGAACGGGAAAAGAACTGGAGGGTGACCAGTGTAGACACCAAGGAGGTTTAACCAAGTCTCCCCCAAGATATACACTTTTCTGGAAGCTTGGACCTTTTACATCAGATATCTATTTGGTAGTTTGGCTCCTTTTTGGTATGGATTTGTGGTAACTCTGCATGGATCTTTTGTGCCCCTACAGATATGGAATCATTTTTCTATACATGTTTTGGGGTCTTAGAAAAAATTGTGTCCAGCCATCCATCCCTTTTTTGAAGCTTTATTTCAACTCGTACTCCGGTATTTAGATGTCCACGCTACTAGAAAAGAGACCCACACAGTCTTCCAACAGCCTGTCTAAGTTGAGAGAAGTGCATAGTGTGAGAGAACAGATTGATTCCTTACTTAAAAGCTATGCCCAGAATTAGGCGACCAGGTTATAAACAAAGAGTCAAAGGCTGCACATTATCATGAAGAACTCGAAGAATTAAGTCAAAAGACCTGAAGCATCTAAATTCCTCTTTCTCGGTGAAGTTCCTCTGGAAATTAGGTAGATTAAGGTCAAGTCAAAGAGCACTCTCCATTCTACTCATAAATCAGTTCAAAATCCAATAACTTTCCACTTTGCATATACTAATTATGCAAAATGAAATGCAGATGCATATGAGGTGCACACTATTTTTTTTATGAATGCAAGGATGAAATGCAAGAGCAAAAAAGTTTTTTTGGTGTTTTTTTGTATGCAAGAATGATATGCAAGAGAGATTTTTCATTTTTTGTTTGGTTTTTTCTTTTTTTTTTGAACTTTTACCCATCCCGTAGTTATTGCATAATATATACAAAATACGTGAAAGTACGAGCTAAGGGTAAACTATATATGTAATATATACACCCCCAATACTTAGTGTGTGCTATATCCTCAGAGCGCAAGAAGCGACAAGAAGATTTAGCTCGTGCTAAGCGTAGGAGAGTAAAAATAAAAAGAGTGCAGAAGTTGATTGCCCCCCTATACTTAGGCCCTGGTCAGCCTAAATATAAAAGAAGAGCATAAAATGGGGCGGTCGTGGTCAAGAAGAGAAATGGATGAATGTTTACAAGATGGAAATTGGTCCCCCCTATACTTAGGCTTTGGTCAGCCTAGGTATAAGACATGAGTGAGTATGAGAAATGATGAGATCTGGAGAATATATAGAGCGAATGGCGAGTAGAATGATGGAAAAATATTGATGGCATCGATTACATAGTCCTTGACCTAAATTTAATAAGAAAATATACAAGGAAACCAATGGGGGCATGGGAAAGGGTTGCCGATGATCAAGGTCATTTACAACAGATCTTTTTTAGGAAATATGGTGGAAGGGAATATTGATTGGAAGAAGATGAATCAGAGGATTCCCAGCCATCATCAGAGCTGTCATCATAAGTAAAGGTCACATTACTCTAACTATTTTTATTTTTAAGATTTTTTCCCAAAGCTCGCCTAGTTTTCAGGTCAATATGTTCTACCTCCGAATATTCAGATGAACAAGTGTCAGTTTGGTCATAACAAATCGTTCCACTGTATTGAATGGGACCATGGGTGTCAGCCTTAGAAGAATAATAGAGAGGGGAAGGCAAAGTCCAATGTGGGTCGACTTATGACTTCTTGTTCCGATCAGGCTCCAGATTCTCCGAACCGAGCTCTCTTATGCTCCTCATATCCTATGAACCTGATGAATAATCCTCAGAAGATTCCTTTTTCAAAATATTTAAAGTGGTATTCTTAGTCAGTTCAGGAGGTATTCTTTGTGAGGAGCTGACCATGGGTTACTATCAGATGAGTCTCCATATAAATTGTAATATTCTTGTAAGGTCAGTACACGCCATGAGTATTTACTCTCTGTTGGCGTTGTGTGTGTGGACTCAAGGAGATCTGACGTAACCTTGTATGGGTGTGGTGAATTGGATGTGTGTCTATTGATTTCATTCATCTTTGTGGCCTCCTCGGTCATTTCATAAGATGTCTCTCCTTCGTTTGTTTCTGTGATTAGTGGAGAGGTCTAGGCATTAGAGGATTCTTCAATGTCATGGTTGTCGGTTTCTTGTTCAGTTGTCTTCGGGTGTGGTGTGTCGTTGAGAATTCGATCAATTGTGTTTGTGTACGGGACTATAATGTCTTGAGTCTCACAGTTAATAGTCGCTCTAGCGGAAGCTAGAAACAACTTTCCCAAAATAATGGGAGACTCATATACATCTCGTTGTTGTTTAATGTCCAGGACAATGAAGTCCACTCTATGTGCGGCACCTTGGAAATTAATGACGACAGAAAAAAAACCTCTCAATCTTTTTGTTGATCGATCGAGAAACTTAATGATCACTCAGGTTTTCTGAGCGGTCTGAGTTCGAGTCGGTCAAATACGTACTTTGGAAGGATATTCAGTGTAGAATCATCGTCAATCCGAACATTATTAAACTTAATATTCTCAATTTTACAGGTCACCTTGGTCAACCGTTTGACATTCTGAACCTTGTTTTTCTAGGTCAGCACCATTGAAATGGCCATAGTGATTAAACGATATCCTATTTGAGATTTTTGTTTTCCGTCTTCTTAGGTGATAGTCAACTCTTCACAAATCACTAAAGATCGGGTACATACTCTGTGGCCTTGATTAATGGAAGCTCCAAGATCATACTTTTACAAAACGCTTCCATATTGACATTGTCCGATTTTTCTGAATTTTCTGAATTTTTTATTTTTTAGAATTTTCACTAGATTCAGTGTGGTGGCCAGTAGACTGGTTAGGTATGTGCGGTGTCTACATGTGGACATCTAACAGATGATGAGTTTCCGGTTCGCTCTGCGATTTTCTTGACTCCTCTTCATTGATTATCATGTCTTTGACTATTTGGATGACATTATCAAATTGTTATGTCAAAACCTCAGTTCTCTTATTGATCCGAGCTATATCATCCATTATTGTCTCATGACTTGGATTTTAGTGACTACGCTCAGTATACCGCGATATTGGCATTTTCTTTTGAACCGATATATAGTCAGATGCTATAATTAGGGTTTGGTCATGAGTCATATTTCCTTGACTTTGGGTGTCATCTGTGTGGTCAAAGGAAAAGTGATTATACTCAGGTTGTGAGTCATCCCGAGTTAAGGATGGTTCAAACAGTGAATTTTCATACATAACTGCGAATCGTGTTCCTCTATCAATGTGGTTACGCCTCTATTCATCCTCGAGTCCGCTCGCTCTATTGTGCCTTCATAGAATATGTTCGGTTATGTGAGCGGCTTGTATCTTAATGTTTCAACTAAGGGCGGGTGGGTAAAGAGAATGGTGGTTGGCGAGAAATTACCTCAAAGAGAGGGTTCCTTTGAAAAGGAAATAAAAAAAGAAGATTGGGAATTTGTCATGTAAGCGCAACCCATGGAGTCTGGGTATGAATGCCAATATTCTGTCATCTTCGAATGGAAGAAATAGATATGCGAAACCATGATCTATGTGTGCAAGTGCATTGTCACACAATTTAATACACAAATACAAACCCCGATTTCGCCAACTCGACATTGTGAAGGCTGTGAAGGTTCGGCCAAATTATCTTGTCTTTTTATAGTTGGTGATAATTACAAAATTTGGAAAGAGTTAACAAGATGTTATGTGTTTGTAGTTCCCTATTGACTGTCCCGACTCTTGTGACTAGTTGCACCCACTTTCAGCTAGTATGAGAGTATGGATCGTATGAGTGCGGTTCAACATTACTTGAGGATGGAACCTTACACAGTGTCCTCTAAACCTCCTACTCTACTAAGGAAATCCAGACCGTTTACCAGCTACCCATAGATCCTCATTGAGAAGTGGCTAATAAATTTTGTAGAATCAGTAGTCAATTTGAAAATACTGGCTTGGCTCTATCATAGTGTTCGTCCCACTCTTACTTGCAATAAGATCAACCAATGATAAGGTTGCTCTCTTGAAAAAATGATTTTCAATTTTATCCAATTTTAGTTAATCAATAATGTTAACACTTCCCTTGTTTTAGTTTGGTTATCACTTTGAATTTGAGCGGGGAACAATGCACGTCTACATGGGGATTCCAATTTCCGTTATTCCTACATGAATGAAAATTGAGGGAGAAGCGAAAATACCGTGCAACGGGAAACATGTTGATGAATGCTAAGTCAAACATACTTACGGTGCTTCCTCACAATCTTCATGCAATATGCTAAACAGAATTGAAATTTCCCTAGAAAAATAAATCTAATGCATACACAGGAAATCACACCTAGAACATGAATTTTCAGCGATTGATAGAACAAATTAATTTGGCTAAGTGAGAAACTATCTAGTGCGTATAATTTAGTGTAGAGTGGTCCTAGTCGTATGAGTAGAAAAATCCTAGTAGCTCTAATTGTCGCAGTGCAATCCTAGGACTACGATCCACTAGTCGAGCTCCACCCTCACTGGAGAGTGAAACGTGTCTGTCACACCACAAAGAGTCTAGTCTTTTTTACACAAGAGAGAACCCAATCGGGAACCATTGAAAATGAGTAATTAGTTACAAGTTAATAAAAAGAATACTCTTTCTCCAAAAAATAAGAAAAATGGCGTGTATCCGGTCGCTCCGAGATGCGTCGGTCTCCAAGAAGATGCCTCTGAGTCATAGGGTACCTCAACAAAAAATAAGACATAAAATATTATAGAGATATTCACAGAAAAATATACAAAAATAAAAGAAATAAAAATACTTAAAAAATGGAAAAAAAAATATATACAAGAAAACTAGAGGTCAGACTACCCAGGGGAAAACCTAAAAACTTGATTTTCTAAAAACAACCTAAGCCGTACCTCCCGGGCAACGACGCCATTTGACGAACCCTAAAATTTCCCTTTTAATAGTGTCGAATTAATACTCGAATTTCATTGCAGTCAGGAAAATTAGGGGTTGATCAAAACCACTATTTTAATTAATGTGTCAAGTAAAACGAGCAGTCAGTTATTTTTTTCTTGGTAAGTTCAAAGGTCGAACCTAGGGAGGCAACTATCACCTTAGGTTAATTTTTAGTTAATCTCGAATTTAGATTTTTAAAGAAGTATTTATTTTTTTATATAATTTTCAAATGTAATAAATGAGGTAAATGCAATTGTTGCAAACTTAGGGGCTAATTTGCAAATTTCGATTAAATTCATCCAAAAATCCTCAAACTTGGCAGAATGTAAAATACGATGAATTAGTCTATTGTAATTTCTTGTAAGTTTTGGATGTAAGATGAATATTTTATCAATTAATGAATGCAAAAATGCGATTTTCAATAATTATCTATAATAACTATCAAATCAACTTATTTCTGTAAATAAAATTATCTAAGATATATCATTAGGTGATCTATCTCATAAAAATCCCAAACCCTAAAATTGTTGACTTTAATACCTATTGAAAATTAATTAGTGAAATACATAAAATAAATTTTCTAGAGCAAAATATGCTAGTAAATGTAATTCTTTTTGGCATGATGTTATTAATAATTAATTCTAAGATTTATGATTTTTTGGTGATTTTTGAAGCTATGGTTAATTATCTATGAATTTCTAAGCACAGAATGGGTAGAATACATAATTTTCCACAAGAAAAATAATCATTAATAAACCAAAAGCAATAAAAATATGTGAGCATACCACAATGTAGAGAATTAATTAAAGAACAAAATTCTATTTTTCTAATAATTAAATGATGTAAAGATATTGTTCGAAACAAAGTTCAAACACATGGGTCTAAATGCAAACATTGAAAGCAAAATGATTGAAAGAAATATGCATGAAAGGACTCAAATGCAATTACCTAGACTTGAGGGGATATGCATGCAATTTGCCCAAGTAGTCACATACATAACACATGACCTTGGGCGGTGGGGCCCTTATGTGAATGTCTGGATCCGCGGGGGCCTGAATACAAATTCACATAAATGCGTGTGCCTTGTACGTGACTGCTAATTGTGGGGAACTTCTTTGTAGATGGCAGAATTTGAGGGGATCTGTTCACAGTTTACCGAGGGGGTGCGAAGCACGTGAGGTGATGCTCCCCTTTCTTCTTCCCTTCTTGCATAAGCCACTGACGTAACAGGTAAAGGGCGGCTCGATCGGGAGATGACAACTGTTGGGCGGCGGAGGAAATCAAGCCGCGATAGAGAGGGTGGGTTCCTGCCTCTCACGCAGGCAGAGGTGGTTCCTACGCAGCAGGAGCTCCTGCAGGAGAGTATCATGGTCAGTGCAGTCGCAGAGGAAGTGGAAGGGTGAGGAGCCCTCTGTTGCTGAGACGTGGAGGCCGTGGCTGGGAGCTACGACGGAGGCGTATGAGCGGACGACTGGAGTGAATATGGCGTGTCGATGGTTGGTTGCAGCAGGAGGAGCACGGATCGTTGAGGAGCTCTTGCTCCTGGAGATGGATGCTTTGGCGCCGACCCGAGTGGACATGGAGGCTGAGGCTGGCATGCGGGGCTTCGCTGCAGAAGCTCGTGGAGGGTGCGGCTTCACGGGGACACGATTGTGGCTGAAGTGCATGCGACATGAAGATGGCTCCTGGAATTCCCAGGAGGTGCCGATGAAAGTGGTGGAAGGCGGTGCAGAGGCCTGCAGGTGGAGGTTCATGATGAGATGGACCAGTACACGAAATCAGGGATAGTGATGTGCGGGTGGAAGAACAAGGATCTGCGGGTGGTGTAGCATGAGGCAGAAGGGAATAAAACAAGAACATAGGGAATGCGGAAGAACATATTAAATAAAAGGGGGAAGGAGTAGAAAGTCGTCTGGAGATGGAATGGGCTACAAGCCGGTTCCTGGTCGTCGCTTTAACCACGACATTAGAAGCATGGGAAGCTGGAATCGATCGTGTCCATAAGGAGGATCTTTGCCGAGGTCGAAGGGATATCACCACCTCTATCACGAGCGCTCTCTCTCTCTCTCTCTCTCTCTCTCTCTCTCTCTCTCTCTCTTGTTAGGGATATTTGCGGATGTTCTGCTCGTGGAGGCTTGGTGGAGTTTAAATAGGATGAGGGGGGAAGTCGATTGGGAGATTGGTTGCGATGGGTGTGAGGCTCTGTTGCACAATGGCTGCGAGATAAGGGGAAGGGGTTAGAAGCGTGAGAGGAGGTAGAGGTTGTGGAGGGAGGTTCCTGTCGTTGGAGAAGGAAAGAGGGAGAGGTCCTCACGTGCAAGACACATGAGGTCTCTCTTCTCTTTTTTTTTTATTTTTTGATTTTTAATAATAAAAAAATTAAAATATAACTGACTGAGACGTGGTAGCTCCAGGAGCCGTCACGTGTCAGCTTCAGAAAATTCAGGAACAAAATCTATAGATACATAGAGAAGAAATAAAAAATAACATCAGATTAAAAAGTGCTCAACACAACAATTGTCTTGATTAAATCTACAACTTCCATGAAGGGAATAAGAGCAACAAAGGTCATCTATACCAAATGATATTTTTGGGGTACTCTATGTACATAAAATACCATGATTTTTGGTTTTGCATTTTTTTGTAATGTTTAATGAAGAGAAAAATTGAGAAAAAACATGATAAAATCAAAGATAAATATTTACACAATAATCTATTTTTTTTAAATTTTTAGTGATAAGAAAATAAGGAAATAAAATAAAGCTGAGAACGTGGGATATTTGTATAGAGTCTCAAGGGACACTCAGACTTGATCAGTTTCTTTGATTTTAGTTTTATTTTAAATTTGAATTTTTATGGATTTTATTAAAACTTTCATAAAAGATTATAGATGAAAAAGAAATAAGAGAAAAAGGGTCAATTGTGTACATAAAATATCAGGTCAAAAACATGTAAAACACAAAATGCGTAAAAGAGGTCCAAACCCCAACTTTCTCATATGAGCTCCGATTTTTATGAAATTGATCTCGTTTTGAAGGTTTTTGAATATATATTAATTTAAAAGTGAGTAGACCTGAATCAGACACTACATGAGGAAGATAAGAGCATTTTAGTATGTTTATTCTGAAATTGGGATTTTATTTTACTAGCCAATTATTTAAGTTAGTATTTTTTGTATTTTTCTTTAAATCTTGTTAGTAAAATGTACACAATGGAGGTTATTTGATATCAATTTAAGTTAGCATGAATTAGTTAAAAATGCATGAAATTAGGTGCAAATGTGAAGATGATCATGAATGCAATTATGAATGTTAAAATACGTATATTAATTCTAAGTGCATGAATGGTAAAAATGAAGAATAAATGATGAAATACATCTAATTACTCGAGAGCGAAGCTCCTTTTTCGTATTTTAGTATAATGAATCTTAGATTCATCAGTCAACCATTCCTCCGAACAGCCGAAGCCGTATTACGGTACTGGAGATATCATCTTTCACTCTTGGAGTGACAAGGTGAAATTTGAGACGATCTCTGATCGTAGAGCACCACCGCCACCAGCAACAGATG
This sequence comes from Ottelia alismoides, assembly GCA_037367405.1. Classification (NCBI taxonomy): domain Eukaryota; kingdom Viridiplantae; phylum Streptophyta; class Magnoliopsida; order Alismatales; family Hydrocharitaceae; genus Ottelia; species Ottelia alismoides. The sequence continues at coordinate 124,913 of JAZKJV010006758.1, forward strand.
AGAGAGGAAGTTACATAAGAGCTAGAGGATTGTGATTTTCTTGCTGAAATCTTGAGAGACAGATCTTTTCATTGATTTCATAGATACATAGGAGTTCATTCCCCAAAAGGACTCTCTAGAAATCATAGTCGACATGAGTTCCCTTGTTGATCCAATTGAGTTAGTTGTTGATGGACAATTTGAGCTGATTTCTATCTGAGTTTTTGGAGGCACCTTCTGATATTCCTTTCACACATTTTTTTGGGATTATTTATGATATGCCTCCTTTTGAGAATTCTGAGTTATAGATATTTGGGCCATTTGTTGAATTTCATGAGTTATGCACATATGAGAGACATCTTTCAGAGATTATTGCTAAGATATCTGAGCTGTTAGTTGATGAAACTTCTTAACATCCTATTGAGCTCCTCCTTTCAGAGTAGAAATCATTCATTGCAGATCTATCGGAGATTTTACTGACAGAGCCGTTAGTAGCCAAGGTGGGCAGTTCATAGAGTATGAATCGCATACTGTATACCAATACAATAGCAAAGGTTATTGTAGAGACGATTCAGACCACACCTAAGCTCAAGGCTTTACCTTCAATGTTGAAATATGCCTTCCTTGTAGGTCCCCCCCAGATGTTTCCGATCATCCTCAACTCGTGGTTGACCGCTGAACAAGAATCTCACATGCTAGAAGTTCTCGAGAGAAACGACAAGGCCATAGGATGGAATATTTCAGATCTCTGTGGGATTAATCTAGATTTGTGCTCACATCATATCTATAGAGATTGCATGTAAACCCTTCTGTGGATGTCAGCATCGTCTAAATCCAAATCCAAGGGAGGTTGTCATGAAGGAGATCATAAAATGGTGTGATGCTGGCTTTATATATCCCATTTCAGATTCCAAATGGGTCAGCTTTTTACATGTGGTCCCAAAGAAATCCAGAAATACTATAATAAAGAATGACCGTGGTGAGGATATTCTGACCTTGGTACCTACTTCATGGCGTGTCTGTGTAGATTACCGACACCTAAACTTTGATACCAAGAATGATCACTTTCCCCAACCATTTATTGATCAAAGGATGGCAAAGAAAGAATTCTTTTATTTCTTGGATGGGTACTCAGGATATAATCAGGCTGCTATCGCTTCTGAAGATCAGGAGAAAACTACTTTCACTTGTCCGTTTGGTGCATACGCCTTTATACGGACGCCCTTTGGATTGTGTAACACCCCCATGATGAATGTGATTTATCACTCTAAAAGTCAAAAATAGAGGTTTGTTCCTGAGTAATTAGATGCATATTTCCATCTATTGTGCATTATTAACATTATGCACGCGTATATAAAATCTGCATTTTAGCATTTGCATTAAATAAGAAGCCAAATTCACTTATAAATATTCACATGTATATTAGCGAAAATCACCTATTTGTATATATTTTATACTAACTTCAAATCTAATAAAATGAACTCTACAGTGTACATATTAGTAATACTAATAAAAGAAAATATCAAAAAATACTAACTTATAAAATTGACCAATAAAACCCAAATCCAAGTTTGAAACTAAGAACCTTAAAACATGTATATCTCTCTCATATGGTATCCGTTTTAAGTCTACTCACTTTTAGAATAATATACATTCAATGACCTTCAAAACAAGGGAAATTTCATAAAATCGAAGATCGTATGTGAAACTTGGATTTTGGGCCCCTATTGTATATTGTATATATTGACCAAACCCTTTATTTTATCTTTTTATTTTATTAATTATTAAAAATCCAAAAAATGGATTAAGTTATATATATTTCTTTAATATTTTCTCTATTTATTTTGACTTTTATCTTATTTAAAAATGATATTTTTTTTGCAAAATATAAAATACGGTATCTTATATCTATAAGGTACCCCCAAAAATATATTTTGTACAGATGACTTCCCCTTTGATTTTCGATCCTTTAGATCTTGTCGAGACGAGCAACTTTCATGTTGACCACTTTTTGATTTGACTCCTTCTGTTATTTTTTTATTTTTATTTACATTTAATTTTTGAATTTTTTGGCAACGACGTGGCAACTCCTGGAGCAGCCACGCATCACCTCCTTTTTATTTTTTTATTTTTAGTTTTATTCATTTACATAATTTAATTTAATTTAATTAATTTAATATTTATTTACTTTTATTCTATTTATATATATATTTTACTTTTACTTTTATTTTCTCTTCATTATTTTAGTAGTGTACTTATTTATTTATTTATTATTTTTTATTTCCCCCTTTTACTTATTCTCTACTCCAACTTCTCAACCAAGCCACCAACTCCATATTCTCTCCATTTCCTCCACCACTCGAACTTCCACCCCACTTCTTCCTCCTCTTTTTATTCCCCTCATCCCCTTCATTCATCTTCAACCGCGGTTTCGAGAGAAGAGAGGTCGAGCCTCTCTATCCTCTAGGTGACAACTATAGGAGACGAGTTGAGCGACGAGAACCTCAAAGGTGAGATCCACAACATCACCGTTGCCATGTTACGATCTTCCAATCCGGCTCGCTCAGCTTCGAGACACATCTTCCACGTCGCTCGAGGCGACAATTGGAGTTGCTGCATAGCTCCCCAAAATCTGATAAACCACCACATGTAAGTATTCATCTACTTTTTCTCAAATTTTTTATTCTATCTAACATTTGTTTTTCTTGTTGTTAAACGCCACATCCAAATCATACATCAACACTATCATCATCACCACCACCTTTTATCTCCTACATTTTTATTTCCTATTTTAAAGAATTCAAAAAAATAAAAAGGAAGCAGTTGCAACCTCCCTGCGTGCCACCTCCATGCCGCCCGCCAGCCCTCCAGGCTAGGCCGCTGCCTTCCATCTACTCTATCTACCGAGCGGAGGAACTCCACGCCCACGTGCTCTTTGCCGCTCCTCTCCAGCGTCGGACCTTGGCCTCTGCTCTGTCGTACGTGTCACCTGCGACCACCGGACTCCTTACACCACCCACCGCCTGCACATGGGCTTGCCCTCCGACCCACGCGATCGTCCTCCTCGCGCCCTTGGCGCCCCAACGCTCCTCCCTCATCATCGCCCACTCCTGCTAGTAGGCCCTCGCATGGCCCCAGTAGCCACCCTCCGCTTCCGCTCCCTCGACCGCGCACGAGCGACTTCCCTAGCTTCCTCACACGACCCGTCGTGCCCTACGGCCGTCTGCCATCGCGTGGCTGCTCCAGCCATAGGTCCGCAGACCGCAGCGTCGCCCCAACGCCTACTGCTCTCACCAGCGGTCAGCTCCCCCCCCATCGTGCCTCCTGCTCACATGACCTCTAGTTGCCCTAGCAGGGTTCCTTTCTTGGAACCCACGAAAGAGGGAGGACTTTTCAACATTTTTTGCAAATTTCATCTAGCACCACAGAGATATAAGATATTAAAGAAGTGCCCCTGTGCACATTTCAATTTGTTTATTTTAATTTCTATATTGCAAAGACACCCCATCTTAATTTTGGACAACCACTTTGTATTTTTTTGATAAAAAATAACATTTTGTAGAGAAATTAATTCTTTATCTTTTACCTATTTATTTGAATTTTCGTGGGCATTGGATAATTTACTAAAAAATTAGAGTTTGAAATTAAATGATATTTTTGCCATTTATGATCTAAAATTTGCAAATATTTATTCCTTGTCATAAAAATTCTCAAAAAGTTAGAAATGATGCATTCATATGTGATGAATATGCGTTTCATCATCTTTATTCATTTATTTTAGCTTAAAATCCCTTATAAAATACATGTATATAATACTAACTCCATATTCTTACTAATTTGCATCTGTGTGTAAATATTGTATGTTTGTATATTATTTTAACTTAAAATGTATAAATAAAGAAAGAAAGGAAAAATAAATAAAAAAGAAGAATGTATATATGTAATAGATACAGGCTGACGCCGTTGACCCGAACCCCGAGAGAAGGTCAAGACTTGACCTGATCGACCATGAATAAAGTAGGGAGAGATAGGGTCCTTAATCAAAAAATCCAAAAAAATGTGTGTTGTAAATAATTCTCACTTATTTTGTGTATATTTGTATAAAATTAAAACAATTTGTTTGTACATAAATTGAACTCATATAAAATAATTTTCAAAACAAAAGTTGTAAATAAAAATGTTTTCTAAATAATAAAAATGTTTGCCAATTAATATCATGTATATAATAAAAGTAACCACATCCGGAAAAATCCATTAAACAATAATTGAAAGATTAATTCTGGCTCCATATGAACTGAAATTGAACCAAACTCACTTCCATTGTATTCTAAATTAAATTATCTTTAAAATGGATATGATTTCATAATTTTTTGAGTTATTGTTGAAAAGTTGGTTTTCTAGAGTGGTTCGTGAAATTTTACCATTTATTTATTGTATATATTTATATTATCTTTGTAAATAATTGTAAATATTTTTAATAATTATTTAAAATAAAAATATAAAAAAAATAAATAAATAAATGAAAATTTTAAAACAAAAAACTAAATTCCTTATTTAACCATGTAAATAATGTACTATAAGTATATAGTTTATGTACATAGTTTAATTTCTTAAATAACCATAACAAAAAATAAAAAAATTAACATTTATTTCAATTTAATAAAGTGACGAAAATACAAAAAAATAGTTAATTTTTATAAATATTTTTTAAACACTAATTGCCTTTATTATCTTTATCCCATTTCAAAAATTTTCTCTTATCTCTTATCTTCATTCAAAATTTTAAAATTCAAACTCCTTTCTTCATCTATTTATAGAGGTTATCCTCTCTCATTTCAACTTGATCAATCTTTGGTGTGACCCTGATCTTCGAGAGTCTTCTTGTCGTAGAAGGGTGCCTTGCCTTCGAGCCGTCCGGTGACAGCGAGTTGGCTTTCATTGAGGCGATTAAGGTCTTTTCCGCTCCTAAGGTGAGATCCTTTTTTTCCTCTTATTTTAATCTAGTTAATCTTAGTTTATTTTTCACAATTTATTAATTATCAATTTTTTATCTAGATCTTAGAATCCATCATAATTTTGATCCACCTTAAACTCCATTTTTTCCATCTCATTTCCTTGAGCTCTCTACGTTCATGTTCTATCCTCCACGATCTCTCAACTCTGACCATACACGGTGGCCAGAGACTCGGATCCATTTCTCATTTTTTGTCGGATCCCCGTTCACGCATTCCATTTTGATTTTGGAACTGAGCCATCATGCTCACATCCTCATTTGTTTATAAATAAAAATAATAATAAAAAATACGAATTTCTTCTCTCTAACATTTGTAGGATAAAATAAAAAACAACAAAAAATAAAAAAAGGAAAAAAATAACAAAAAAGTTATTTACAGTTTCTATTCTAAAAAATAAAAAAAGGTTTTTTAATTTAAATTATGTTTTACATATATATATATATAATAAAAAATCCAACCGCTCCTAGAGAGGAGCAACGCCATGGTTGCCCGCTGCTCCTCCGATGCACCATCATCAGCCTGCATCACTTTTTCCCACCGCCGCTCATCCCTTCTTCCTAAAGGATATGGTGAGATCCTCAAGCGCATCACAGAAGCGTGAGCATCGTATCGAATACGACGAAGAACGACTAGCCGTATTAGTTGTTCTATGCAGCAGAAATTAAATTTTTTTCATGCTACGAAACCACATGATCCTAGAATACTCCTCAGATCGTTTCATCTAAACCACAAACAAGTAGTAGGATTACCTCTTGAAGCGTGGTTGCGATCAAGTCTCTAAATGAAGAGACCTCCTGTCTCAAGTCTAATCCGACAGAGGAGACACTTACGAGCGTGTTGATGAAACATGTGCTTCTCGCAATCCATGTTAAAGATCCAAATCACAGATCTACAGATCTCAACAAATGAGATATGACGTCTTCTTCATTCGAAAGGCACGTCGAAGTAGATGGAGATCCACGAGGAAACCATCGGGCAGCATAATGACGACGCTGCGACGATGGAGAACCTCTCTAGGACATCCATGGTGGATGACCACATGAGAGGAAGAGAGAGTAGGCGTGTAGAGAGAGAGAGACTTATGTTCTCATTGTGTGTGTAGAAGAGTAAAGGGGTGCCTCTCCTTTTATAATATTTTAGGATCCATGGATCTCAATCCATGGACTATACAAATCCAATAGCTCTCATTGATTGTGTTTCTTTTAATGGCTAAGATTTGTGTTGGTAAAAAAACAACAACAATTAATTTAATAAAAATCAAATATATATTAAATATAATTTGATTTATATCAAATCAATCTCCATTGGAGAAATAGGAAGGAGGCAAGCCTCCTTCCATGAAAGAAGTGGACAGCCACCACATTCCATGTAGGAAATGTGGCCGTCCACCCTCCCTACAAGGAAGGTGGCTTCTTCTCATTTTATTCCATGAGATACATTATCCCATTAATTTCTCCAATATTTGCAACAACTTTTGTTGCAAATTATTTCACAAAAATAAATCCAATTTATTTTGTGAACATTGCAATCAAGCCATTGGAAATTTGTGAATCACATTCACAATCCAAAATAAAATGTAAATTACATTTTCAATTTAATGTCCAATGTGAATCCAGTTCACATCAACATTTAATTATCAAATGTAAATTACAAATAGCTCTCTCTCATATATTATAAATCACATTTATAATATAGATGACTGATATGGATATTGCTATCCACATTATTCATATCCATGATAATTAAATCACATTTAATCATCTTGGATCTCTATTATCTTGTTCCTAAATAACATGAATCACATTCACATTATTCATGTCTTTGATAATTAAATCACATTTAATTATCTTAGATACCTCTCCTTATAATATGAATCAAATTCATATTACTCATGACACATTTAATTATCAATTTTCTCAATGCTCGGATACACAATATCAGCAGTGAAATTATCATGAACCCATTCAAGGATAATGCACTTTCTCCGCAGATACTTAGAGATAAGGACATGATGATTGCAGTGTTCTACGTATAGTGACTTGAATATTGAGATCATATCTCAAATCCAGATCGCGGGCCTCCCATAGATGTTTGATTAAATCAAGACCGCAAATCTAATCTTCTCATTGCATCTGAATAACATTCAGATCAATGTCCAACATTTGGACCGAGATCAGATTACTACTCTACTGAGAGGAGTCACTAAAATCCAGATCCGTTTCATCTTTCCCTAGGAATGGAAGCATCATGGTTATACAATCGTTTATGATCACATCACCCTCATGTATTCCCAATACCTGTACATCCTGCATACTGGAAGACTCAGAATAAACCTGAAGTATTCTATCAACTTTACACTGTCTACTTCAGGGTTTTTATCAGTAAGTTTCTCATTCGAATTGGGAGTTGGTATCGATCATATACTATCCAAAAGCATATATCGTACCTAGGTCTTGATCATATACTTTCCAAAAGTATATATCAAACCAACAAATTCAGTCAAGCTTCCAAAGCAAGACGACCATGCACAGAATTTGATTCTTCCCAATATCTCATGAGTGAGCTTATGTCTTCCGGTTCAGTAACTGAACCTGTATGATCCCTTTGTGAGATCGTATTACTCATATGCCCTTACATGCACACCAGCGCACCAGTTTATAGACCTTGATTAGGTCATCAACCTATTGGTCTTCCAAATGTACACACTCAGATATATAGTAACATATTTGTCTCTGATCAGAGGATGCGTGTCTGTATCGTGACAAAATACGATATAGGACTTTGGTTATCTCGATCTCGTTAAGTCAACTCTTTGACCTAACTAATCTGACACCTCCGAATCTCTATTCCTATGCAGAGGAGCTGCATCAAGAGGTCGGTCAGATATCAACCTAACTGAGAGAGGATTGCCATCTCCTACTCAGGCTGGAGAACATCTCTTAACAATCATTTGACGGTGCTTGATGAGTCCTCAATCTAACTCATTAGATATTCATCTATGCACAAGCCTCTATGATTCAATAATTGAACTAACAGTTGTATGATCATTAAGATAGCCATGGTACATAACCCTAATTGTACTATAGGACCTATTATGCAAATTATTTATTCTTCATTTCAGATCAAGGAATGATATTCACAATAACATTTATTGCATAATGGCTCGTTGTGGGCTCGCATGTCCAACAATCTCCTACTAGCCCAAAGAGCCATTAATGGGCTAATCATTTAATCCCGCACTCATATGACAATCATAGGCTATTTAGAAAATAGCTAGGTAAGCTGATCAATCACTCTGTTCCCTAAGAGACTACGCTAAGTCGTTTTACAGCACTTGCATATCTCCTAGTAACAATGCTTGCATCCAATGCAAATGTTGCATCTTATGCAATCAATACTCAATCTTGTTAAAGCTATTATAGTGTCCTTGACACTATAGCTTAATAATTGTTATAACTAGTATTTTAATAATCCTTATCAAGATACCTTTATTCCTGGAGATCTCTATCTCTAAAGGTATCTATAGTTAAGACCTTTCAGATCACTATCTATAAAGTCTTAAGCTTTTTGAAGATAAGACTTTGAGATCACTATCTCAAAAAATCTTGTCATCTATGAAGATTTTTTTATTACTGCAATCAAGTGTTTTATCTCCATAGTAGAATTAGCAACACTTTACTACTCCCATTGCATGGCAGATATCTGGCTTTTGTACACATCTAGCTTACACTCAGCTTCTCGTAACTGATGCACAAGGGCAAGCAGTTCTAGCATTCACTTCCTTAACTCCGTGAGGTGCTATCCCTTCATATAGGTCATTACGATATCTTAAAGGAAGGAAGCCTTTCTTGGAATTTCCAAGAATGTAATATGTCCAAGATGTATTACAAATGTGATAGTCCCAATATCCTCTTATCTTTTCTTCCGATCAACCTCAGAACTAAGATCCGAGAGGTATCCTTCAGATCATATCTCAAGTTATGGAACAACCAGATTATAAAACACTTATTATCATTCTTATATCATTCTAAATGATTAGGATATTATCTACCTTTAACATGATGAACACAAATGACACTCTCACTAAGCTTTGTATGGTTCATCAAGATTCTATCTGAAATCATACCATTTATAATTTCATCAAATCTTATGTTTCAGCTACAAGAAGCTTATTTGAGTCCATAGATGAATTTCTTTAGCTTGCGCATCTTGCTTTCCTCAACCATGAAGCCCTGGGGCTACTTCATGTGAATATCCTCAGAGAGGAATGCAATCTTGACTTCTTTCTCTTGAAGATCCATTTACACCTTTATGGGTCTTACCCATATAGGTGGATCCTCGAGGATCCATATACAACACTTGTATATGAAGTCTACTTTAGACTTTATTGCTAACATCCATCTTTCCATGTCATGATCTTCAGAGACTTCATCATATGAAGTCAGGTCATTGTCAGACTTAATTGACACATGGAATACATCCTCAAACTCATTTGAAGAGGTATCAGTGTTTCATCTTTAATTATCCTTTTAGTTTCCGATTTCAGGAGTCTCATTATCATCTCAAGGTTAAATGAGTTCCTTTACTTCATTATCATCTTGATTCTCAAGAGAGTCATCTTCTAAGAATCACATTCTCAGAAATGAGATCTTTTAAGAATCTCAAGGTCATAAAGTGAGTATACAATACCATCCTTTATTTTCCTAATGAAGTAGCACTCTCTAATGCTCGATTCCAGCTTATTTGCATGGAATCTTATTAAGGATATATAATGTAGTCTCTACTACATATATACCAGAAAACTAAGAGGAAATAATGCTAAAAATTTATCATTGATCAAATCATGTCACACATGATCCAATTGTATCTCCCTACAACTCTATTGAGTTAAGGTGTGTTAGGAGGAGTGAGATAGAAATGACATTCATATCTCCATAAGGTATTCCATGAATTCATCTAATAGGTACTTGCTACCTTGGTTAGATCAAATTCATTTAATCTTCCATCTATCTTTGGTTCTAAACTAAATTTGTGAAATCTTTGAACATTTCAAAGGTTACTTAGGTGAAGAGAAGAAATCTCATATCATACAGAATCATCAATAGATGTCACATATCCATAATGTTCATTATGATATAGATGATCCACAAACGTCAATATGTACGAGATCCTGAATACCTTGACATCTTACACCTTTCCCAAGGAAGGATGTATTGGACATATTTTACTTTTGAATACAATATTCATAAGTATGTAAGTTTTAAAATTTTAGACATTCTAAAGTTTCATTCTTACTTGTCTATTGATCAAATCAACAGGCAAACGTCCAAAGCTTGATGCCAGATCATTGTCAAATGATCTTTATCCTCCTATTGATCTTTAAAGGTTTAATTTCATTATTAGAAATGTTAATGAACCATTCATTAATTTTCTAATTCAGTAGAGTCCTCTGGATTTTAGATTACTTTCTGAAATATATCCATCATAACTCTTTATGATAGGTCCATTCCAGAATTCATGTTTATTTTCAACATTTAGAAACAAACATTGAGTGTGTTCTAATGTCTAGGTCATAGAGACATTCTCTAAGACCAAGGGCTTTCCCACTGGAATTATGAAGTCTATTGATCCAATGGAAATTATTGCAACAATTACATCAATTCCAACATGGACGCCCATTAAACCTTAAGATCAAATTTCTAATCTTCTAATATATATGCAACCAATTGCAAGTATCATTAGAAGATTGAGATACAATTATTGGACTTTATCTTATCAAATAAGAAAGTCAATTTCAATGATTTATGTAGATTATTTGGATGCTCTATCTGAGTCCTTCTCTAAGGATTCTAGACAGACTTGATAGTCAAACTATCAACACATCAATTTATTGCAGTATTGGCATTCATCCAACTCTTTGGATGTGATATGGAAGTCACAGAAGTACGGTCAACTCTTTGACTATCCTTCTCATCTTGGGTCTGACCCATGCTTCCATTGCGCTCCCTATATCTATAAGAAACCATTGCTTAAGACTAATGATCTCTTATGTTAAATTAAAAAAAATTCTATGTAAGAGTATTTCAACATTTATACATGCTTCATTCAATTCATACAATATGAATATTATGAAGCTTCATGAATGACCAGAGCATAAACAGTAAAATGATGACATTCATCATGTCTACATCCATCTAGACTCTTAAAAACATTGGTTCAGGTAGGTATTCAAACATTTTGAATAATACATCTCTTATAAAGCCACCATTCTGCCTGATGCAGTGAACCTTCTCATTCATGATAAATGTCAAGATAACATATGCATGCCAGAATATCTTCATTGATTTTATAAGGATTATTTGACAATTGCGATCATCATCGACATGTCACTTCTAAAGTACATCCGATGAGAGATCAAGACTATAGAGACATACAAACCCTAGGGTTGTAGTCCTATTATCTATTTAACTGTCATTCCTCATTATTATGAGGAAACTTGCACATTGCAACCACATACATTATGTGTCCAACTGCAAGTACAATATATGGATAATGGGTCCAATCCATGATATTTTACTGGTTATTATTGAGTATATTATTGAGTGGGTTTAATGAAGGATTATCTGAAATAAGAAATTTGCATAAATATATAAATATATATTTTACTTTGATTTAGGAATTTTCATATCAAAGTTGTCTTGCCTTGTCAACACTGAAAGTTCTTTCCTTAATCACTTTCAATGTAAGAGATATACTTACATCATATCTCAGCAAGATCTGGGATCTCCTTCCTTATCTTTGTTACATCCCAATAATATGAGAATCTGCAACTCGGATAAATAGAAGCGGGAACACATTCCACCTTGCAAGTCCAACTTGCATCTCCCAAGTCGGTCTTTAACACCCGGGCCCACCACCCCTAAGGTGATGTTGACCCGTCATTAATTGAACCAACCGTCAATAAGAATAGTACTCTCTATGCGCAATCCAATATCGCCCCAATAATATGAGGATCCAATATTGGGGTCACTACGCATACGACCTTACTCTTTCGAGAAGCAAAGAGCTCGATCTAGATATGCTTGCATATAGGAGCTATCACTTCGGACAGACGTCTCCTACATACAATCCTTGGCGACGGAACCCTTCGCCTTGACGGGAGACCATGGATGTCACTTATGTGATCCTCCATATCATATTTAAATTTAATCATTATGAATCATATTCATTATGATTAATTCTTCCAAGGGAAATAACACATCTATTCATAATAGAGTGTCTTAATTTTAATTGGATTCCAATTAATCTAATCGTATTAAATTAATGATCCAATCAATATCCAACAAACATTCTTAATTATTACTTGAATTATGGTATTATCTAAAATACGTATTATTTCGAATTTTAATAATTAGAAATACATCATGATTTATTAAGCATTATACTAACCCTACCCACTGTCATGGCCAGTACCGACGGGAGTGGGACAGACTGCACATGGTGCAACCTGCTACCCAACGCTCCCCGACTAGACACCATATCCACCTCGAGAAAGGATAATGCAAAATAGATCACTTTGTATTTGAGATGATCATCGGTTCTTCAACCGAAATTGTACCATATAATAATAATCAAAAAAATTTTGATTAACATTATAATGAGATTTGGTAAACAAATCCCAAATCCTATTCAAGCAACATGTTTGTTGGAATGTAGATCATGTAGATCATGTAACCAATTATTGATCTAGATTACATATAATAAAATATTGGTTAAGGCAATGCCGTTTAAGGGAATAATTATCATCAAATATTTCAAAAATATTTATGCACAATTATTCCAGGAAATTAAACAATTTAATTTCACTAATTTATTAAATGACAATCACTAGGTTCTTGATTAGGAAAGTATTTCCAGTAGTGACCCTCACTAAAATACCATATCTCAATCAATTTAAATCCAAATTAAGCAAAGTAAGTTCCTAAAGTTTGCTAATTTGATTTACAACAGAACCTAAGCTATTTTCATGCATTTTAAGCATTTCAAACCGGTAATTAACATCTTAATTACGTCATGATCCGTAATCCCCGAAACAGTGGATACATGTTCACTAAAATGATCATATCTCGAGCATACGGAATCTAAATTACGTAAACTCAGTTCCTACTCCTTATTTAATGGGGAACAAAATACAATTATTATTTTTGTGTTTAAACAATTTAAAAAGTGCCGAAAATAATCTCAAAACAGAGATGCGAAAATGAAATGCAAGAAAACTTTCGCAAACCCTAATGAACCCAAGCCGTCCTCAGTTCATGGATCGCATCCAAAACCTTCAACCTGGATTTGATACCACTTGAAGGATATGGTGAGATCCTCAAGCGCATCACGGAAGTGTGAGCATCGTATCGAATATGACGAAGAACGACTAGTCGTACTAGTTGTTCTATGCAGCAAAAATTAATTTTTTTTCATGCGACGAAAACACATGATCCAAGAACACTTCTCTGATCATTTCGTGTAAACCACAAACAAGTAACATGATTACCTCTTGAATCGTGGTTGCGATCGAGTCTCTAAACGAAGAGACCTCCTGTCTCAAGTCCGATCCGATGGAGGAGACACTTGCGAGCGTGTTTATAAAACACATGCTTCTCGCAATCCATGTTGAAGATCCAAGTCACGGATCTCTTGATCTCGACAAACGACATACGATGTCTTCTTCATGAACAAGGCACGCCGAAGTAGACGGAGATCCACGAGCAAACCATCGGGCAACATAACGACGATGCTGCAGTGATGGAGAACCTCTCTAGGACATCCATGGTGGACGACCACATGAGAGGAAGAGAGAGTAGGCGTGTAGAGAGAGAAAGAGAGAGAGAGAGAGACTTATGTTCTCATTGTGTGTGTGTAGAAGAGCAAAGGGGTGCCTCTCCTTTTATAATATTTTGGGATCCATGGATCTCAATCCATGGACTACACAAATCCAATGGCTCTCATTGATTGTGTTTCTTTTAATGGCTAAGATTTGTGTTGGTAAAAAACAACAAGAATTAATTAATAAAAATCAAATGTATATTAAATATAATTTGATTTATATCAAATCAATCTCCATTGGAGAAATAGGAAGGAGGCAAGCCTCCTTCCTTGAAAGGAGTGGACGTCCACCACATTCCATGTAGGAAATGCGGCCGTCCACCCTCCCTACAAGGAAGGTGGCTTCTTCTCCTTTTATTTCATGAGATACATTATCCCATTAATTCCTACAATATTTGCAACAACTTTTGTTGCAAATTATTTCACACAAATAAATCCAATTTATTTTGTGAACATTGCAATCAAGCCATTGGAAATTTGTGAATCACATTCACAACCCAAAATAAAATGTAAATTAAATCTTCAATTTAATGTCCAATGTGAATCCAATTCACATCAACATTTAATTATCAAATGTAAATTACAAATAGCTCTCTCTTATATATTATAAATCACATTTATAATATATATGGTTGATATGGATATTGCTATCCACATTATTCATATCCATGATAATTAAATCACATTTAATCATCTTGGATCTTTATTTTCATGTTCCCAAATAACATGGATCACATTCACATTATTCATGTCTTTGATAATAAAATCACACTTAATTATCTTAGATAACTCTTCTTATAATATGAATCAAATTCATATTACTCATGATAATTAAATCACATTTAATTATCAATTTTCTCTATGCTCTGATACACAATATCAACAATGAAATTATCCTGAACCCATTCAAGTATAATGCGCTTTCTCCGCAGATACTTGGAGATAAGGACAGGGCGATTGTATTGTTCCACGTATAGTGACTTGGATATTGAGATCATATCTCAAATCCAGATCGCGTGCCTCCCATAGATGCTTGATTAAATCAAGATCGTAAATCTAATCTTCTCATTGCATGTGAATCACATTCAGATCATGTTGGACATGTGAGCCCACGGCGAGCCATTATGCAATAAATGTTATTGCAAATATCATTCCCTGATCTGAAATGAAGAATAAATAATTTACATAATAGGTCCCTCTGTACAATTAGGGTTATGTACCATGGCTATCTTAATGATCATACAGTTGTTGATTCAATTATTGAATCATAGAGGCTGGTGCTTGGATGAATATCTAAAGAGTTAGATTGAGGACTCATCAAGCACCGTCAGATGATTGTTAAGATGTGATCTCCAACCTGAGTAGGAGATGGCAATCCTTTCTCACATAGGCTGATATCTGACCGACCTCTTGATGCATGTCCTCTGCATAGGAATAGAGATTCGGAGGTGTCAGATTAGTTAGGTCAAAGAGTTGACTTAACGAGATCGAGACAACCTAAGTCCTATGTTGAATGCTGTCACAACATAGGCACGCATCCTCTGACCGGAGACAGATGTATTGCTATATGTCTGAGTATGTACATTTGACAGACCAATAGGTTGATGACCTAACCAAGGTCTATACACCGGCGCGATCATACAGGTTCACTATTGAACCGGTAGACATGAGCTCACTCATGAGATATTGGGAGGAATCAAATTCCGTGCACGGTCGTCTTGCTTTGGAAGCTTGACTGAATTTGTAGGTTTGATATATACTTTTGGAAAGTAAATGATCAAGACCTAGGTATGATATATGCTTTTGGAAAGTATATGATCGATACCAAATCCCAATGATCAAATGAGAAACTTAGTGATCAAACCCTGAAGAAGACAGTGTAAAATTGATCTTGATCTTCGGGTTGACCATGGGTCTTCCAGTATGCAGGATGTACAGGTATTGGGAATACCTGAGGGTGATGTGATCATAAACGATTGTATATCCATGACGCTTCCATTCCGAGGGAGTGATGAAACATGTCTGGATTTTAGTGACTCCTCTCAGTAGAGAAGCAATCTGATCTTAGTCCAAATATTGGACATTGGTCTGAATGAGAATCAGATTCAATGAGAAGATTAGATTTGCGGTCTTGATTTAATCAAGCATCTGTGGGAGGTTCGTAAGATCTGGATTTGAGATAAGATCTCAATATCCAAGTCACTATACGTGGAATAATACAATCACCCTGTCCTTATCTCCAAGTATCTGCGGAGAAAGCACATTATTCTTGAAAGGGTTCAAGAATAATTCTTTTGATGAAATATCCAAGCAAGGACTTGATGATTAAATGAGATTTAATTATCAAGCTTAAATATGAATATGATTCATATTGTGAAAATGATTATCTAAGATAATTAAATGGGATTTAATTATCAAGGATTAAGAGAATGTGGATAACACTATCCATGATATATGTATGTTATAAATACGATTTATAATATACATATATAAGAGAGAGAACTTATGTAAATAGCATTTGTTAATTAATAATGTGGATTGGATTCACATTTATTAATTAATTGGAAATGCAATTTACTAATTAGTTTGGGTTGTGAATATGATTCACATAATATTCAATGGCAAGATTGAAATATTCACAAATTAATTTGGAATTAATTTGGTGAATATTTATTGTGATTAATTAAGGAATAATAAGATAAATAAAATAGAGCAAAATAAACCACCCTCCATAGGTGGCGTCACCCATGAATTGTTCATGGGTGACGCCCCCCATTTTTAGGGAGGTTGGTTGACTCCATTTCATTTATCACATTATCTCTTAATTAATTAATAATTAAATTGATGTTGTTGGTTTTAACCAACAAAAACCATAGCCATTGATTTAGCATGGACGAAGCATAGCCCTTGGATCCATGTGTCCCATGGATTGAGATCCATTGGATCCTAAACTAAGTATAAAAGGAGGGCTAGGGTAGCCTTTCCAAGTGACAACATTCTTGAGTTGAAGAACTCTACTCTCTCTCTCTCTCATTCTCGTGGGGTCTCCCTAATATTCAAGTGGCCGTCCACTTTGTGTATTAGGAAGGAGATCATTTTTTCTACGCCTCGACGCTTGGATCTTCGTCAAAGGATTGCGGGAAGGACGCGACTCATCATCGTGCCCGCAAGCGCATTCTCCATGGGTCGGACTTAAGATAGGAGGATCTCTACTTTGGGATCTCGCGATCACAACCACGCTTCAAGAGGTATTCCTTGTACTTTGTGGTTTGATGAAACGATCCGAGAAGTGTTCTCGTGATCATGTGGTTTCATCTTTAAAGTTAAAAATTTTAATTTCCGCTGCATCTAGCATCTAGTACGACTAGTTGCTCCGATTGCATATGATGCGATCGACATGCTTCCGTGATGCGCTTAGGGATTCTCAATATCCTTCAGATCAATGTCCAACATTTGGACCAAGATCAGATTACTTCTCTACTGAGAGGAGTCACTAAATTGCAGACCCGTTTCATCACTCCCTAGGAATGGAAGCGTCATGGTTATACATTTGTTTATGATCACATCACCCTCAGGTATTCCCAATAAATGTACATCCTACAAACTGGAAGACTCAGAATAAACCCGAAGTATTAGATCAACTTTACACTGTCTACTTCAGGGTTTTTATCAGTAAGTTTCTCATTCGATCATAGGGAGTTGGTATCGATCATATACTTTCCAAAAGCATATATCATACCTAAGTCTTGATCATATACTTTCCAAAAGTGTATGCCAAACCTACAAATTCAGTCAAGCTTCCAAAACGAGACGACCGTGCACGGAATTTGATTCTTCCCAATATCTCATGAGCGAGCTCATGTCTTCCAGTTCAGTAACTAAACCTGTATGATCCCTTTGAGAGATCGTATTACTCATATGCCCTTACATGCACACCAGCGTGCCGGTGTATAGACCTTGATTAGGTCGTCAACCTATTGGTCTGCCAAATGTACATACTCAGACATATAGTAACACATATGTCTCCAGTCAGAGGATGCATGCCTGTATCGTGACAGCATACGATATAGAACTTTGGTTATCTTGATCTCGTTAAGTCAACTCTTTGACCTAACTAATATGACATCTCCAAATCTCTATTCCTATGCAGAGGACCTGCATCAAGAGGTCGGTCGGATATCAGACTAACTGAGAAAGGATTGCCATCTCCTACTCAGGCTGGAGATCATCTCTTAACAATCATTTGACGGTGCTTGATGAGTCCTCAATCTAAGTCATTAGATATTCATCCAAGCACAAGCCTCTATGATTCAATAATTGAATCAACAACTGTATGATCATTAAGATGGCCATGGTACATAACCCTAATTGTTAGGGACCTGTTATGAAAATTATTTATTCTTCATTTCAGATCAGGGAATGATATTCGCAGTAACATTTATTGCATAATGGCTCACTATGGGCTCGCATGTGCAACACCGCCGACACAAGGAGCCGCCGCCGCCACTTGCGGCCAGTTGACGCCCCACGCCCGTTGCAGCCCCCATCGCCTACGTCGTCCAGTGCGCGCCACAGATCATCAAAGTCCAGCACCTTTGCGTTCTCTAGTCGGCTCATCTCCAGCACCATGGCCACCGCCATCACCTCCATCCTTAGCCGCCTACTACCACAAACATCCTCTGACTACCACTCTTCACCTCCTATGCAAGAAGTAAATCCAGATCGCCCCCTCATGCATCTGCGAGGCTCGTCACTCCTCCTGTAGCGTTCGCTTACTGCGATCTTGATCTGTCGCCTACTGCTGCAGACATCCTTAGCCACCAATGTAGAATACCCATGCGAAGGAGCATAACCACTAGCACCGACTGCCATCGTCGATTTAGCCGCTACCCACGACCTCGGGCAAGGAAAAATAACATGGGCGGTACTAGGGTTGAGCTTGGGTCGGGTTCGGGCCAGATTTGCCTTGGTCCGACCCAAACCCATTTTGGTATATGAGCTAACGGGCCGGGCCCTAGCCCGTTTATTTTTTAAAATATAGGCCCAAACCCAAACTTCCACCGGCCAAATCGTGCCTCTCCAGCAGGCTTTCGTGCTCAAAACTGGTGCCTGATGGTCCTGCGATGGTCCTCAGACATCTGGAGGCGTCAAAATTGACCGGTAACCTCAGGAGCGCTCCTACGGCGACGAAGTCGAGAAGGAACTCAAGAAGCCTCCGACGTGGTGGAAAATCACCTCCAGGTGGTCTTCTTCTTCCAGGACATGAAAGAAGTGTTACGAGGGTCACGAGCGAAATGCTGCGACCCTCCAATGGATAAAAAGGGATGGAATGGGCTGCGGAGTCGGAGCTCGCCGGAGCAAGCTCCGACGAGATGGCGATGAAGGATGTCGGATGGTTTTAGTCGAAATGGATGGCACCGACAGGTTCCTAAATCTTGGTGAATAAAAAAATTCAAGAAAAATAAAGAAAAATAACCTCAAAGGCTGGTATGCTTGAGATGAGTACCTCGACGACCACCTTGGCCGGAGATGGTGGAGCCACTCCTCGGCCCTCGCTTGAGCTCCGCTCGCAAGCTGGAGGAGGCCCGTCACGCCTCCGATCTGGAGCACGGTGAAAAGAAGACCATGCTAGGGTCAAAAGAGAGTTCAAAGGTGGAAAGAAAGCTCGGGTGACTTTTTGTACAAGTGACAAAGGTGCTCCAAAGAACGAGGCAAAACAGGCATCTCAACGATCCAAAGATCGAAAAGAACCCAAGGCTTGTATCATGGATACATGGTAATGAAAAGTCGTGAAGACTCCAACACGAGATGGTGAAAGGGTGTGCCTCGAAAAAATCATGAAGTTGACCGAAAAATGCAGTCTGACACAGACCGAGGTCAACCAACGGATGTGTCTGGTTGGTCCACGTGGACCAACCGGAAAATTCCTTGGCAAAAAGTTTTGTTAATTTGATTAAAAATAATAAACGAATTTATTAATTTTAGGTTATTAAATAAAAAATGTTTATTATTTTTTGAATTATTTTATTATTATTTTTATTTATTTTTTAGAGGTCTAAAATTACAAATTCCTTTTTAAGGATGTATATAGGTATATTCATCTATATTTTTTAATGTTTTATTTTTATTTTGTACAATTAATTTTATTAATTTTGTTTGTTATTTTATATATTTATAACTTACTTTTAAATACTTAAATATATTTTTATTCTATTTTTTAGATATATTATATACACTTAAATAAATAGAAATATTAATTGTACGGGTATACTTATTGGTATTATACTTATGTATTTTATACAAGTATTTTATTTTTTGTATTTTCTATATGTTTTTATACCTATTTTAATGCACACATATATTATAAAGAATATTTACAAAATTATAAAAGTATAAATTTATAAAAATAATGAATAGTTATAAAATGAATGTTTTAATCAGTACAAGTATACAATAGGGGTCCAAAACTCAACTATCAATCTTTAACTCCAAAAAATATGAAACCACTTTCATTAAATAGCTTATTAAAAGTTATATACAGTTAAAGTGATTTTCATGCATTTTGAGTTTCTATTTGAGAGATACATGTTTGGGAAGTTGGGATTCTGGAAACTTATTCAGAGTATATTTTGTACACTATATATTATTTTTGTATGAAATCGATTTTATAATTTTCTTTATTTAATTATCTACAATTTCATGTTCAAAGTTTCTTTATTTGATATATAAAAAGTGGACTAATAATAGGTCCCAAAATGAATAAAGAATGAATTAAATAAAAGGTTTTTTTATTGTAATTTGGCCCGTATCTCCCCCTACTTTATTCCTTGTCGACCTAGTCATCGAGATGCCTAGGTCTCGGGGTTTCAGGTCATAAAATATTTGCTATATTTTATTCTTTTTATTTTATTTTATTTATTCTATAATTTTGGCTTTAAAAACCGTATTTTATACACTATTTACACAACATTGCATGGATGATAAAATGTCTAAATTAAGCCTATTTACACGCATTTACTAGTGTTTTTAAGGCCAAAATGATAGAGAAAAAGATTATGAAACACAGATTCATCATCCCCCTATACTTGCCTTTGCTAATCCCTAGAAAGCACATATGCATTAAGTGCATAAAAAGAAAAACAAAGAAAAGACAACGAAGAAAATTGGATTTAATTTAATGATCAAATTTGTCTTCACAAAATCAAAGTTTGGAGCTTAAGTCGTACCTCGGGAATTTTAGTGCAGGCGAAACCTTAATGAGAACCGGATATGAAATCCAACATCCTTCAAGAATCCCAAAACTCTGATCAAGTCTCCTCAATAGCCAGTCAGAATACTTCAACTCATACGCAAACCCTTATGACTATGAATCTGACTCGTACAACGTAAGTGATGGTGGCTCTCCCCAACTGAAATGACAAAGAGACTGACTTCTCCAATATGACAACCCAATGATTCCCCAATCCAATAACTCATTCTTCGAGGTGTAAGGTATTCCCTTCTAAGTTCAAGTAACAACCGGCTCAAGAGGAGGGGGTAAAGAGAAGATTGGACAATAGCCAGTGTAACTACCTATACTAGGATGCAAGACCAGTGTAGTCAAGTGATCTAGCCGCATGCTCATGTAATTTGACTTTGAAGCTCAAGCTTGCTTATTGACTATACAAATATGTACACTCCGGCAGGCAATTTATTTTTGTACAGTCCTCACCACTTTTTTGGAGTTTTTGCTTTTTGCTTTTTTTCTTTTTCTTTTTTGGAATACTATTCACAACATCATTTACATAAGGAGTTTTTTTTCTCTTGAGCCAGTAGACTATCCCTCTTTTGAAGCTTTATTGCAACCAACACTCTCCTGTCCTCAAAACCCATGATCACCGGACGGGTTGGGTTGCACTTTCCTCCCTAGAGGAGGACAAATGTTTCCACTTGTGTGCATCTCATACCGGCAAATCCAGCCCCCTCACAACTCCAACTGAGTTGAGTCATGTGAAAGGTGCATGTGTCCAAGTTAGGTCATTATCAACAAGACTCGTGCGTGTGCTCTGAAATACTCTACATAGGCAGTCAAGAATCCATTGAACCAAGTCTCATGATGCTCAAAGAATTAAGTCAACACCTGAAGTACCTCAATTCCAGTTCCTATAATGTTCCTGTTAATTAGGTAGATTTAAGGTCCGACCAAGCTCCATTGTTTGGAATTTACTTAGACTTGTTCAGCTATTAAACTCAATCCCAAAAATGCTCATGCTATGCAAATGCTATGCTCAATGCAGAAAATATTTTTATGATGCAATTTTCAAAGATTTTGAACTTTTTATGGATTTTTGAAAAGATGATGCATATGCAATTTTTTGATTTTTTCACAAAGATTTTTCAAATGTTTTTGGTATTTTAATTTTACAAATGTTTTTTTGAGGGTTTTCAAAACAAAAGGTTTTGGCTAAAAACTAGGTATAAATATTTACATAGGGAATGTATCTTATATTTACAAGAAGTAGATTTTAAGGATTTGCAAGGGATAAGTGATCAATTTTAGAGATATGTATATAAAGAATTTTAGTGTGATGCCTATATTCCTCAAATTTATTTGAAAAAGATTTTTCAAATAAATTTCGAAAACTATAGTCGAAAATAATTTTTACAAACATTTTTACAAACATGTACACACATTTGAAAATCATTTTGCAAAGGTTTTATCAAAAAGCATATATATATTTTTCAAAATATTTTTGCAACCATTTTGAAAATCATTTACAAATGATTTTTCAATTTTTTATTTCACACAAAGAAAATATTTTTTCTAAACAAAATGTTTTTACAAAGGTTGAAAAATGTGACAAAATATTTTAAAAATAGTTTTCAAAATATTTTTCAAAAGGATTTTCAAACTATTTTTCAAACCTTTTGCAAAAAATATTTTCACTTGATTTATTAATCAGTAACTACAAAAAGAATTTCAAGAATAATCACATATTTTTATTAAGGTTTTAATGATTTTTAATCGTATAATTAGCCATAATTATTAATAAAAATATGAAAGTACTAGTTATGGCTAAAGTATATATGTAGTATATACGACCCCCATACTTAGCTTGAGCTATGTCCTCATAGATCAGAGAGAAAAGAGAAGACGTAACTCGTACTGAGTATAGAGAAGTCTAAAGAATAACGAACGAATGAAAGAATGAATGAACGAATAGGAGGTTGACCGTCCCCCCATACTTAGGATCAAATAAGCCCAAGTATAGCAGACTGTACACAAAGTAGGGAGGGTCAAGGATGGGAACGGACAGATAGTACTCAGATTGTCTCCCTGATACTTAGGGTAAGATATCCGTAAGTATAGAAAAGAAGAAGAGATAGTAGAGAGGATCAAAGAATAAAAAAACTCAGGGTGCACGCCCCCCTATACTTAGGAAAAAGTACGTCCTAAGTATAGAAGACCAACAAAAAGGGGCGACACCTTCCTGATAGAAAAAGAATATAGAAGAGGAAAAGAAGAAAGGAAGAAAAGAAGAAAACAAGATCGGAAGATAGAAGAAGAGATCGTGAGAATATGCACAACACTCCCCTATACTTAGGGTAAAAGAAGCCCTAAGTATAGGCAGCAACAGGAGTAATGAAATAGAACGACGAATGAACACTTGACTCGTCCACCCCCTATACTTAGGACAAAGTGTGTCCTAAGCAAGGCAAACATGAGAATGGGTGGACGAGTGAAACATGAGAGGGACAAAGATGAACAAAAGCGAATAGACAACAAAGTGGATGTACAAAGGATCAAGAAGGTAGAAAGCAAAACTTCTTGCGAGACCGTTGAGGGATAGATATAGTATGGTGCAGGCCGACATTGGGGTCCTCAGATGACACAAACCGATCATGGTTGACAAGGTGAGGATCCTCAGTGGTTCTAGGGTGTAAAGGCACATGCAGAGTAGTGGAAAAAGTATGGCTAGGTCTGGCCTTGGTCGTCTCGCAAATGTCATCATGGAAGGGGATGAATTCATCATCATCGGAAGAAGTATAGTCAGTGTCATCCTACGAGGTCTCATCCAGGTCAAAACCAAAAGGAACGAACTCATCAATGGAATTAGTCGAACTCTGTTCGTCCTCTACAATCTCAATCAGATAATCTTTTTCATCAAAAGGTCTGAATTCTCGAATAAAAGCAACCAAATCAAATTCAGCCTTTGTCTTATCTAATCTAAGTGAACAAGAACGTACCCATTAGTGAAAGTAGTCAATTCATATCCGTCCTGTCTAGTCTCTAAATCTTCCCTCCGCTCAATGGTATCAATTGTGTAAATCCTTCGGATATCATCAATACAACGCCAAGTCTCAGAATAAGGGACTCTGAGGTCCATGCTTTACAGAGACCACATTCACATCAATTTCCTGCTACACATTCACAATCATATCAGTACCAACAACAGCAACAACTTCCTTTACACCACAAAGATCTTCTCAACCATATACACCACAGCAACACACTCCAAGGTAGGAGAGAGACAGTCAGGGACACCACATTGAGTTTGAGATTTCTTCACATGCTCTGGCACTGAACCAGATCTTGGACATGTTGAGCATGCTCCAGACAACACATAGGACATATATGGAGCAGGTTAACCATCGCCTGGATGAGTTAACTGCACCTAAGAGCATGCTCCAGACAACACATAGGACATATATGGAGCAGGTTAACCATCGGCTGGATCTTATTTATGCTACATATATCATTCATCCTTGAGTTCATATGCTCCATCATCTGATTCAAGGTCTCAAGAGTGGAAATCATGAAAGGTGACTCCAAATCTCAGGATCGGGTGAGTCGAGCGTGGGTAGTGGGTGTGAACAAAAATCACATTTCAGATCAGGATACTCAAGAAAGAGCGGATTGTCGAAATGTGAGGGTGATAGTGGTGGAAATTATTGGTGAAGGTCAAAGTCCGAATCCTGAAATAGTGGGTTGGTCGGATATGTACAAAAATCAGGAGCAAAGTCCCCCTGGAAAAAGCGAGGTGGACCGACAGGAGTGAACGAGGGGTCCGCAAATGCGCAGAGGTGATCTAGAATACACACAAGCAATCACAAGCAAACACACACAAAACAAACCCCTCAATTCACCTACTCAACTCAGTCGAGACAGTATAAGAACGATCTTTTTATCTTGTCTGTTTTAGAGTTAGGTAAGAAGTCCAAAAGTTGTACAAATACTTAGGGGGCTGGAATGGAATTTTGGCACTAATCCTTTGTGTGCGCGCGACAAGTAAAAGCGAAGACAATCAAGAGATTACACACGCCAAGACAAAATTTTTCTTTTTAGTCTTTTTAGGGTCTAGTATTGTTAGCAGTCCCAATTTTATTGGTTATCACTTTTTTTGGATTTTTATTGAGAAATGTAAGAGCCTATCGAGGAGTCAATTTCATTTAGCACCTAGGTGATCAAATTTATAGGTAGAGAGGCGGAAAAGCAATGCAAGCGACAAATCAATGATGTATGCTAAAGAGAAATGCTTACCTTACCTCCAACACTCTACATGCAAAGATGCTTAGGAGAATTGAAACCTATCTATATGCAAATGCAAGTCGATGAAATTTCCCATTCAAAAATTTCTATTAGCGTGAAGAACCGATGTTAATGACTTAGAATGGAACCGAAGTGTCCGGTCTTGGAGTCTCCTCGGTGCCCACCATAATGGGTCCTACAAGGGCTGTATGGAGAACTCTCGCAGCAAGGTGGTTTCGAGACTAAGTGAGATGCAGTTTGATTTGACTAAGTCCAAACGAACTATAGGCACATGAAGAATATATTAAATGTTTGAACCTAATACTATCGCAAGCAATCCTAAAAACTAAGGGCTCAATCACACAAAATAAAGGAAACAAACCGTGAAATAAAATAAAAAATGCTAAAAAAACTGATAAAACTGCAGTGAGCCCCCAAGTGAACAAACACTTGGAAATTGGGCACGAAAGTCCTGAGTCCAGAGTACCTATTTTATTACAATAGTAGAGTCTCTCTCACTAAAATTACACAAATAAAGACAACTAAATGAAATGGAGCTCGGTCTTCAAAATTTCTCTAAGTATTCTTGAGCTAGGTCGGCAAGCTGAAGCCGACTTCATGTGGGTACTCATGCACCTAGGGTAGAGCGCCTCTCTCGATCTGCGGTACCTTGCACAAATTCAACAAAGAGAGGAGGATAGACATCTCAACAAGATATATCAAATAATGGAGCAAAAATATAGACAAATATCACAATCAAGTAAAAAGCCAATCTATGTGCTGTTGCTCCTCGGCAATGATGCCATTTGATAATCGAGATTTTGCGAGGGTCAAAATATGTCTCACACAAGGTGGAGACAAAGTCGCTGTGGCAACTACACGAAATATGGATTAAAACAACAATTAACCCACAATAAAGATCAAGCAATGAAAAGCGGTGCGGAGTTAAAATTTATTATAACTCTACAACAAAGATGTGTATAGGTGCAAGTATGTATAGAGTGTCGAATACAAGAAGCAAGAAGGTAGATCGGGGTAAATGATGCTAAAATATGACTGTGATATAATTGTCTATATGAGTGCTATTTTTGTGGGTTTTTAATTTTATATTTTTTATTTAATTTTTGATTCTATATTTTTATATTTTGATTTTTAGTTTTCTAATTTTGTATTTTCTATTTGTAATTTATACTTTTATAATTTCTTTTTCTTTTAAAAAGAATATAAAACAATATAGGATATATATACCCGAGAAGTAAGAGAGAGATAAAAGTATGCAAAAACATTCAAAATACTGGAAATAAAATGCTTTTATGCTTTTTATAATTTTCTAATATTTTAGTTTTTTTATTTTATTTTTGCTAACTTTTTTGGTATTTTTAAAGTATAAAATACTCAAAATAGTGAATAAAATAAATGCCTGAAATTAAAATGGAGATGAAAAATATTACACAGATTCAAAAATTCTCCAAATTATTTTTAAATAAAGATAATACTATAAAGAAAATTCAGGAACATAAATTATATTTTCTTCTATTTTAAGTATTTTTTAATATTTTTATAAATATTTTAGGGGTTTTGTAATTTTTATGGTTTTTCTTTTATATTTTTTAGTGATTTTTGGTATGAATATAAAACACATGGAAATAAACAAAAATATATTTTTTTGAGAATTTTTCCAAGGGGTTTTACATTTTTTATGTATTTTCTAATGCAAATAGGGATGAAAATGCATGTTTTTGATTTTTTGAAATAATAAAATGAGAGAAAAATGTAAAATACAAATATGGCATTAAAGCACAATCCTATGATTTTTTTTGGATTTTTTCGAGGTCTATAGATGCATGACAAGAGTATTTTTATAATTACCAGAAACTAGAGGGGCCAAAGCGTAAATTTCGCAGAAATAAACAACATAAGTAAAAAGTTAATGGACTGAATGCAAATATGCAAAGCCACAAGGGAATTGCTGCAAAATTTTCAAAAGCACGTGCCTTAACACATAGGCCACTAGTAGGGACGAAAACACAATTATTAATAGTGCAGGGGCTGATTTACAAAATATCCTGAAAGTTATAACTGCATTACAAAGTTTATGGACTGAATTTAAACTATAAAAGCCTAAGGGGCAAGGTTGCAACATCACCTCCTTACGTGAACCATCATGTGAGGTGATGTGGCCTGGACTAATAAGCAATTAAATAAAGTTTGGGGGCCTTAATGTAAATATTACCAAAATATCAAATGGAAAATGAAAGATTATATCTTAATAATTAAATACTAAAATGGCCTCGGTGAAAAGTGCAAAATACCCAGCAAGGGTGGATCGGACGGCGCTGGGCGGCTCACTTAAACACGTGTCAAGATCTTGACGCCTGATACCACTTCGCGAGCAACGATCATGATCAGATCTACGGGGGGAGATCAAAGGATGAGGGCGATGCAGATCCGACGGTATCTGCTCGCCTGGGACTCCAGCCTTCATCCAACGGCGATAGAGGCAAGAGGAGGAACTGGGAAGAAGGTCCGCCGCAACGGACTTCCACCGGCCAAATTGCACCTCTCCAGCAGGCTTTCGTGCTCAAAACTGGCGCCTGATGGTCCTGCAATGGTCTTTCGGTATCTAGAGGCGTCAAAATCGATCGACAACCTCAGGAGAGCTCCTACAACGACGATGTTGATAAGGAACTCAAGAAGCCTCCGGCGTGGTGCAAAATCACCTCCAGGCGGTCTTCTTCTTCTTCCAGGACCTGCAAGAAGTGTTAAGAGGGCTGCGGGTAAAATGCTGCGACCTTCCAGTAGATAAAAAGGGATGGAATGGGTTGCGGAGTCGGATCTCGTCGGAGTAAGCTTTGGTTAGATGGCGATGAAGGATGTCGGATGGTTTCAGTCGAAATGGAAGGCACCAATAGGTTCCTAAAGATACAACAAATAAAAAAAACGCTAGAAAAATAAAGAAAAATGACCTCAAAGGCAGGTATGCCTGAGATGAGTACCTCGACGATCACCTTGGCCGGAGATGATGGAGCAACTCCTCGGCTCTCGCCTGTTCTCTGCTCGCTAGCTGGAGGAGGCCTGTCACGCCTCCAGTTCGGAGTACGACGAAAAGAAGACCAAGCTCAGATCAAAAAAGGGTTCAAAGGTGGAAGGAAAGCTCGGGTGACTTTGTGTACAAGTGACAAAGGTGCTCCAAAGAATGAGGCAAAACAAGCTTCTCAGCGATCCAAAGATCGAAAAGAACCCATGGCGTATATCATGGATACATGGTGATGAATAGTCGTGAAGATTCCAACACGAGATGGTGAAAGGGTGTGCCTCAAAAAAATCACGAAGTTGATCAAAAAATGCAGTCTGACACAGATCAGACCTCGGTCAGAAAGTTGACCGAGGTCAACCAACGGATGTGTCTTGTTGGTCCACATCGACCAACTAGAAAATTCCTCGACAAAAAGTTTTGTTAATTTAAATAAAAAAATAAATGAATTTATTTATTTTAGTGTATTTAATAAAAAATGTTTATTATTTTTTGAGTTACTTTATTATGATTTTTATTTATTTTTTAGAGGTCTAAAATTACAAATTCTTTTTTAAGGCTGTCTATAGGTATATTCATCTGTATATTTTAATATTTTATTTTTATTTTATACAATTAATTTTATTAATTTTTTTATTATTTTATATATTTATAAACTACTTTTATATACTTAAATATATTTTTATTTTATTTTTCTGATATATTATATACAATTAAATAAATAGAAGTATTAATGGTATAGGTATACTTACTGGTATTATACTTATGTATTTTATACACGCATTTTATTTTTTGTATTTTCTATATGTTTTTATTCCTATTTTAATACACACATATATTATAAAGAATATTTACAAAATTATAAAAATATAAAATTATAAAATAATGAATAGTAAATAAAATGAATATTTTAATCAGTACATGTATACAATAGGGGTCCAAAACTCAACTTTCAAACCGTAACTCAAAAAAATACGAAACTACCTTCATTATATAGTTTATTAAAAGTTAAATACAATTAAAGTGATTTTGATGCATTTCACATTTTTATTTGAGAGATACATGTTTGGGAAGTTGGGATTCTGGAAACTTATTTAGAGTATATTTTGTACACTGTATAACAATTTTGTAATTTTCTTTATTTAATTATCTACAACTTCCTTGTTCATAGTTTATTTATTTGAAGTATAAAAAGTAGACTAAAAATAGGTTCTAAAATGAATAAAGAATTAATTAAATAAAAGGTATTTTTATTGTGATTTGGCCCGTATCTCCCCCTACTTTATTCCTTGTCGACCTAGTCATCGAGATGCCTAGGTCTCGGGGTTTCGGGTCATAAAATATTTGCAATATATTATTATTTTTCTTTTCTTTTCTTTTCTTTATTATATAATTTTGGATTTAAAAACCGTATTTTATACACTATTTACACAACAATGCATGGATGATAAAATGTCTAAATTAAGCCTATTTACACGCATTTACTAGGGTTTTTAAGACCAAAATGATAGAATAGAGATGATGAAACAGAGATTCATCATCCCCCTATACTTGCCTTTGCTAGTCCCTAGCAAACACTTATGTAATAAGTACTGAAAAAGAAAAACAAAGAAAAGAAAAAGAAGAAAATTGGATATAATTTAATGATCAAACTTGTCTTCACAAAATCAAAGTTTGGAGCTTAAGTCAGACCTCTGGAATTTGAGTGCGGACGGAACCTTGAACTGGATTTGAAATCCAACAGCCTTCGAGAATCCCAAAACTCTGATCAAGTCTCCTTAATAGCTAGGTCAGAATACTTCAACTCATACGCAAACCCTTATGACTATGAATATGACTCGTACATTGTAAGTGATGGTGGCTCTCCCCAACTGAAATGACATAGAGACTGACTTCTCCAATATGACAACCCAGTGATTCCCACATACAATAACTCATTCATCAAGGAGCGGGGTATTCCCTTCTAAGTTCAAGTAACTACTAGCTCAAGAGGAGGGGGTGAAGACAAGAATGGACAATAGCAGGGTAGCTACCTATCCTAGGATGGAAGACCAGTGTAGTCAAGTCATCTAGCTGCAAGCTCACATAATTTGACTTTGAAGCTCGAGCTTGCTTATTGACTATACAAATATGTAGACTCCGGCAAGCATTTTATTTTTGTACAGGCCTGACCACTTTTTGGGAGTTTTGCTTTTTTCTTTTCTTTTTTCTATTTTTTGGAATACTATTCACAACATTATTTACATACGGAGTTTTTCCTCTTGATCCAGTAGACTATCCCTCTTTTGAAGCTTTATTGCAACCCACACTCTCATGTCCTCAAAACTCATCATCACCGGGCGGGTTGGGTGCACTTCCCTCCCTAGAGGAGGACAAATGTTTCCACTTGTGTGCGTCTCTTACCAGCAAATCCAACCCCCTCACCACTCCAACTGAGTTGAGACATGTGAAAGCTGCAGGTGTCCAAGTTAGGTCATTACCGATAAGAGTCGTGCGTGTGCTCTGAAGTACTCTACTTAAGCAGTCAAGAATCCATTGAACCAAGTCTGGTGATCCTCAAAGAATTAAGTCAACTAGACCAGAAGTACCTCAATTCAAGTTCCTATAATGTTCCTATTAATTAGGTAGATTTATGGTCCAACCAAGGTCCAATGTTTGGATTTTACTAAAACTTGTTCAACTATTAAACTCAATCCGAAAAATGCTTATGCTATGCAAATGCTATGCTCAATGCAGAAAATATTTTTGTGATGTCATTTTCAAAGATTTTGAACTTTTTATGGATTTTTGAAAAGAAGATGCATATGCATTTTTTGGATTTTTCACAAAGATTTTTCAAATGTTTTTGGTATTTTAATTTTACAAATGTTTTTTGAGGTTTTTTAAAACAAAAGTTTTTGCTAAAAACTAGGTACAAATATTTACATAGGGAATGTATCTTATATTTACAAGAAGTAGATTTTAAGGATTTGCAAGGGATAAGTGGTCAATTTTAGATATATATATATATATATATATATATATATATAAAGAACTTTAGTATGATGCCTATATTCCTCAAATTTATTTGAAAAAGGTTTTTCAAACATTTTTTGAAAATTATAGCCAAAATAACTTTTACAAACATTTTGACAAACATGTACACACATTTGAAAATCATTTTGCAATGGTTTTTTCAAACAATATATATAGATTTTTCAAAATATTTTTGCACCCATTTTTCAAATCATTTACAAATCGTTTTTCAATCATTTTTATTTCACACAAAGAAAACAATTTTTCTAAACAAAATGTTTTTACAAAGGTTGAAAACATATAACAAAACGTTTTCAAAATAGTTTTCAAAAGATTTTTCAAAAGGATTTTCGAACTATTTTTCAAACCTTTTGCAAAAAATATTTTCACCTGATTTATTAATCAGTAACTACAAAAAGAATTTGAGGAATAATCACATCTTTTATTAAGGTTTTAATAATTTTTAATAGTATAATTAGCCATAATTTTTAATAAAAATAAGAAAGTACGAGTTATGGCTAAAGTATATACATAGTATATATGACCTCCCATACTTAGCTTGAGCTATGTCCTCATAGATCATAGAGAAAAGAGAAGACATAACTCGTACTGAGTATAGAGAAGTCTAAAGAATAACGAATGGATGAAAGAATGAATGAACAAATAGGAGGTTGACTGTCCCCCTATACTTAGGATCAAATAAGCCTAAGTATAGCACACTGTACACAAAGCAGGGTGGGTCAAGGATGGGAATGAACGGATCGTACTCAGACTGTCTCCCTTATACTTAGGTTAAGATATCCCTAAGTATAGACAAGAAGAGGAGACAGCGGAGAGGATCGAAGAATAAAAAAACTCGGGATGGACACCCCCTATACTTAGGACAAAGTACGTCATATAGAAGACCAACAAAAAGGGGCGACACCTTTCTGATGGAAAAAGAATATAGAAGAGGAAAAGTAGAAAGGATGAAAAGAAGAAAACAAGACTAGAATATGGAAGAAGAGATCGTGAGAATGTGCACATCACTCCCCTATACTTATGGTAAAAGAATCCCTAAGTATAGGAAACAATAGGAGTAATGAAATGTAACGATGAATGAACACTCGACTCCTCCACCTCCTATACTTAGGACAAAGTGTGTCCTAAGCAAGGCAAACACGAGAATGGGCAGACGAGCGAAACGGGAGAGAGACAGAGATGAACAAAAGCGAATACACAACAAAGTGGATGTAAAAAGGATCAAAAAGGTTGAAAGCAAACCTTCTTGTGAGACCGCTGAGGGATAGATCTATTATGGTGTAGGTCGACACTGGGGTCCTCAGATGACAGAAACCGATTAGGGTTGACAAGGTGAGGATCCTCAGTGGTCCTAGGGTGTAACGACATAGACGGAGTAGTGGAAGAAGTATGGCTAGGTCTGGTCTTGGTCGTCTAGCAAATGTCATCATCGAAAGGGACAAACTCATCATCAACGGAAGAAGTATAGTCGGCGTCGTCCTGTGAGATCTCATCTAGGTCAAAACCAAAAGGAACGAACTCATCAATGGAAGTAGTCGAACTCTGTTCGTCCTCTACAATCTCAACCGGATCATCTTTTTCATCAAAAGGCCCAAATTCTCGAATAAAAGCAACCAAATCAAATTCGACCTTTGTCTCATCTGAATCTAAATATACAAGAACGAACCCATTAGTAAAAGTAGTCAAGTCATGTCTGTCCTGTCTAGTCTCTAAATCTGCCCTCCGCTCAATGTATCAATCGTGTAAATACTACGGATATCATCACAACGCCAAGTCCCAGAAGATGGAACTCCGAGGTCCATGCTTTCCAAGTCTTCCTCCTTGGAGAGGAATTCTTGGGTCTCAGTGGAGTCCAACATACAACAAAAGTCTCTGAACATCTCATCAAGGTCATGGTCCTCAGGGTTAGCCAAGATAGGTGTAGTCACATTAGGTGCAGGTCTCTGGTCAGCAGTGGGTGCAGTGATGACCACCTCGCTCTCGTTAACAGGACGAAAGCGAATCTGTCCTGAACCATAATCAATAACGACCGTCATTGAGGCATGTAATGGTCGTTGAAGATGATTGGAGCGTGCTCCCTTGTGGAGGTCTCCATGGGCAATACGACAAAATCAACATTGTATCTCGTGCCCTGAATCGAGATGATGACATTTTCAAGGATACCCTTCGGCCTCTTGATAGATACATCACCAAGCTGAACACTCATCCTTGTTTTCTTGAGAGGCCCTAAGTGAAGAGACTGTACCGACAAGAAGTGTAATATGCTAATCGAAACACCATCGCTGAAGAGAGTGTGATCACATGTGAAGTCAGAGATGGTGCAGCTAATGAAATGTGTGGCAGTGCTCCTCTTCCTAGGAATGGAACGACATATGATGGCGTGAGCAGAGGACATGGTCAAGATATGATGCTCAGATCTGCTCCTCCACTTTCTCTTCTTGGAAAGAGGAGCAGATAAATCAGTCATGGTTTGTTGAAGTGGGGCACGGATGATCTCATGAATGGTGGCCACTACTTCGGTTTTAGTCAACATTTTTTTGAATTCTTGGACCTCCTCCATACAAGGGAGGAATTCAGAATCAACATATACATGAGGCATGTCAAGAGCAGTATGTACAACATCATCCTCAGGGATAAAGGTGGGACAAGATGTGTGTGGTTGTGTGGTCAAGGGATCTGGC
Source organism: Ottelia alismoides (assembly GCA_037367405.1). NCBI lineage: Eukaryota > Viridiplantae > Streptophyta > Magnoliopsida > Alismatales > Hydrocharitaceae > Ottelia > Ottelia alismoides. Next base: position 159,047 of record JAZKJV010006758.1, read on the forward strand.
AGGTGGGCACTCTCCTCATCATCTGGATCAACCAAAAGTCTCCCCAACTCTTTTTGGATTTTTAACTTTTTCTCATTTTTTTATTTTAAGTGTTTGCAAGCTCTCTTGACACTTAAATGAATCCTCATCCTCAAAGAATGGATCTACAGTTTGGATCTTATTTATGCTAAATATATCATTCATTATTGAGTTCATATGCTCCATCATCTGATTCAAGGTCTAAAGAGTGGAAATCATGAAAGGTTACTCCAAAATCTCAAGATCGGGTCGGTCGAGCGTGGGTGGTGGGTGTGGACAAAAATCACATTCCGGATCAGGATACTCAAGGAAGAACGGGTTGTCGAAATGTAAGGGTGATGGTGGTGGAAATGATTGGTGAAGGTCAAAGTCCGAATCCTGAAATAGTGGGTTGGTCGGATATGTACAAAAATCAGGAGCTAAGTCCTCCTGGAAAAGAGAGGTGGACGGACAGGAGTAAACGAGGGGTCCACAAAGTTCGGACAGAAAATGTTCCAGTCGGCCATCTCGAAACAAAAGTAAAATGATCGGGAGAACATGACGGTCAAGTAAAGAGAGGTGATAAAAGGCGCAAATGCACACAGGCGTTCTAAAATACACACAAGCAATCACATGCAAACTCACACAAAACAAACCCCTCAATTCACCTACTCAACTCGGTCGAGATCATAAAAGAGAGGTCTTTTTATCTTGTATGTTTTAGTGTGCGCGAGCAATTAAAAGCGAAGACAATGAGGAGATTACTCGCCCCAAGACAAAAGTTTTCATTTTAGTCTCTTTTAGGGTCTAGTATTGTTAGCAGTCCCAATTTTATTGGTTATCACTTTTTTTGGATTTTTATTGAGAAATGCACGAGCCTATCGAGGAGTCAATTTCGCTTAGCACTTAGGTGATCAAATTCATAGGTAGAGAGGCGGAAAAGTAATGCAAGCGACAAATCATATGCTAAAGAGAAATGCTCACCTTGCCTCCAACACTCTACATGCAAAGATGCTCAACAGAATTGAAACCTATCTATATGCAAATGCAAGCCGATGAAACCGCCCTATGTTTCAAAAATTGCTATTAGCGTGAAGAACCGATGCTAATGACTTAGAATGGAACCAAAGTCCAGATTACCTGTTTTATTACAATAATAGAGTCTCTCTCACTAAAATTAGACAAATAAAGACAACTAAATGAAATGGAGATCGGTCTTCATAGTTTCTCTAAATCTTCTTGAGCTAGGTTAGCAAGCTAAAGCCAGCTTCATGTGGGTGCGCATGCACCTAGGGTAGAGCACCTTCCTCGATCCGCGGTACCTCGCACAAAGTCCACAAAGAGAGGAGGTTAGACATCTCAACAAGATATATCAAATAATGGAGTAAAAATATAGATAAATATCACAATCAAGTAAAAATATGATCTATGCGTTGTTGCTCCCCGGCAACGACGCCATTTGATAATCAAGATTTTACGAGGGACAAAATATGTCTCACACAAGGCAGAGACAAAGTCGCTGTTGCGACTACACGAAATCTGGATTAAAATAATAATTAACCCACAACAAAGATCAAGCAATGAGAAGCGGTGCAGAGTTAAAATTTATTATAACTCTTCAACAAAGATGTGTATAGGTGCAAGTATGTGTAGAGTGTCGAACACAAGAAGCAAGTAGGTAGATCGGGGCAGATGACGCTAAAAAATGACTGTAATGCAATTGTCTTTATGAGTGTTATTTTTTATGGGTTTTGAATTTTATATTTTTTATTTAATTTTTGATTCTATGTTTTTATATTTTTATTTTTAATTTTCTGATTTTGTACTTTCTCTTTGTAATTTATACTTTTATACTTTCTTTTTCTTTTAAAAAGAGTGTAAAACTATATAGGATATATATATACAAGAGAAGTAAGAGAGAAAGATAAAAGTATGTAAAAATATTCAAAATACAAGAAATAAAATGTTTTTGTGCTTTTTATATTTTTCTAATGTTTATGTGATTTTTCTATATTTTTGCTAACTTTTTTGGTGATTTTAAAGTCAAAAATATCAAAACAGTGAATTAAATAAATGCTTGAAATTAAAATGGAGATGAAAAATATCAAACAAAGTCAAAAATTCTCCAAATTAATTTTAATACAATGATAATAATATAAAGAAAGTTTAGGAACATGAATTATAAATTTTTTCTTTTATTAAGGATTTTTAATATTTTTATAAATATTTGAGGGGTTTTGCAATTTTTATGGGTTTTCTTTTAATTTTTTAGTTATTTTGGTCTGAATATAAAACACATAGAAATAAAAAAAATATATTTTTTTGAGAATTTTTCCAAGGGTTTTTATAATTTTTATGTATAATCTAATGCAAACAGGGATGAAAATGCATGTTTTTGATTTTTTATAAATAATAAAATGAGTTAAAAATGTAAAATACGTCATTAAAGCACGATGCAACAGGAACCTATGATATTTTTTTTGGGATTTTTTCAAGGTCTATAGATGCATGAAATAAATGCAATCAATAAAGAGAAACTACACTACTAGCATGGGCATTTTTGTAATTATCGGAAACCGTAGGGGTGAACCGTCACGTGAGGTGATGTGGCCTGGACTTATAAGCAATTAAACAAAGTCTGGGGGCCTTGATGCAAATATTACAAAAATATCAAATGACAAATGAAAGATTATATCCTAGTAATTAAATACAAAAATGGGTGGGGTGAAAAGTGCAAAATGCCTAGCGAGGGTGGATCGGACGGCGTTGGGCGGCTCACTTAAACACGTGTCAAGATCTGGACGCCTGATACCGCTTCGCAAGCAATGGCCACGATTAGATATGCAAGGGGAGATCAACGGCTGAGGGCGAGACAGATCCGACGGTAGCTGCTCGCTTGGGATGTAAGCCTTTATCCAACGATGACAGAGGCATGAGGAGTAGGGATGCAAACGGTCAGATATGGATACAGATACGGATATAGGTATTACCATATCCTTATCCATTTTTTAATAAGAATACGGATGCGGATACGGATATTGATAGATATTAAAACTATCTTATAGTATCCTTAAAAAACAGATACGGATGCAAAACAGATATTGATTGCACATGAGTAATGTTAGAAATACTCTAAAGAATTGACTTAAATAAATAAGAATTGGATGGAAAATACTGGATATTAATTGACTAAATGTGTTTGAATCATAAAAATTATATAAATGTGGTAAAAGAAGGTATAGAATCATGTTATATAGGGTTAAAAATAAATCTATGACTATATTTATATACGAAAATGGATATACGGATACGGATACAGATGTTTGCGGATATCAATATGATATCCATATCCGTATCCATTTTAAAATGAATACAGATACGCATGTTAGAATATGTATAAAACGAATACGGTGACAGATATAGATATATCCGTATCATTTGCATCCCTAATGAGGAGGAACCGGGAAGAAGGTCCGCCGCAACGAACTTCCACCGGCCAAATCGCGCCTCTTCGATGGGCTTTCATGCTCAAAATTAGCACCTGATGGTCCTGCGATGGTCCTCTGGCGTCTAGAGATGTCAAAATCGGCCAGCAACCTCAGGAGCGCTCCTACGACGACGAAGTCGAGAAGGAACTCAAGAAGCCTCCGGCGTGGTTCAAAATCAAAATCGCCTCCAGGCGATCTTCTTCCAGGACCTGCAAGAACTGTTACGAGGGTCGCGGGCAAAATGCCGCGACCCTCCAGTGGATAAAAAGGGATGGAATGGGCTGCAGAGTCGGAGCTCGCCGGAGCAATCTCCGGCGAGATGGCGATGAAGAATGTCGGATGGTTTCAGTCAAAATGGAAGGCACCAATATGTTCCTAAAGCTACGATGAATAAAAAAATGCAAGAAAAATAAAAAAATGACCTTAAAGGCTGGTATGCCTGAGATGAGTACCTCGACGACCACCTTGGCCGGAGATGGTGGAGCCACTCCTCGGTCCTCGCCTGAGCTCCGCTCGCAAGCTGGAGGAGGCCTGTCACGCCTCCGGTCCAGAGCACGGTGAAAAGAAGACCAAGATAGGGTCAAAAGAGGGTTCAAAGGTTGAAGGAAATCTCGGGTGACTTTTTGTATAAGTGACGAAGGTGCTATAAAGAACAAGGCAAAACAGGCATCTCAGCGATCCAAAGATCGAAAAGAACCCATGGTGTGTATCATGGATACATGGTGATGAAAAGTCGTGAAGACTCCAACATGAGATGGTGAAAGGGCATGCCTCAAAAAATCATAAAGTTGACCGAAAAATGCAGTCTGACACAGATCAGATATTGGTCGGAGAGTTGACCGAGGTCAACCTACAGATGTGTCTGGTTGATCCACGTGGACCAACCCGAAAATTCCTTGGAAAAAAGTTTTGTTAATTTGATTAAAAATAATAAATTAATTTATTAATTTTATGTTATCAAATAAAAAATGGTTATTATTTTTTGAGTTATTTTATTATTATTTTTATTTATTTCTTAGAGTCTAAAATTACAAATTCCTTTTTAAGGATGTATATAGGTATATTCATCTATATATTTTAATGTTTTATTTTTATTTTGTACAATTAATTTTATTAATTTTATTTTTTATTTTATATACTTAAATATATTTTTATTATATTTTTTTGACATATTACATACAATTAAATAAATAGAAGTATTAATTATATATGTATACTGAGTAGTATTATACCTATGTATTTCATACACGTATTTTATTTTTTGTATTTTCTATATGTTTTTATTTGTGTTTTATTACACAGATATATTATAAAGAATATTTATAAAATTATAAAAATATAAAATTATAAAAATAATGAATAGTAAATAAAATGAACATTTTAATCAGTGCAAGTATACAATAGGGGCCCAAAACTCAACTTTCATACTGTAACTCCAAAAAATATGAAACTACCTTCATTAAATAGCTTATTAAAAGTTATATACAATTAAAGGTGATTTTTATGCATTTCAAGTTTTTATTTGAGAGATACATGTTTGGGAAGTTGGGATTCTGAAAACTTACTCAGAGTATATTTTGTACATTGTATGTTATTTTTTTATGAAATCAATTTTGTAAATTTCTTATTTAGTTATCTACAACTTCTGTATTCAAAGTTTATTTATTTGAAATGTAAAAGTGAACTAAAAATAGGTCCCAAAATGAATAAAGAATGAATTAAATAAAAGGTATTTTTATTGTAATTTGGCCCGTATCTCCCCCTACTTTATTCCTTGTCGACCTAGTCATCGAGATGCCTAGGTTTCGGGGTTTCAGATCATAAAATATTTGCAATATTTTATTCTTTTTATGTTCTTTTCTTTATTCTATAATTTTGGCTTAAAAAATGTATTTTATACACTATTTGCACAACAGTGCATGGATGATAAAATGTCTAAATTAAGCCTATTTACACACATTTACTAGGATTTTTAAGGGAAAAACAATAGAATAAGGATGATGAAACAGAGATTCATCATCCCCCTATACTTGCCTTTTCTAGTCGCTAGCAAACACTTATGCAACTAGTGCAGAAAAAGAAAAAAAAGAAAAAAAGAAGAAAAGTGGATTTAATTTAATGATCAAACTTGTCTTCACAAAATCAAAGTTTGGATCTTAAGTCGGACCTCTGGAATTTTAGTGCGGACGGAGAACCGGATTTGAAATCCAATAGCCTTTGAGAATCCCAAAACTCTGATCAAGTCTCCTCAATAACCAGGTCAGAATACTTCAAATCATACGCATACCCTTATGACGATGAATCTTACTCGTACAATGTAAGTGAGGGTGGCTCGCCCCAACTGAAATGACAAAGAGACTGACTTCTCCAATATGACAACCCAATGATTCCCAAATCCAATAACTCATTCATCGAGGAGGGGGTATTCCTTCTAAGTTCAAGTAACAACCAAATCAAGAGAAGGGGGTGAAGAGAAGAATGGACGATAGTCAGTGTAGCTACCTATCCTAGGATGCAAGACCAGTGTAGTCAAGTTATCTAGCCGCAGGCTCACATAATTTGACTTTGAAGCTCAAGCTTGCTTATTGACTATACAAATATGTACACTCCGGCATGCATTTTATTTTTGTACAGGCCTGACCACTTTTTTGGCATTTTTGCCTTTTCTCTTTTTCCTTTTTTTTCCTTTTTTGGTACTATTCATAACATCATTTACATAAGGAGTTTTTCCTCTTGAGCCAGTAGACTATCCCTCTTTTGAAGCTTCACTTACCTCCCTAGAGGAGGACAAATGTTTCCACTTGTGTGCGTCTCATACCGGCAAATCCAACCCCCTCACCACTGCAGCTAAGTTGAGCCATGTGAAAGGTGCATGTGTCCAAGTTAGGTCATTATCAACAAGAGTCGTGCGTGTGCTCCGAAATACTCTACTTAGGCAGTTAAGAATCCATTGAACCAAGTCTCGTGATCCTCAAAGAATTAAGTCAACTAGACCTAAAGTACCTTAATTCCAGTTCCTATAATGTTCATGTTAATTAGGTATATTTAAGGTCCAACCAAGCTCCAATGTTTGGATTTTACTTAGACTTGATCAACTATTAAACTCAATCCGAAAAACGCTCATGCTATGCAAATGCTATGCTCAATGCAGAAAATATTTTTATGATGCAATTTTCAAAGATATTAACTTTTTATGGATTTTTGAAAAGATGATGCATATTCTTTTTTTTATTTTTCACAAAGATTTTTCAATTTTGTTGGTATTTTAATTTTACAAATGTTTTTTTGAGGTTTTTGAAAATAAAAGGTTTTGGCTAAAAACTAGATACAAATATTTACACAAGGAATGCATCTTATATTTACAACAAGTAGATTTTACGGATTTGCAAGGGATAAGTGGTCAGCTTTAAAGATATGTATATAAAGAATTTTAGTGTGATGCCTATATTCCTCAAATTTATTTGAAAAAGGTTTTTCAAATAATTTTGAAAACTATAGTCCAAAATAATTTTTACAAACATTTTTACAAACATGTACACACATTTGAAAATCATTTTGCAAAGGTTTTTTCAAACAGTATATATAGATTTTTCAAAATATTTTTGCAACCATTTTTCAAGGCATTTACAAATCGTTTTTCAAACATTTTTATTTCACACAAAGAAAATACTTTTTCTAAACAAAAGGTTTTTACAAAGGTTGAAAACATGTAAGAAAATGTTTTCAAAATAGTTTTTGAAAGATTTTTCAAAAGGATTTTCAAACTATTTTTCAAACCTTTTGCAAAAAATATTTTCACTTGATTTATTAATCAGTAACTGCAAAAAGAATTTGAGGAATAATCTCATCTTTTTTATCGAGGTTTTAATGATTTTTAATAGTATAATTAGACATAATTATTAATAAAAACACGAAATTACGAGTTATGGCTAAAATATATACGTAGTATATACGACCCCCCTATACTTAGCTTGAGCTATGTCCTCATAGATCAGAGAGAAAAGAGAAGACATAACTCGTACTGAGTATAGAGAAGTCTAAAGAATAACGAATGAATGAATGAAAGAAAGAATGAATAGGACGTTGACCATCCTCCCTATACTTTGGATCAAATAATCCTAAGTATAACAGACTGTACGCAAAGCAGGGAGGATCAAGGGTGGGAGTGAACAGATCGTACTCAGACCGTCTCCCCCTATACTTAATGTCAGATATCCCTAAGTATAGACAAGAAGAGGAGATAGTGGAGAGGATCAAAGAATAAAAACAACTCGAGGTGCACACCCCACTATACTTAGGACAAAGTACGCCCTAAGTATAGAAGACTGACAAAAAGGGGCGACACCTTTCTGATAGAAAAAGAATATGGAAGAGGAAAAGAAGAAAGGAAGAAAAGAAGAAAACGAGATCAGAAGATGGAAGAAGAGATCGTGAGAATGTGCACATCACTGATGAATCTCCATTCATCACTCTTTAGTCTTTTATTTTAGCTAAATATCTTGGCAAAATATCATGTATATAGTTGTAAATACCATAAGTTACCAATAAGCATGCATTTGTTAATAATCAATAATACCATGTATTTGTGCAAAAATAAAAGAGTAAAGAATAAAAGAAAAAGAGGGAAATATTTAGAATAAATATTGAGTGCCCTGAACACAAGAAAGGGTCCAAACTGGACCTGATCGCCAAATAAAATAAGTAGAGAGAGATAGGGCCACTCTACCCGGTACACATTCCCTTCCATATATATATATATCATCATTATTTCATTTTCACAAAAATAGAAATAATAAGATATTTTAACCCCTTGTATATATTCCTAAAAATAAAATAAAAATTACAAAAATAAAAAAAAACTAAAAAATTATTTCTCTCTTTCCTTGTACATAATACATGTATACATGTATCTTATACCTATTTATTGTACACTTGTACATAAATAATAAAGATAAAATAAATTTTATTTTATAATCCAAATTTTATGTTGTAAATAAATAAAATATAAAATTGGAATATTTTATACAAAATAAGAAAATAAAAAAAAATAAAAAAAATACATAAGTATTTTATACATGTATATAATGTAATACAATGTATACACCTAAATTTATTTTTCATAAAAATAATTAAAAATCACAAAAACATTGTTTGAAAAATAATAAACATTTTTCATGTTGAACATTTTTTAAAATAAAATCATTTCTTATTTTTAATTTAATTTGCAAATATTTTTGACCAAGCTAATTTCTGATTGGTCCAGGAGGGATGTTGTCCCCGGTCAATTCCCCCTCCCGGACCCTCTGGCGCGTGGACCCGATTCGCACCCGGACTTCTCCCATTTTTCCCGATCGGACCCTGTTCGTTCATGCTCCGATTTCAACGTTCGCTTCACCCTGGTGGATCAGTGACCCTCGCGGATCCCTAGGAAAAGGCAGATCGCCCTCGGTTCACGCGCCCTTGCCTGATCTTTCCAGCCACCTGGGATGCCCTATATATTCTTCGTTCCATTTCCTAGAGCCATAGCTCGCGCCGCACACTCTCCTTCTACCCTAGATTTCTTCCCCTTGTTGACAGCAATCAGACGGAGCCTTGGTATTCGGAGAAGGCCGTTGCAGCTCGAGTTTCGTGGCCGGAGTTCCGCCGCGACGAGCTTCCCCCGCCTTCCGTAGTGAGGTCGAGGCGAAGACCTAGTCCGACTTCACCCCCTAGTGCTAAGGATTCAGATAGGACCATCAGGTATCTTCCATTTCGATCCCAGTTCCATTTATTTCGAATTTTTCATCTGCCGCTCCGCCAGCTCTGATCCGCCGGTCGGAGCATCATCAACCACCTTTATCCGCTTCGATCGATAGCCCTGCTCACCGTCACCCTTCCCCCACAGCCTGATCATCCTAGGCTTGGCTTGGATAGCCAAGATTAGGCCCGAGGTTCCTTCTACCTTTTCGCCAGAACCTCCACACCCATTCACATTCGTTTCACATTATTTTAGGTCAAATAATCCCGACCGGAGTGTCCCTCTGAGTTGAAGCTATCCTCTGCAGGTCATAGCGCAAGCAGACACGCCCCAGGTCACATCCGCCTCACTTCACCGGAGCTCGCCTAGGTCACATACCCACTCCCAGAGATCCGACCGTCGGTGAGTCAATCGGACCCATCCAGCCAATGCAGAGGAGCATTGCGAGTCGACCACCGTCGTCCGATCGTTCATCGGAGTGGCAGATCACTGCCGGTGCTCTGGAGAACTTCGCCTAGGCGGAGTTTGTCCAGCATCCTTCTCTGCCATTGGATCATCCTCGTCGCCTAGATGGCATCACCGCCGTAGAAATCCTGCCTTTGTCAGGCCGTTAGATATGACATCTAACGGTCTCCGTAGGCCCACGTTCGCTCCCTCAGGACCGCCGTTGGATTCACCGGTTGTCAGCGCAAGAGCTGCACGTCGCCATCTAGTCAGAGCATGCCACCTGTCCCCCCATGCGTGACGCACGAGCAATTGGGTAATTTGCTCTGTTTCCCCCCGTAGTTATTTCCCTTTATTATTTAGTCTATAAAATAAAAAGTACACAATAGGGTAATTTGCACTTTTGATCCTGAAGTTTTTCGTATTTACATTTTAGTCCTTCCTAAATGGTTGCACGTGCATCGTCACATGTATTTATGGGATATTTGCATGTATGGTCCTGGATTTAGAGGATGTTATGCTTTGATGTTATAGTTTCATTATTTGCACTTATAGCCCTGTGCGTGTTGATATTGGACATGTGCTAAAATGTGTGTGAAAATTGCAGTAGGGGCCCTATAGTTTCTACGCTTGTTATTATTTAGCCCCTGGAACATGTTTTCTTTGCAAACTAGTCTCTGTGTACTATGTGCTTTATTTTAGTTTGAATAAATAACAAATTTCGTCCAAAATTCATAAATTTTGACACATGGCTCCTCCCATGGTGTAGAAATTTACGTGAGTTTTTCGTTGCATTTGGTTTCCTTTTAGTATTTTTAAAAATTCAAAAACCTTAAAAATTGCTACTGTTTGTCTTTCAAAATCCACTAAAAATGTCAAAAACCCGTGAAAAATTCCAAAAATATTCCTGTGTGTTTGCTTTTATTGTTCTTGCTTCAATCCAATTTTTATCGCATTTATATTTATAAAACACATAAAAATTGAAAAACAGTGAAAACCTTATAAAAATCATTAAAAATTCATAACAAAATCAAAAAATTATGTTTTATTCTTATATAGCCAGCTATTTATTCACAGTTTCACATAAATTGTTGCTCGAATTTTATAGGCATTTTAAGCATTTTTAACTTGCCTTTAGATTCAGGCTGCACACTGTTTAGCATGTTTGCCCTTGTTTCATTTTTAGAAGAATAACTAAAAAGCTGAAAAATCCAAGAAAATTAACAAAAACATCTGAATATTTCAAAAATCCAAAAATATTTTTATTTTAATTTTCTGAGCATTATTAAGGGTTTAAATAATTGTTGGTTTGTGAGTTTTTGAGTGTTTTTATACTTTTCCTTAATCTTTAAAATTACAAAAAATTGAAAAACCTAAAATCCACCAAAAATATTTGTTTCTGGATTCTTGAATACTTCGTAGCCCATCGCATTCCGTGCTCCTTGTGTTCGACCCTGGTTGCTATACCAGGTCAAATAAATTAGCGAGTCAACTTGTGCTTGATTGCTTGATTTTCATGTTTGGTGGTCTTGTTTCTTCTTGATTGATTCCGATTCGAGTGGTTGAGTTTTCAACGATCAGTCACATATTTTACCCTTAGTCGCTCGGGATTTTCGGGATATCAAAATGATACCGTTGTCGGGGAGCACGATTTAGTAGTCGATTTCCTTTGTTGTGTGATTTCTTGCCTTTTATATCTTAGATATTTTTTATAATAACTGTGGACTGATACACTTTTGTTTTGACTTTGTTGTGAGGGCCCGACGATCGAGGGAAACTTTCTTCAGAGAGCCGAAGCACCTGTGGGACTTGGAGGTGACTCGTTTCTGCATCGAGCCGCAGGAGAGCGTAGGAGAACTGGAGTAGAAGTTCGGGGTCGTAGTTTAGTTTAGATTTAGACTCTATTTTTGCTATTTTTGTAATAATACAGGACGGACACTCTCGGACTTGGTGAATGCTTCGGGTAAGTTTCGCCGAGCACCGGTGTGCTCGGGGGACCTCACCGCGATTTTTTGCCGGTTTTAGTTTTCTATCGCCTTTACCGCTTATCTGATTTTCGAAGATTTTGGCCCTTAGATTTAGGATTTTCTGTGACTGTGACGTAATTAATTAAGTCCCGACCCTAATTATCTGCTTGTTCCTATAGATCGATAATTGGACTTAAATAATTAACTCATAAAGAAAAAGTTAGTTTAATTAGGCTCGAGTCCACGTGCTGTGAGGAACCACATACAATGCGTACAAGATCCATTGTGGCAGACACCGAGTGGTTCCCAAGATCGGACTCATGACTTAGTCTGATTTGCTAGCTACTGTGCTTCACGTGTAGAAATTGCTTCATCTAAGGCCGATTTCTTCTTGCATCATATAGGTAGTTTAAATTCAATCATTATTTATGTGCAGATCACGCTGCATGTAGAGAGCTGGAGTCAGGTACGCATTTCTTACTCTGCATGCATCATCGTATTTGATCACGCATCGGTTTTTTCGTCTTCTCCCCCTATTTTCGACTTAAAATAACTAGGAGAACCGAAAAATTTGTTAGGCATCGTTTGCTCGAATAAAAAGAAAAACTATAAAATGGGACTAGTAAACTCACTTGATCCTAAAAGACACCTCACTTGAAATTTTGTCTTGGGAGAGTAATCCCCTCATTGTATGGTTTGGATGAGCGAGAGAGTGACCTGCACATTAGGCTAGAGCCATATCCTATCTCTTGGTAGACTACCGACCTTTTATACGGGATAGTCTGTTAGGAGAATTGGATTCCTATCAGCTTGCTTAATCGCTCTGAAATATTGTCTTATCACCTAATAAACTTGACAAGATAACTGACTGAGCCTTTACGGTCTTCAGCTCCACGTCGAGTAGGTGAATCGGGGGTTCTGATCTTGTGTATTTCCAGATTTTATCCGCATTCACTCACCACATCAAGACGATGGGCAGTAGATCCCTTTGGAAGCCTTTGGCTGTACCGTTTTCGAGCACTCCAACCCATTCATCTAGGTTGGTTCGTAAGAGCCAAGACCCGCTCTCCGAACCCAAGTTTGATTCTGCCCTATTCCCCCTCGACCACCCTTATACCAGTCTTGAGGTGCCCGAGCAGAGACCGCAACAGAGAGATGATTTATCGGCACCTGAGTTTGGGTCTTTTGCCTTTGTAGAGACCATGGCCAACAGCGAGGAGTGCTCCAATGGACCCAATGGGACTTATACGTACTCACTTGATCAGGGTGCCATCAACTACACCCTGTTAGCCTCTATGGAGACCATGCAACATCAGATCAAAGACCAGGGGGCTTTCATGATGGATATGCACAGAGAGATTGAGCAGTTGAGAGCCACTATAGAGGATCGCAGAGCCGGTGGAGGCAGAGGGCTAGATATACCTGAGGGTGAAGACCCATAGCAGCCAGCATAGCCAACAACACTTGCACAACTGATGAGGGAGTTGCACAACCTTGGTGCAACTCTCACCCACAGATGGATAGTGTTGCCGGCTATTGCAGGAGACTTCAAAATCCCGCCTCAGACGATTCAGTTTCTTCCCCGCTTCCACAGACTCGCCACTGAGGAGCCTCATCTCCATCTTCAGGAGTTTGAGATGATCTGTAGTACTGTCCACGATCGCCTTGTGGATGAGGATACCATTCGGATGATGGCCTTCCCTTTCTCCCTCGTAGACAGAGCAACCAACTGGTTGAAGCACCTAGGAAGATTTATCACTACATGGGAACAACTCCAGAACGAGTACTTGAACAAGTATTATCCACTCGGCTGGACCAATGTAGCCAATTCCCTAATCAACAACTTTTCCGTCTCCCTAACGAGCAGTTTCACGAGGCGTGGGACAGATTCAGGGAGCTCACAAACCGGTGTCCCCACCATGACATATCCAAGCCCAATCTCGTCCAGAGTTTCTTTTGTGGGCTTACACTGGAGCTACAAGGGCTAGTTAATGCATCCTGTGGGGGTTCATATTTTGCCAAGGATGAGGATCGGGTCTGGTCCATCTACGAGGAGATGGCCGAGAACTTGACGATGATGTCCCAGATCTGATTGTACACTCAGGGGAAGCCCCAACCACATGATGTGTCCTATCATAGAATAGCACGGATCGATGCTGGTCCTTCTACATCATCAGCAACCGCATCGCAAGCAGAGTTAACGATCGCTGATATGTGGATTATCAGCGAGAAGTTGAACCGGATTGAGTTGATAGAGAAGAAGCAGTGCTAGGGCATGTTGCAGATCGATCAGATGGTACAAACAATGAGTGACCTGAAGATCCAGATCATGTGTCTCCAGGAGGCATAGACGGCTTATCAGCCCAGTCTCAAGTCACGGACAGATCCCAGTAGCAACAACAACTCGTCCTAGCACTCCAGCCATCCCAGACAGGTTTACCATGTTCAGGCGGAGTCGTACCAACAACCACAGAAGTACTACCAACCACCACCATCTCAGGACGATCAGATGGTGGTCTACCAGCCAGATCAACCCCTGGCAGTCCTTCCCCCACCCACGTACGAGCAGGAGCCGTTGGTGGACGTCAACGAGATCTGGTATGACTGACCTTAGTCTGGGATACGACGAGACCATCTCGAATTCCGTTGGTCGACCAGAGTTACCAGTTCCTAGTAGCAGCCTCTAGTTCAGGGTGGCCAGTATGACCAGCAGTCACACCAGTAGCCCTAGTTCCCGCAGCAGCAGCCACAACCACAACCACATCCACAGTCCTACCAGTAGTATGGTTCTCATCCCTATCAGCAGGGACAGTCTTGGAGGCAGCAGCAGCAGCCTTAGCAGTATCATACTCAGTACCCCTCTCACTCTCAGCAGCAACAACCTCAGTTTCAGAGAGGCCACTCGTCAGGTTCTCATGGGCCAGCCTATGAGAACCCCGCCTTGGATGATCTAGCCCGCCTCATATTCGAGCAGCATGCCACCTTCATATGGAAGACGGACGAGTTCAGATAGGAGAAGAGAGAGATTGTGAGAGGGAAGGCTGCCATACCTGCGCAGATTGAGCCAAACCCGAACAACCTGAAGATGAAGTCTGAGCAGGTAGAATTTAAAGAGGTTACCACTCCTAGTGATTCACTTGGTGATATATATGCATATCATTTTGATGCTGACTTTGTTACAGTTAGGAGCGGTAGGATGCCAGCCGGCGACGCCTCATCTGAGCGACGGCCACTCGCAGCTTCAGGAGCGCCATATGAGGAGGAGAGTGGTGCTGATGCTGATCGTGATGATGATGATGCCGGTGGAGCTAATGCCACCAAGGACGTTGATCCAGCCGACAGTACTGAGGCTGCCGCTTCACCAGATTCAGGAGGAGGTGGTGCTGATGCCAATGGATTTGATGCTGAGCCAGAGTGCAATACTGATGCTGCTAGTCCAGATGCCGAGGATGGTGCTGATGCCACTATTTCTATTCCTGTCGTATTTCCATCTATAACTGTATCTCAGGATATTCTGGAAATAAAGGAAAGGGTTATTCATTTGTGAGTCCATCTGTTTTACTTAGGGATGCTTGTAGGGATTCTATTTTGTCACATAAGCAACGACCCGATCCTAGCCCTCCATCTGAGGAGGGCCAACCATCCCCTTTCCCCAAGCACTCCGCTTGGCTAAGGGGACCAAAAAAGAAAATCCAAAAAAATCGCGGCAGCTAGAGTTCAGCCAGCAGATAATAGACAGATTCCAGATACAACTAACTCTATAGGAGGCCTTGGAGCACATCCGCCTCTTTTAGAGGAACCTTAGAGAGAGGACCACCACTCACAGGAAAAGGAGGAACCACCACTCAGAGATTCACGTGCTCACTCGTGCCACCTGCTTCGCCATCCAGAACCGTCTTCCAGTTAAGAGGCCAGATGCAGGAGCCCCTTATGTCAGATGCCATATACATGAGCAGAGGTTCGATCAGACTCTATTAGACAGTGGATCTTCTATCAACCTTCTTCCGGCAACCTTACTCGACCGCTTCGAGTTTAACCCTCTTCGACAGAGCAGGACGGTCCTTTAGTTTGCTGATCAATCTGTCAAGAGGCTGAAGGGGTTGTTGAAGGACGTGGTCATCACAATTCAGGGCCTGAAATTCCCCGTGGACTTCGTTGTGTTGGACATGGAGATGCATGAGTCTATGACCAATACCTCCATCGTTTTAGGATGCTCGTTCTTGGCCACAACCAAGGCAGTGTCCGATCATGATAGCGGAAAGGTATACTTTCGTGTCGAGGGCGAGAGTATACAAATATAAACGATCGTTGAGACCAGAGCGTGAGATTTAGCTTTCTCAGAGCCGCTTACAGATTCCGAGCAGATGATAGAGTCAGAGCGAGACATCCACCAGGAGTGTGATTTTGTGATCACAGATGATGAGGCAGTTTGGGCAGACCTAGTTTCACGAGCCATCCTCTCACCTTCAGATCTAGATGATGCATAGATTCCAGTAGAGGAGAGCTTGGAGAGCGCATTCCTGGCAGAGGATACATTTGAAGCAACATATCACGTTCCAGATAGCGAGGCAGCTGATTATTCAGATTCAGATCCCTCAGAATCAGATATTGATTGGACAGAGTTTGACGATATGATTCCATATCTGACTTCCATAGAGCCTGCAGCTAGGGTGGAGATTGATCCCATTCGGAGCATAGACACACCCGCAAAGCAGTCTTTACCAGATTTTCCAGTTCAGCGAGAGTTCTCCCATGCAGATTTGGTTGCATACACTCAGACCTTTTAAAGACCAGATCCGCCACCTCCCAATTGTCCAGAGCGGAAGACCTTGCCACAGTCGCTGAAGTATAGGTTCCTTGCAGTCGAGCATGAGATGTACCCAGTCATTATCTTAGCAGATTTGACTGGAGAGCAAGAATCTCGTTTGATGGAGGTTCTTGAAAATAACCGCAAGGTGATAGGACGGAGCGTAGCCGATCTCAGGGGATAAGTCCGGCCTTGTGCTCCCACCATATCTATCTCGAAGAGGACGCTAAGCCGTCGCATGAGTTCCAGCGGCGGCTGAACCCGAACCTTCGAGAGGTTGTCTTGAAGGAGATCTCGAAATGGTGGAGCGCCGATATTATCTACCCCATCTCCGACTCCAAGTGGGTCAGTCTGTTACATGTGGTGCCCAAGAAGACGTGCATCACTATAGTTGTGAGTGAGTTTTGAGAGGAGATCGCTACCTGGGTAACCACTTCTTGGAGGTTCTGTGTGGACTACAGACGATTGAACCAGGCCACTAAGAAGGATCATTTCCCGCTGTCTTTTATTGATCAGATTATAGAGAGGCTAGCCGGGAAGAGTCGTTACTGCTTTCTTGACAGATACTCCAAATATAATAAGGTGGCCATTGAGCTAGAAGACCAGGACAAGACCATATTCACCTGTCCCTTTGGGACGAAAGCTTTCAGACATATGCCCTTTGGTCTATGTAATGCCCCGACGACATTCCAGAGGTGCATGTTGTCCATTTTTCGAACATGGTGGGTGAGTGCTTGGAGGTCTTCATGGACGATTTTTCGATCTATGGCGATGGGTTTGATGCTTGTATTGAGTACCTAGATCGCATCCTTCAGCGATGCATCGAGATCCATCTTGTGCTATCATGGGAGAAGAGTCACTTCATGGTGACTCAAGGGACGGTGGTTGGTCATATCATCTCCAACAGGGGCATGGAGGTTGATCCGGCCAAGGTGGATATCATTAGAAAACTCAATCCACCGTCCAACCTGCAACAGTTACGGTCTTTTCTGGGGCACGTGGATTTCTACCGATGATTCATTCACGATTTCAGCAGGATTGCCCGACCGTTGACTGATTTGCTGACCAAAGGCACCGAGTTCATAGTCGACGATAAGTGTCTTGCATCACTTGAGACTCTCAAGAGTCTAGTTGTTGAGGCTCCTGTCCTCCAGCTGCTTGATTGGTCTCTTCTATTCGAAATCATTACGGATGCCTCTGATTTTGCCGTGGGGGCCGTGCTGGGATAGAGGAGGGATGGAGTACCATTTTCCATTCACTACACTAGCCGTACATTGGATGTCACACAACGGAACTACATCGTCACTGAGAAGGAGATGCTAGCCATAGTTTTTGCCCGGGATAAGTTTAGATCATACATCAATTGATCTAGAGTGACTATCTTTACTGATCATACCTCCATCAGGTACCTCATGGAAAAGAAGGATGCCAAAGAGAGACTGACTAGATGGATCCTTCTACTCTAGAAGTTTGATATTGAGATTAAGGACAAGCCTGGAGTCAAGAATGTGGTGGCGGATCATCTCTCCCGATTAGAGCATCTTGAGGATTTTGAGCTGATTGATCCCATTACAGAGTCCTTCTCAGATGAGGCGATCCTTGCTATCTCCTCGCTCCCATGGTACGCCTGAAGGATACGAGGAATCCTCAAGCGCATCACGGAAGTGTGTTGATCGCATCTCATGCGATCGGGGCGACTAGTCGCTAGGTGCAGTGGAAATTGAAAATTTTAAATCAAGTGATGAAACCACATGATCACAAGAACATTTCTTGGATCGTTTCATCAAAGCATAAAGTATCAGAAATACCTATTGAAGCATGGTTGTGATCACAAGATCTCTAAAGCAAGAGATCCTCCTGACTCAAGTCCGATCTATGAAGATGGCACTTACATGCGCGATGATGAGATACATTCCTCCCGCAATCCTCGATGAAGATCCAAGTCTGGAATCTCCTGATTTCATCCAACGAATTCCATCGATTGAGATCCATGAGCAATCGAAGCGACAACACAACGGCGTGGTGATGATTGCTTGTTCCCTCAAGGCACAAGGTGGACGGTCACCTTAGAGAGAGAGAGGACGAGAATGAGAGAGAGAGAGAGAGTAGGTGTGTACTCTTATGTGTATTAAAGGGCTAGGGTTTCCCTCCTTTTATATTAGTTTGGGAGTCCATGGATCACAATCCATGGCATAAACAAAATCAATGGTTAGATTGATATGTGTACAAAATCAATGGCCATGATTATTGTTGTTTAAAAACAACAATATATTAATTTATATTAAATTAAATATATGTTGCATTATCATCAACATAATTTAATTCATAAAAATTAATTATCTCAAGATAATACAATAATTATAAAAAGGGGATAATTGCCCACCTAAAAACATGGGGCATCACCCATGACTAATTCAGGGGTGACACCACCTCATTTGGTTGCAATTATCCTATTTTTTATTTTATCTTATTATCTCCTATTTATTTCCAATATTATCCACTAAATTAATTCCCAATTAATTAGTGCATATTTATTGCAAAATTATCCATTAAATTAATTCCCAATTAATTTGTGAATATTTCATTCATGCCATTGAAAATATGTGAATCATAATTGCAGCCCAAACTAAATTGTAAATTACATTTCCAATTAATTACTTAATGTGAATCCAATTCACATTAACAATTAACAAATGCTATTTACAAAGGTGATCTCTCTCTAATATATTATAATCACATTTATAATATATACACATATATTATGGATAGCACTATCCACAATCTGCATTTCCTTGGTAATTAAATCCCATTTAATTATCTTGGATAATCATTCTCATAATATGAATCCTATCTATATTATTCTTGATAATTAAATATCATCTAATTATCAACATCTTGTTGCTTGGATACATAATTCATCAAATGAATTATTCTTGTACCCCTTCAAGAATAATGTGCTTTCTCTGCAGATACTTGGAGATAAGGACAACGTATAATGACTTGGATGTTGAGATCTCATCTCAAATCCAGATCTTACGTACCTCCCACAGATGCTTGATTAAATCAAGACCGCAAATCTAATCTTCTCATTGCATCTGAATCTCATTCAGACCAATGTCCAACACTTGGACCAAGATCAGATTGCTTCTCTATTGAGAGGAGCCACTAAAATCCAGACCTGTTTCATCACTCCCTCGGAATGGAAGCGTCATGGTTATACAATCATTTATGATCACATCACCCTCAGGTATTCCCAATACATGTACATCCCGCATACTGGAAGACCTATGACCAACCTGAAGATGTAGATCAATTTTACACTGTCTTCTTCAGGGTTTGATTACCAAGTTTCTCAATCTTGGTCATTGGGATTCAGTATCGATCATATGCTTTCCCAAAGCATATATCATACCTTCAAATTCTTGTCATGCTTCCAAAGCACGACGACCATGCATGGAATTTGATTGGTCCCAATACCTCATGAGTGAGCTCATGTCTTCCGGTTCATAAGTGAATCTGTATGATCCCTTTGGGAGATCGTATTACTCATATACCCTTACATGCACACCAGCGCACCGATTTATAGACCTTGGTTAGGTCATCAACCTATTGGTCTGTCAAATGTACACACTCAGACATATAGTAACACATCTGTCTCCGGTCAGAGGATGTGTGCCTATGCCGTGACAACATTCAACATAGGACTTAGGTTATCTCGATCTCATTAAGCCAACCCCTTGACCTAACTAATCTGACACCTCCGAATCACCATTCCCATGCAGAGGACTTGCATCAAGAGGTCGGTCAGATATCAGCCTATGTGAGAAAGGATTGCCATCTCCTACTCAGGCTGGAGATCATCTCTTAATGATCATTTGATGGTGCTTGATGAGTCCTCTATCTAACTCTTTAGATATTCATCCAAACACCAGCCTCTATGATTCATTTAATGAACCAACATCTATATGATCATCAAGATGGCCATGGTACATAACCCTAATTGTGAGAGGGATCTTATAGTGCATTCATTCATTCATTTAATTTCAGAAAGGGAGTGAAACATCAATAACTTTTATTGATAAATATATATTACAATAACATTTATTATAATAATGGTTCGCCCGGGGCTCACATGTCCAACAACGCCGACATTGTGAGCTATCTTGTTGCCAAGAAAGTTCCACAAGGTTGGTCCAGGCAGAGAGTTGAGACCTTCCTAGCGAAGGACAAGTCTTACCATAGATCCCATCCTTTACCACGAGGGAGGGGATAGCGTCTGGAAACGGTGCATTTCTCAGGAGGAGCACCATAGCGTCCTCACCTACTGCCACATGCTGAAGGCAGGAGGACATCAATCTGGGTGGAGGATGGCACAGAAAGTGCTCCAATCCGGCCTATGGTGGCCTACTTTCTTCAAGGATTCTGATGAATTTGTGAAGAGATGTATTGTCTGTCAGAGGATGGGCACTTGTGGACAACGTGATATGATGCCGATGTAGCCTATTCACTCTGTGAGATTTTTGACGCATGGGGCATCGATTTCATGGGTCCATTCCATAAGAGTCAGGGATTCGACTACATTCTGTTACCCGTTGATTGTGCGAGTCGTTGGGTTGAGGCCATCCCCGCCCGAACCGCAGATGCTAGGAATGTATGCAGATTTTTGAGGAAGAACATCATTTCACGGTTCGGGGTACCTCGAGTTTTGATATCTGACGGGGGGGGGGGTCTCATTTCATCAACGACAAGGTAAAGGCCCTTGCTAGCGAGTTCAATATTGACCATCGAGTTGCCACTCCATACCACCCTCAAACCAATGGTCTTGCTGAAGTGTCGAATAGGGAGATCAAGACTATATTGCAGAAGGTCGTCTGCTCTAACCAAAAGGATTGGTCACAACTTTTGGACTCGATCTTGTGGGCATATCGTACATCCTTCAAGACTCCTTTGGGTACATCTCCCTTTCGCCTTGTTTATGGCAATCCCTGCCATTTACCTGTTGAGCTTAGACATAAGTCACTTTGGGCTGTCACATATATACTTTGGGATACAGTGAGTGTAGGAGACTAGAGGAGGGAAGAATTGGCAGCCCTGGAGGAGCTTAGAGATGAAGCATTTTCGAGCAGGCTACATTATAAGGAGCGAGTGAAGGAGTGGCATGATTCTCATATCAGCCACAAGCAGTTTGAGCCAGATCAGAGAGTATGGTTGTTCGATGCCTAGCTTAGATTATTTCCAGGGAAGTTACAGAGCAAGTGGAAGGAACCATACCTGGTTTGAAAGGTACATGACAATGGGAATATTGACATATCTGAGATGTCATGTGAGTCTACCTTTCGTGTTAACGGGTAGCTGCTCAAACCATATCTAGATCATGAGCCACTGGTCGTTAACGTCGCCCCTATTCATTTTGCGTAAGATGTGGTCTTTGACTCATAACTTGTGCATCTCATGACTGATTATCACTGTCTTCCGCCTTATATAGATCCAGATGTCCATATCATTCCATTCTTTAGTCCCACACCCCATTTTCATCATATGATTATGCTATACTTGGGGTGTACTTTACCTTAAGTATAGGGGGGTGTTGGACTCTTGAGTATTCTTTTGGATTCTTCTTACCTCTGTTTTGCTGCCTATACTTAGGGATCTTTCGCCCTAAGTATAAGGGAGGTAGACACTGTACATTCTTCCACTCGGATTTCCCTTCATGTATAGCTTGCTATACTTAGGATTACATGATACTAAGTATAGGAGGAAACACCGAGCTCTCTTCATTCTATTCTTTGATTCGTCATTGTAGTATACTATTACTTTTCACTTCCCTATACTAAGCACGAGTTATGTCTTCCTCATTGCTCTTGATCCACTTTGAGGGCATCGTTCGAGCTAAGTATAGGGGGGTGTTGTATATATTTCATATATACTTTAGCCATAAACTGTACTTTGTGTGAGTGTGTTAATAAATAAAATGGCTAAAATTCTTTTATCCAAAAACCATAAAAATTTAAAATTTTTCCTTATACATAAAAATTCTTTATTGCACATACATAGCTATTTATAAAAATTATTTTTTACAAATGTTTGTAAAAATGATTTTTGTAAAGAGTTTGTAAATATTTTGATATCAAAATTATGTATACAGTACAAAATTTTTGTAAAATGTTTGAAAAACAAAAGTTTGCAAAAACCCTTGTGTAAATGTGTGTAAATATTTTGCAAAACTCTATGCATTCATTGATTCAAACATTTTTAAAAATTTTTGCACATTTTCAAAAACTTGCATAAAAACATTTTTGTATATATTTGTATAGTTTTTATGAATCATAGTTGACATTTAAACTAGCCTGGAATTAAATTGAAAAATGGAGCTTGGTTAAGACCTTAATCCACCTAATTCTAGGAGGAACCTTATAGGGCTTAGGATTAAGACTTTTCAGGTCCATTTGGGACTTAATTATTTGAGTCCACTAGGCTATGATCATATGCCATCTTGATGAGCCTAAGTAGAACACTTAACAACGCACACATGACTTTCAAAGACAACAGCTTTACTTGCACCAACACCTTACACATAGCTCTCCACGGATGAGGTGATGAGGAGGCAGTTTCCTTTGGCTTGGGGTAGCATATGAGGGTAGTACTTCTAGGAGGAACCTCTCTTCTTCTTTTAGTGAAGGAAGTGCGTCTCAACTTGGTCTGGTGGTGTTGAGGTCTAAAGACAGGGTTGTGGGTTGCAATAAAGCTTCAAAAGAGGGATAGTCTACTGGCTCAAGAGGAAAAAATTCCTTATGTATATATGCTGCACCATGTAGATATGTTGTACATATGCACATCGAAAAAAAATATGCAAAGAAAGAAAAACTCCAAAAAAGTGGTGGGTCTGATTGAAAATAAAATACCTACTGGAGTGTATCTAGCAAATAAAGCAAAGCTTACGTTACACATGCTCATCTCATGAATCTTGTAGCAGGAGACTTAGCTACACTGGTTGGGCTCCCAAGGATACATGACTACACTGTTCATGGTCCATTCTCTTCTTCCTCCTCTTCTTGAGCCGGTTGAACTTGAACTTAGAAGGGAATACCCCGCTCCCCGAGGAAAGAGCTGCAAGACTAGGGCATAGAGCTACCTTGTTAAGGGGGGTTGTCACTTTGTCATTTCTGAGGTGGGGAGCTACATATCACTTACACGTACAAGGAAAGATTCATGGTCATTATAGTTTGTGTATGTAGACTTGTTCTGATCTGGATTGTTGAGGAGTCTTGACCATAGATTAGTGGAACTTAGAGGATGTTGAGTTTTAAGCTTAAGTCCAAATAAGGTTCCGACAAATTAATAAACCAAAGGTCTGACTGAGCTCCATATTTCAAATTAATGAAGGAAAGTTTAATAATAAACCTTGATTTCCCTTCTTTTTCCTTTTCTTTTTCT
This sequence comes from Ottelia alismoides, assembly GCA_037367405.1. Classification (NCBI taxonomy): domain Eukaryota; kingdom Viridiplantae; phylum Streptophyta; class Magnoliopsida; order Alismatales; family Hydrocharitaceae; genus Ottelia; species Ottelia alismoides. The sequence goes on from JAZKJV010006758.1 coordinate 182,921, forward strand.
TTTTACTTCTTTTTCAAATAAGTGTTTGCGAAGGGACTAGCAAAAGTGAAGTATAGGGGGGGGGGTGATGAATCCCCATTCATCACTCTTTATTCTTTTTTTTAGCTAAATATCTTGGCAAAACATCATGTATATAGTTGTAAATACCATAAGTTACCAATAAGCATGCATTTGTTCATAATCAATAATTAGCACGTATTTGTGCAAAAATAAAAGAATAAAGAATAAAAGAAAAAGATGGAAATATTTAGAATAAATATTGAGAGACTTGAACCCAAGAGAGGGTGCAAACTAGACCTGATCGCCAAATAAAATAAGTAAAGAGAGATAGGGCCACTCTACCCTCTACACATTCCCTTCCATGTATATATATCATCATTATTTTATTTTCACAAAAATGGAAATAAAAAGATATTTTAACCCCTTGTATATATTCTTAAAAATAAAATAAAAATTAAAAAAATTAAAAGAACTAAAAAATTAATTTCTCTCTCTCCTTGTACATTATACATGTATACATGTATCTTATACCATTTATTGTACATTTGTACATAAACAATAAAAAATAAAATAAAATTTATTTTATACTCCAAATTTTATGTTGTAAATAAATAAAATATAAAATTGGAATATTTTACGCAAAAATAATAAAATAAAAATAAAACAAAAATACATAAGTATTTTATACATGTATATAATGTAATATAACGTACACACCTTAATTTAGTTTTCATAAAAATAATTAAAAATCATAAAAAAATAGTTTGAAAAATAATAAACATTTTTCATGTTGAATATTTTTTAAAATAAAATCATTTCATATTTTTAATTTAATTTGCAAATATTTTGACCAAATTAATTTCTGATTGGTCGAGGAGGGATGTTGACCCCGGTTAACTCCCCCTCCCGGACCCTCTGGCGCGTGGATCCGATTCGCACTCGGACTTCTCCCGTTTTTCTCGATCGGACCTTGTTCGTTCATGCCCCAATTTCAACCTCCGCTTCACCTTGGTGGATCAGTGACCCTTACGGATCCCTAGGAAGAGGCGGATCACCCTCGGTTCGCATACCCTTACTCGATCTTTCTAGCCACCTGGGACGCACTATATATTCTTTGTTCCATTTCCCAGAGCCGTAGCTCGCACCGCACACTCTCCTTCTACCCTAGATTTCTTCCCCTTGGTGATAGCAATCGGACGGAGCCTTTGGTGGTCGGAGAAGGCCGCTGCAGCTCGAGTTTTGTGGCCGGAGTTCCGTCGCGAAGAGCCTCCTCCGCCTTCCGCAGTGAGGTCAAGGCAAAGACCTAATTCGACTTCAACCCCTGGAGCTAACGATTCGGATAGGAACATCAGGTATCTTCCATTTCGATCCTAGTTCCATTTATTTTGAATCTTTCATCCGCCGCTCCACCAGCTCCGATCCGCTAGTCGGATCATCATCAGCCACCTTTATCCGCTTCGATCGACAGCCCTGTTCACCGTCACCTTTTCCCCGTAGCCTGATCATCCTAGGCTTGGCTTGGATAGCCAAGATTAGGACCGAGGTTCCTTCTACCACTTCATCCGAACCTCCACACCCATTTGCCATCGCTTCACGTTATTTTAGGTCAAATAACCCCGATGGAGTGTCATTCCGAGTTGAAGCTGTCCTCTGCAGGTCATAGCACGAGCAGACATGCCCTAGGTCGCATCCGCTCCACTTCACCGGAGCTAACCCAGGTCACTTACCCATTCTTGGAGATCTGACCATCGGCGAGTCAATCAGACCCGTCCACCCGACGCGGAGGAGCATTGCGAGTCGACCACCGTCGTCCGATCGTTCATCAGAGTGCCGGATCACTGGCGGTGCTCTGGTGAACTTCGCCCAGGAGGAGTTCATCCAACATCCTTCTCTGCCGTTGGATCATCGTCATCAACCAGATCGCATCACCGCCGTCCAGAGCCCGCCTTTGTCAAGCCGTTAGATCTGACATCTAACGGTCTCCGTACACCCATGTTCGCACTCTCAGGACCGCCGTTGGATTCGCCAGCTGTCAGTGCCAGAGCCGCACGTCGCCATCCAGTCAGAGTGTGCCACCTATCCCCCCACGCGCGACGCATGAGCAATTGGGTAATTTGCTCCGTTTTCCCTTGCAGTTATTTCCCTTTATTATTTAGTCTATAAAATAAAAAGTACACAGTAGGGTAATTTGCACTTTGATCCTGCAGTTTTTCATACTTACATTTAGTCCTTACTTAATGGTTGCACGTGCATCATCATGTGTATTTATGGGATATTTGCATGTATGGTCCTGGATTTAGAGGATGTTATGCTTTGATGTTATAGTTTCATTATTTGCGCTTATATCCCTATGCGTGCTGGTATTGGACATGTGCTGAAATGCGTGTGAAAATTGCAGCAGGGGCCTTATATTTTCTACGCATGTTACTATTTATCCCCTGGGGAACATGTTTTCTTTGCAAACTAGTCCCTGTGTACTGTGTGCTTTATTTTAGTTCGAGTAAATAGCAAATTTCATCCAAAATTCATAAAATTTTGACACATGGCTCCTACCATGGTGTAGAAATTTACGTGAATTTTTGGTTGCATTTGGTTACCTTTAGTATTTTTAAAAATTCAAAAACCTTATAAATTGCTACCACTTGTCTTTAAAAATCCACTAAAAATATCAAAAACCCTTGAAAAATTCAAAAAATATTCCTATGTGTTTGTTTTGAGTGTTCTTGCTTCATTCCAATTTTTGTTGCATTTGCATTTATAAAACCCATAAAAATTGAAAAGATTGAAAATCTTATAAAAATCATTAAAAATTCATAAACAATAAAAAAATTGCGTTTTCTTCTTCTGTAGCTCGCTGTTTGCTCGTAGTTACACATGAAATTGTTACTCGAATTTTATAGCATTTTAAGCATTTTTAACTTGCCTTTATATTCGAGCTGCATACTGTTTGGCATTTTTTCCCTTGTTTCATTTTTAGAAATCTAACTAAAAAACAGAAAATTCAAGAAAATTAACAAAAACATCTGAATATCTCAAAAACCCAAAAATATTTTTATTTGATTTTTGTGAGCATTTTCGAGGCTTTAAATAATTGTTGGTTTGTGAGTTTTTAAGTGTTTTTATACTTTTCCTTAATCTTAAAAATTACAAAAAAACTTGAAAACCTAAAATCCACAAAAATATTTGTTTCTAGATTCTTGACTACTTTGTAGCCCATCGCATTCCGTACTCCATGTGTTTGACCCTGGTTGCTATACCTGTTGCACATGCGAGCCCACGACGAGCCATTATGCAATATATGTTATTGCGAATATCATTCCCTGATTTGAAATGAAGAATAACTAATTTGCATAATAGGTCCCTTAGTACAATTGGGGTTACGTACCATGGCTATCTTAATGATTATACATCTGTTGATTCAATTATTGAATCATAGAGGCTAGTGCTTGGATTAATATCTAAAGGGTTAGATTGAGGACTCATCAAGCACCGTCAAATGATTGTTAAGATATGATCTCCAGCCTGAGTAGGAGATGGCAATCCTTTCTCACATAGGCTGATATCTGACCGACCTCTTGATGCAGGTCTTCTGCATAGGAATAGAGATTCGGAGGTGTCAGATTAGTTAGGTCAAAGAGTTGACTTAACGAGATCGAGATAACCAAAGTCCTATGTCGTATTCTGTCACAATATAGGCACACATCCTCTGACCGAAGACAGATGTGTTACTATATGTCTGAGTATGTACATTTGGCAGACCAATAGATTGATGACCTAACCAAGGTCTATACACCAGCACGCTAGTGTGCTTATAAGGGCATATGAGTAATACGATCTCTCAAAGGGATCATACAGGTTCACTACTGAACCGGAAGACATGATCTCACTCATGAAATATTGGGAAGAATCAAATTCTGTGCACGGTCGTCTCGCTTTGGAAGCTTGACTGAATTTGTAGGTTTGATATATACTTTTGGAAAGTATATGATCAAGACTTAGGTATGATATGTGCTTTTGGAAAGTATATGATCGATACCAACTCCCAATGATCAAATGAGAAACTTACTGATAAAACCCTGAAGTAGACAGTACAAAGTTGATCTAATACTTTGGGTTTGTTCTGACTCTTCTAGTATGCAGGATGTACATGTGTTGGGAATACCTAAGGGTGATGTGATCATAAATGATTGTATAACCATGACGCTTCCATTCCTAGGGAGTGATGAAATGGGTCTGGATTTTAGTGACTCCTCTCAGTAGAGAAGTAATCTGATCTTGGTCCAAATGTTGGACATTGATATGAATGTGATTCAGATGCAATGAGAAGATTAGATTTGCGGCCTTGATTTAACCAAGCATCCCGAGATTTGGATTTGAGATGTGATCTCAATATCCAAGTCACTATACATGGAACAATACAATCACGCTGTCCTTATCTCCAAGTATCCGCGGAGAAAGCGCATTATCCTTGAAAGAGTTCATGGATAATTTCATTGTTGATATATGTATCCAAGCATAGAGAAAATTGATAATTAAATGTGATTTAGTTACCATGGATAATATGAATTTATTCATATTATAAGGAGAGTTATCTGAGATAATTAAATGTGATTTAATTATCAAAGATGTGAATAACGTGAATGTGATTCATATTATTTTGTCACATGAGATTAGAGATCAAAGATGATTAAATATGATTTAATTATCACGGATATGAATAATATGGATATCACTATCCATATTAATCATAAATAAATTATAAATGTGATTTATAATATATGAGAGAGAGCTATTTGTGATTTATATTTGTTGATTAATTATTGATTTGAATTGGATTCACATTGGATGATTAATTAAAATATAATTTACATTTTGTTTTGGGATGTGAATGTGATTTAAATTTTTCCAATGGCATGATTACAATATTTCACAAGATAATTATGAATTATTTTTGTGAAATAATTTACAACAATTGTTGTTGTAAAACCTGGAGATATCATGAGATAATGTATCTCTTGAGATAATGAGATCTCACGAGATAATGAGATCTCTTGAGATGTTGGTAGCCATCCCCCATTTTTAGGGGATATGGTTTATCTCCTCATTATCTTCAAGGATAATTAATTGATTTGATTTGAATTTAAATATATTGATTTATCGATATATATTAAATTAAATTAATTATTATTGTGTTTTTACAACAAGATCATAGCCATTGAAAGAAACACAAATCAATCTCAACCATTGATTGTGTGTTGTACATGGATTGGGATCCATGAACTCCCAAAACCCTATATAAAGAAGAGGCATCCATTTCTCTTCAAGATACAAGATAATTAATGAATGCTCTCTCTCTCTCTCTCTTATCTACACACCAAGTCTCTATCTCTCTCTTATAATGGCCTTCCACCATGGAGCCATTGTGGAAATAGTCATCGACGCAGCATCGTTGTTATGCTGTCGGATCATCTACTCGTGGATCTCCATCTCCTTCGGTACATCTCGCTCATGAAGAAGATGTTTGATCTCGTGTGATGAGATCCAAAGATCCACCGCTTGGATCATCAACATGGATTGCGAGGAGCAAGCGATTCATCCCTGTGTTCGCAAGCGTCTCCTCCGTCGGATCGGATTTGAGACAGGGGGTCTCTTGGTTTAGAGACTCGATCGCAACCACGCTTCAAGAGGTAATCCTATTACTTGTTTGTGGTTTAGAAGAAGCGATCCGACAGGTGTTCTTAGATCATGTGGTTTCGTCACATGAAAAATTTTTAATTTCCGCTGCATAGGGCAACTAGTGCGACTAGTCGCTCCCGATCGCATTCGATGCGATCATCAGGCTTCTGTGACGCGCTTGAGGATTTTTCCCATATCCTTCAATACCAGGTAAAATAAATTAGCGATATCGCTTGTGCTTGATTGCTTGATTTTTTTGTTTGGTGGTCTTCTTTCTTCTTGATTGATACCGATCCGAGTGGTTGAGGTCACAATAACCAGTGACATATTTTACCCTTAATCGCTCGGGATTTTCGGGACATCAATCACTCCCCCTATACTTAGGGTAAAACAAGCCCTAAGTATAGGAAACAACATGAGTAATGAACGGAATGACGAATGAACACTCGGCTCGTCCACCCCCATACTTAGGACAAAGTACACCCTAAGCAAGGCAAACGCGAGAATGGGTGGACACGCAAAAGGGGAAAGGGACAAAGATGAACAAAAGTGAATATACAACAAAGTGGATGGACAAAGGATCAAGAAGGTCGAAAGAAAACCTTCTTGCGAGACCTCTGAGGGGTAGATCTAGTATGGTGCAGATCGACATCGAGGTCCTCAGATGACATAAACCAATCAGGGTCGACAAGGTGAGGATCCTCAGTGGTCCTAGGGTGTAAAGGCACATACGAAGTAGTGAAAGATGTATGGCTAGGTCTGGCCTTGGTCATCTCACAAATGTCATCATGGAATGGGGACGAACTCATCATCATCGGAAGAAGTATAGTCTATGTCGTCCTGTGAGGTCTCATCCAGGTCAAAACCAAAAGTAACAAACTCATCAGTGGAAGTAGTCGAACTCTCTTTGTCCTCTACAATCTCAACCAGATCATCTTTTTCATTAAAAGGCCTGAATTCTCGAATAAAAGAAACCAAATCTAATTCAACATTTGTCTCATCTGAATCTAAGTGAACAGGAACGTACCCATTAGTGAAAGTAGTCAAGTCATGTCCGTCTTGTCTAGTCTCTAAATCTACCCTCCGCTCAATGGTATCAATCGTGTAAATCCCGCAGATATCATCAACACAACGCCAATTCCCAGAAGAAGGAACTCCGAGGTCCATGCTTTCCAAGTCTTCCTCCTTGGAGAGGAATTCTTGGGTCTCAGAGGAGTCCAACATACAATAAAAGTCTCTGATCGTCTCATCAAGGTCATGGTCCTCAGGGTTAGCCAAGATAGGTGTAGTCACATTAGGTGCAGGTCTCTGGTCAGTAGTAGGTGCATTGATGAACACCTCTCTCTCGTCAAAGGACGGAAGCGAATCTCTCCTGAACCATAATCAATAACGACCCTCGCTGAGGCGAGGAATGGTCACCCCAGGATGATTGGAGAGTGCTCCCCTGTGAAGGTCTCCATGGGCAATACGACAAAATCAACATTGTAACTTGTGCCTTGAATTAAGATGACGACATTTTCAAGGATACCCTTCGGCCTCTTGATAGATCCATCAGCAAGCTGAACGATCATCTTGGTTTTCTTGAGAGGCCCTAAGTGAAGAGACTGTACCAACGAGAAGGGTAATATGCTAATCGAAGCACCACCGTCGAAGAGAGTGTGATCACATGTGAAGTCAGAGATGGTGCAACTAATCAAAGGTGTGGCAGTGTTCCTCTTTCTAGGAATGGAACGGTGTGTGCTGGCGTGGGCAGTAGACATGGTCAATATATGGCTCTCAGATATGCTCCTCTGCTTTCTCTTCTTGGGAAGAGGAGCAACTAAATCAATCATGGCCTGTTGAAGTGGGGCACAAATGATCTCATGAATGGAGGACACCACTTCAGGCTTAGTCAATATTTTTTTGAATTTTTGGACCTCCTCCATACAAGGAGGAAGTCAGAATCAACATATACACGAGGCATGACAAGAGCTGTCTGCACAACAACATCCTCGAGGACAAAGGTGGGACAAGATATGAGTGGTTGTGTGGTCTAGGGATCTGGCAGGTGGGCACTCTCCTCACAATTTGGATCAACCAAAGGTCTCCCGAACTTTTGGATTTTTAAAATTTTCTCATTGTTTTGTATTTTAAGCGATTGCAAGCTCTCATGATACTCCTCAAATGAATCCTCATCCTCAAAGAATGGATCTACAGTCTGGATCTTGTTTATGCTAAATACATCATTCATCCTTGATTTCATATGCTCCATCATCTGATTCAAGGTCTCAAGAGTGGAAACCATGAAAGGTGATTCCAAAATCTCAGGATCGGGTGAGTTGAGTGTGGGTGGTGGGTGTGGACAAAAATCACATTCCGGATCAGGATACTCAAGGAAGAGCGGGTTGTTAAAATACGAGGGTGATGGTGGTGGAAATGATTTGTGAAGGTTAAAGTCCGAATCCTAAAATAGTGGTTTGGTCGGATATGTACAAAAATCAAGAGCGAAGTCCTCCTGGAAAAAGAGACGTGGACCGACAAGAGTGAACGAGGGGTCTGCAAAGTCCGGACAGAAAATGCTCCAATCAGCCATCTCGAAACAAAAGTAAAATGATCAGGAGCACACGACAGTCAAGTAAAGAGAGGTGAGAAAAAGGTACAAATGCGCAGAGGTGATATAGAATACACACAAGTAATCACAAGCAAACTCACACAAAACAAACCCCTCAATTCGCCTACTCAACTTGATCGAGACCGTAAAAGAGCGGTCTTTTTTCTTGTCTGTTTTAGAGTTAGGTTAGAAGTCTAAAAGTTGTACAAACACTTAGGGGGCTGAAATGGGATTTTGGCACTAATCCTTAGTGTGTGCGTGAGCAAGTAAACGTGAAGACAATGAGGGGATTACTCGCCCTAAGGCAAATTTTTTCTTTTTGGTCTTTTTTAGTGTCAAGTATTGTTAGCAGTCCCAATTTTATTGGTTCTCATTTTTTTTGTATTTTTAGTGAAAAATGCACGAGCCTATCGAGGAGTCAATTTCACTTAGCACCTAGGTGATCAAAATCAGAGGTAGAGAGGAGGAAAAGCAATGCAAGCGGTAAATCAATGATGTATGCTAAAGAGAAATGCTCACCTTGCCTCAAGTACTCTACATGCAAAGATGCTCAGAAGAATTGAAACCTATCTATATGCAAATGCAAGCCGATGAAATCGCCCTATGTTTTAAAAATTGCTATTAGCGTGAAAAACTGGTGCTAATGACTTAGAATGGAATCGAAGTGTCCAGTCTTGGAGTCTCCTCGGTGCCCACCATAATGGGTCCTGCAAGTGTTGTATGGAGAACTCTCGCGGTGCAGTGGTTCTGAGACTAAGTGAGAAGCAGTTTAATTTGACTAAGTCCAAACGAACTACATGCACATGCAGAATATATTAAGTGTTTGAACATAATACTATCGCAAGCAATCCTAAAACTAAGGGCTCAATCACACAAAATAAAGAAAACATAATCCGGAAACAAAATAAAAAATACGAAGAAAATCGACAAAACTGCGGTGAGCCCCCAAGTGAACAAACACTTGGAAATTGGGCCCAAAAGTCCAGAGTCTAGAGTACCTGTTTTATTACAATAATAGAGTCTCACTCACTAAAATTACACAAATAAAGACAACTAAATGAAATGGAGCTCGATCTTCAAAATTTCTCTATGTCTTCTTGAGCTAGGTCGGGAAGCTGAAGCTGGCTTCACGTAGGTGCGCATGCACCTAGGGTAGAGTGCTTCCCTCGATCCGGGGTACCTCGCAATAAGTCAACAAAGAGAGGAGATTAGACATCTCAACAAGATATATCAAATAATGGAGAAAAAATATAGACAAATATCACAATCAAGTAAAAAGTCGATCTATGCGCTGTTGCTCCCCGGCAACGATGCCATTTGATAATCAAGATTTTGCGAGGGTCAAAATATGTCTCACACAAGCGGAGACAAAGTCGCTGTGGAGACTACACGAAATCTGGATTAAAACAACAATTAACCCACAACAAAGATCAAGCAATGTAAAGCAGTGCAGAGTTAAAATTTATTTTTACTCTACAACAAAGATGTGTATAGGTGCAAGTATGTGTAGAGTGTCAAACAAAAGAAGCAAGCGGGTAGATCGAGGCAGATGATGCTCAGAAATGACTGTGATGTAATTATCTATATGAGTGTTATTTTTATGTTGGGTTTTAATTTTATATTATTTATTTATTATTTATTTATTTATTTTGATTTTTAATTTTCTAATTTTGTATTTTCTTTTAGCAATTTATACTTTTATACTTTCTTTTTCTTTTAAAAAGGATATAAAACTATATAGGATATATATATATATATATATATATATACACACACGAGAGAGAAGTAAGAGAGAGATAAAAGTATGTAAAAATATTCTAAATACAGGAAAAAATGCTTTTGTGCTTTTATATTTTAAAATGTTTTGTGATTTTTCTATATTTTTTCTAACTTTTTTGGTATTTTTAAAGTAAAAATACTCAAAACAGTGAATAAAATAAATGCCTGAAATTAAATGGAGATGAAAAATATCAAATAGAGTCAAAAATTATCTAAATTAATTTTAATATAAAGAAAATAATATAAAGAAAATTCAAGAATAGTAATTTATAATTTTTGTATTTTTTAAGGATTTTTAATAATTTTATAAATATTTTAGTGTTTTTTGCAATTTTATGGGTTTTCTTTTATATTTTTTTACCGATTTTTGGTCTAAATATAAAATACACGGAAATAAACAAAATATATTTTTTTGAGAATTTTTCCAAGGGTTTTTATAACTTTAATCTATTTTCTAATGCAAACAGGGATGAAAATGCATGTTTTTGATTTTTTTATAAATAATAAAATGAGTCAAAAATGTAAAATAAAAAATATGCGTTAAAGCACAATGCAACAAGAACCTATGATGTTTTTTGGGATTTTTTTGAGGTCTATAGATGCATGAAATAAATGCAATCAACAAAGAGGAACTATACTACTAGTAATGGCATTTTTGTAATTATCAGAAACTACAGGGGACAAAGTGTAAATTTCACAGAAATAAACAACGTAAGAAAAAAATTAATGGACCGAATGCAAATACACAAAGACGCAAGGGCATAGCTGCAAAATTTCCAAAAGCACGCACGTTAACACATGTGCCACTAGTAGGGATGAAAACACAATTATTAGAAGTCCAGGGGCTAATTTGCAAATTGTCCTAAAAATTATAACTGCATTACAATGTTTATGGACTGAATCGAAATAATAAAAGCCCAAGGGGCTAGGCTGCAAAATTGCCACCTCACGTGAACCATCATGTGAGGTGACGTGGCTTGGACTAATACGCAATTAAACAAAGTCTGGAGCCCTTAATGCAAATATTACAAAAATATCAAACGATAAATGAAAGATTATATCTTAATAATTAAATACAAAAATAGCTGGGGTGAAAAGTGCAAAATACCCAGCGTGGGTGGATCGGACGACGTTGGGCGGCTCACTTGACCACGCGTCAAGATCCATATGCCTTATACCGCTTCGCGAGCAACGGTCATGATCAGATCCATGGTGGGAGATCAACGGCTGAGGGAGAGGCAGATCCGACGGTAGCTGCTCGCCTAGGATGCCAGCCTTCATCCAACGACGACAGAGGCATGAGGAGGAACCGGGAAGAAGGTCCGCCATAGCGGACTTCCACCGGCCAAATCGTGCCTCTCTGATGGGATTTCATGCTCAAAACTAGCGCCTGATGGTCCTGTGATGATCCTCTAGTGGATAAAAAGGGATGGAATGGGCTGCAGAGTTGGAGCTCACCGGAGCAAGCTCCGGCAAGATGACGATGAAGGATGTCAGATGGTTTCAGTCGAAATGGAAGGCACCGATAGATTCCTAAAGCTACGGAGAATAAAAAAACGCAAGAAAAATAGAGAAAAATGAACTCAAGGGCTGGTATGCTTGAGATGAGTACCTCGACGGCCACCTTGGCCGGAGATGGTGGAGCCACTCCTTGGCCCTCTCTTGAGCTCCGCTCGCAAGCTGGAGGAGGCCTGTCACGCCTCCAGTCCGGAGCACGGTGAAAAGAAGACCAAGCTAGGGCCAAAAGAGGGTTCAAAGGTGGAAGGAAAGCTTGGGTGACTTTTTGTACAAGTGACGAAGGTGCTCCAAAGAATGAGGCAAAACGGGCGTCTCAACGATCCAAAGATCGAAAAGAACACAGGGCGTGTATCATGGATACATGGTGATGAAAAGTCGTGAAGACTCCAACACGAGATGGTGAAAAAGCGTGCCTCGAAAAAATCATGAAGTTGACCAGAAAATGCAGTCTGACACAGATCAGACCTCGATCAGAGAGTTGACCGAGGTCAACCAACGGATGTGTCTGGTTGCTCCACGTGGATCAACTAGAAAATTCCTTGGCAAAAAGTTTTGTTAATTCGATTAAAAATAATAAATGCATTTATTAATCTTAGATTATGAAATAAAAATGGTTATTATTTTTTGAATTATTTTATTGTTATTTTTATTTATTTTTGAGAGGTTTAAAATTACAAATTCCTTTTTAAGGCTGTACATAGGTATATTCATCTATATATTTTAATGTTTTATTTTATTTTTTTACAATTAATTTTATTAATTTTATTTATTATTTTATATATTTATAAATTACTTTTATATACTAAAATACATTTTTATTTTATTTTTCTGATATATTATATATAATTAAATAAATAGAAGTACTAATTGTATATGTATACTTATTGGTATTATACCTATGTATTTTATACAAGTATTTTATTTTTTGTATTTTCTATATGTTTTTATTCTTGTTTTAATACACACATATATTATAAAGAATATTTACAAAATTAAAAAAATATAAAATTATAAAAATAATGAATAATAAATAAAATGAATATTTTAATCAATAGAAGTATACAATAGGGGTCCAAAACTCAACTTTCAAACCGTAACTCCAAAAAACGTGAAACCACCATCATTAAATAGCTCATTAAAATTTATATACAATTAAGGTGATTTTGATGCATTTCGAGTTTTTATTTGAGAGATACATGTCTGGGAAGTTGGGATTCTAGAAATTTATTCAGAGTATATTTTGTACACTGTATATTATTTTTGTATGAAATCAATTTTGTATTGTTCTTTATTTAATTATATACAACTTCCATGTTCAAAGTTTCTTTATTTTAAGTATAAAAAGTATACTAAAAATAGGTTCCAAAATGAATAAAGAATGAATTAAATGAAAGGTATTTTTATTGTAATTTGGCCTGTATCTCCTCCTACTTTATTCCTTGTCGATCTAGTCATCGAGATGCCTAGGTGTCGAGATTTCGGATCATAAAATATTTGCAATATTTTATTCCTTTTCTTTTCTTTTCTTTATTCTATAATTTTTTCTTTAAATATCAGATTTTATACACTATTTACACAACAATGCATGGATGATAAAATGTCTAAATCAAGCCTATTTACACGCATTTACTAGGGTTTTTAAGACCAAAATGATAGAATAGAGATAATGAAACGGAGATTCATCAGTAACCTACATTCTTTAGTAGTAGTCTCCACCTCCACCTGGCATTCAAGAGGTGAACAGTATCTGGTTCGACCGTGAGTGAAACCTGCCTCGTCTGTCAAGGCAAGTCCAATTGGGTTCACAGCAGGGTCGAAGACCCGCCCACCAGTTTCAAGGTGGAACACAACCGTAGTACCACCAGTTCCAACCTCACTATCAGTCTCCACCACAGTTCCAAAATTGGAAATAGAGCCAACCACAACAACAATATGTATTCTGCTCATCCTAACCAGCCACAGACTGCATATTATGGACAGTATCCTCATCCTCCTTCTCATCATTATCTGAACCTGTATGGTTACCAACAACCTCCATACTATCAACCTCATCGATAGCCAGTCAATGAACAACCTGAGGCTCCTTCAGTCAACCCAGTACTGGACCAGCTTGCATTGCTCATGAAGAACATGAATGAACTGATTCAATGGATCGACGACCTGACCACCACCAAGATACTGATTCCAGCACAGGTCGAAGCCAACCCCAACAACTTCAGACGTAAGGAGCAGGTAGACAATATCCCACCCACTCCAGAGACAGCTATGTCCCTTGATTTCACATGTTTATCTGACGCCATTCATCTCAAGAGTGGTAGGAGATTGCAGCCACCTACACACCAGTTGGGGTTGGGAGATCGAACCACTAAGAGAGCATCATCTTCTACATCATCTCCTTCACCAGCAGTCGAGAGGACCAGTGTAGCAACACCCAAGTCTAGAGTTTCACCGCCTTCACCACCACCTTCACCAGGCATATGTAGATCACCATCAGCAAGGGATAATATACCGGTCGTAGATTCTTCCTCTTCGCCAGCAACAAAATCTCGTTCTGTTTTTGATTCTGTTTTTCCTCCACCTGATTTGGACAACACTGGACAGACTGATTCTAGTTGTCCTTTTGAACATGAGGATTCTACTTTGAATAATGGAAATGAACGTTTGCATGTTTATTCTGAATTGCCATTTCCTTCGGCTCTCAAATCTAAGAAAATTCAAAAATTTAAAACAATCCCATCTGATCCTAGAGTCGTTGAGATCTTACAGAACATCTTTTTAAAGATTGCACTCCTTAAGGACATGGAATACATGTCCACAATAAAAAGGGAATGAAAGAGGCATGTACACAAAAGCGTCAACCAAGGAAGAGCAAACGAAAGGAAACATATAAACACTTCTTGACCATGGCCACAGTTCATGCCATCAGTAACCTCCTGCCTAAAAAGAAATACAAGGGAGCACCTCACATCCGTTGCTATATCTTTGATCAGGAATTTGATCGTACTCTTCTCGATAGCAGTTCCTCCATTAATCTCATGCCTTATTCTTTACTAATCAAATTTCGATTAGGGCCTCTTAAAACAACTGGGATTATCCTTCAGTTTGATGATAGATCAATTAAGAGGCCAAGAGGCATTTTAGAAAACGTTATTGTAACGGTGCAGGGAATTAAATTCCCTGTTGATTTGTTAGGATATGGACACACCTACACCGTTACTCCATACCCCGATCATACTAGGTCAACCGTTCCTCCGAACGACCGAAGCATCGGTTGATTATGGTACTGGAGAGGTCATCTTTCACTCTTGCAATGACATGGTGAAAATTGAGATGATCTCTGATCCTAGACTATCACCGCCACCTACAGTAGATGAGACAGAGAAAGTTATATCAGAGCCAAATGACTGTGATTTTCTTGCTGAATTCAAAGAGACAGATCTTTTCACTGATTTTATAGATACATGGGAGTTCCTTTCCCAAAAGGGCTCTATGGAAAGCATGGCCGACATGAGTTTCCTTGGTGGTCCAATTGAGCTAGTTGTTGATGAGCAGTTTGAGCTAATTTCTGAGGATCAATATGAGTCTTTAGAGGCACCTTCCGATATTCTTTTGATACAGTTTTCTGAGATTACTGGTGATAGGTCTCATTCTGAGAATTCTGAGGTACATATATCTGAGCCATGTGGTGAATTTCCTGATTTATGCACAGATGAGAGACATCTTTATGAGATTCTGAGATATATGAACCATTACTTGATAAGAATGCTGAACACCTTGATGAGCTCCCTCTTCTGAGCAGAGATCATTCATTGCAGATCTATCAGAGATTCTACTTGCTGAGCCGTTAGTAACCAATGTGAACAGTTCACAGAGTACATATCATATACCGTCTACCAGTGCAGTAGTAGAGGTTATTGTAGAGCTGATTCAGACCCCACCTGAGCTCAAGATTTTACCATCAACGTTGAAATATGCCTTCTTTACGGGACCCCCTAAATGTTTTTGATCATCCTCAGCTCATAGTTAACCGCTGGATAAGAATCTCACGTATTAGAGGTTCTTGAGAGAAACTACAAGGCTATAGGATGGAATTGTTGGACATGTGAGCCCTGGGCGAACCATTCCTACAATAAATGTTATTGTAATGTTAGATATATCAATAAACGTTATTGGTTTATTTCACTCCCTGTCTGAAATTAAATGAATGAATGCACTATAAGGTCCCTCTGTACAAATAGGGTTATGTACCATGGCTGTCTTGACATCATAAAGTTGTTGATTCAATTTTTGAATCATAGAGGCTGGTGCTTGGATGAATATCTAAAGAGTTAGATCGAGGACTCATCAAGCACCGTTAAATGATCATCAAGATGTGATCTCCAGCCTGAGTGGGAGATGGCAATCCTATCTCTAAAGGCTGATATCTGTCCGACCTCTTGATGCATGTCCTCTGCATAGGAATAGAGATTCGAAGGTGTCAGATTAGTTAGGTCAGAGTTGACTTAACAAGATCAAGATAACCAAAGTCCTACATCGTATGCTGTCGCAATATAGGCACACATCCTCTGACCAGAGGCAGATGTGTTACTATATGTCTGAGTAGGTACATTTGGTAGATGATGCGGCTAAAATTCGATCGCAGTTTTTGAGGTTATAAAGTTGTCGGTGTAGAAAAGCCGCGAAGAGATCTCAGTCGCATCAAACAAAATTTGATTTTTAGAGAATAAAAACCTACACTATTTATTTATCCATGTAAGTGTGCCTGGGTCGAACTCAAGGAGGAAGAATAGAATATTTTGATTTTTTAAGAAAATATTTTCGCGATTTTATTTTACCTCTTCTTAAAGTGATTAGAGTAAAGCTACAATTTTTAGGGATTTTTTATTTTAATTTTTTATTTGATTTTAATATTTTCCAATTTTTATTTAATTTTTCAAAATTTTTTTATGATATAACAGGTGGAATATAGGTGAAAATAGTTGGTACTATATAATCGGTGAACGGAACGAGCAACGGGCTCAAACAAGCACACAAAAACAAAGCAAAACGAAGACGATTTGCGACGAATCAAAACATGATAAAAAACGATAAAAATACACGAAAAAATAGTGAAAAAACTCACGAAGGTAGTTGTGTAACTACCCCAAGAAAATCTATGAAAAAATGAGGTCAAAAATAGGTCCAAAAATCCCCTACAGCCCAAGGGTATAAACGCAAGAAAAAGTATCAAAGAGTTCTGCAAAATGGTCCTTAACAGGGATTGTTTTGAAAGAAAATAAGAAGTTTTACATTTAGGTCCCTGCAGAGGGACCTAAATGCAAATACTGGAAACTTCTGGAGCAGGGATAAATCCTGGAAGTCCGCTGGGTTTATGTTGCAAATATTACACCGTTTCATTTTGAACGGCTGCGATTAGAAGCTGCGCGCTGATCCTGGTCATCTGCGCCCTCCACGTGTCAATAGCCTGTGCGCCTGGAGCTCTTCAGCTGTTCTTGGGTTTGTTGCGCAACTGCCGACGAAGGCTTCTTCAAAGAATTTTCCCCGACGATCGGCGACGAGCTTGGACCTCCTGCGGGGCCAGAGGGTTAGCTCCTCTAACCCTCGCGCTCGCCCGCGGTGGTTGGTAGGCCGAGATGGCTCCGGTCGGCGGAAGAAACTTGATGAAGATGGAGGATCGTACTGCTCTGTTCTGATGAAAGATTGTTGTGTCTCTTTTGGATCGCGATTTCTTTGAGGATTGAAGACTCCAAAGGCTTTGAAGGTGCTCCTGATTGAAGACGAACCTACAAATATGAAACGTATATGCTCGATTCACAAAGAATTGACTCAAGGGTGATAGATCTGCAAGCTCAAAACATGGGGTTTCCAGATTACATGAGGATTGCGTGAAAAACGTAAGCAAAGGCGTCACGATTTGAATAGATTCGAAATGCTTTGAGGTTGGATTTGATTAAGCGTCTAAGCTAGATGATTGAACTAACGAATGGCGGGATTAGACACGCTAATCGTGGCACAAAACTCGAGATAAAATTTGAGAAAAGTGAAGGCAGAGGTCTGTGATTTCAGAGGTGTATTTACCTCTAAAACTGCTCGATGGTTGACCTTCGCTGGATCTGGACGCGGTGCGATGGCAGCAATGCAAGGCTGCCAAGAGCCTTGGAACCTCCTCCGATGATCCCTCCTCCACGCGGGCTTGCTTGGGCGGAGCTGTCACCTCCAATTCAGGCGAAGCGAGGCTAGGAAGAATGGGGGTCGGCCACTGGAGCTGGGTAGCTTAGGTGGTTGGAAAGTTGGTTGAAAATGGTGAACTTTAGGGGCTTTTATAGGAAGATCTCGTTCTCCTCAAGATAAATCCAAGGGTGGCCGTGGATGAAGGTTGTTAGGTGAAGAAGATCAAGGGTTGAAATCGTTGGAGGGAGTTAAGAGATGCGCGGGAAAATTCAGTGAAGTTGGCCGGCCAGAATAGAAAGGCTAACAGCCCTTCTTGGAGAAGATGAACCAGGTGTTGACACGTATCAGCACCTGGTTGGCCAGATGCGCTATTTTATTTGTAAATTCATTATTAAATAATAAATAAGGTTATTTTAAATAAGTATAAATACATGAAATGTAAATAATTAAATAATCTTAATTATGGAATAATTACTTTTATAAATAATAAATTTTATTCGAAATATAAATATTATATTAATAAATATGTATAGATAAATAGGTTTTATATTTTTAATTTAATAAATAATTAATAAAAAATTATTTTATATTTTCTTAATTATTAGAACAATAATAAAAGATATGTGAATTTTTAGGGATTTTAATAAATTAATTTACATATATTAATAAATACAAGTATAAGTTAGCCAGTTTATTTTTACCTATAATTTAGGGTTTTTGATTTTATTAAAATAGTAAATAAGCTTCAAAAAATATGAAATAAATCAAGGTCAAATTACAAGATCATGAAAATATTTAAAATTTATAAATTTACTAAAACTATAACTAATGTGTTATACATAAAATAAATAGCCCAGAAACCCCGTTGTCATTTGGTCCCAAAATCGGCTTTTTGCAACCGGACTTCGAATTCGATGAAACCAAAGTTATTAATCAGAGAATATTATTTTATGAACTTTAAAGGTGTGTAGAGTGAATTTGGAGTTCGTATGAAGAAGTTATGATGTTCGGAAGTTGAGATTTTGATAACTTAAAGGCTGGGTTTCTTGGCATATATACAGGGTAGTATTTTTAACTTATTTTAGTATTTTTATATACATTTTTAAGAATAATTAGGAGAAGAGTTTAGTGAAAAATATGTGCACGTGAGTTAATTAAAATTTATGGAAGTTTTGTATTTAGTCATAAATATATAAAGTGGGGTTTAATTTATTTTTAGGGTTTTCTTTCCTTATCTCCCCCTACTTATTGGCTTGTCGACCAATTCATGTGACTTGGTCTCAGGGTTTAGGTTATATAAATATATCTTGCAGTTATATTTATATTTATAAGTCATATTGTACATATTTACATATTCACAATCTGCCTTCTTTTCTTTATTTTTATTCTTTTATTTATTAACATGTTTTTATGCTTAAAAGTGAATATTTATTCATGAATCAAATTTGAGTAAAAGATGGAAGTTAATGACTATTTACATGTATTTCTTTGGGTTTTAAGACAAAATGCGACAGAAAAGTTAATGAATCATGGATTCATCAACCCCCTATACTTAAACTTTGCTAGTCCCTTAGCAAACACTTATTTGAAAAATAAGGAAAAACAATAAAGTTATAATGAATTTGTTTTCCTAAACCAATTCATGAGAACGGACAAAGGACAGAGCTCGATTAGGACTGAAACAAGCATTTTGTCGGGGCCTTAACTAGGATTAGGATTTTATCCTCAACAGTCCTCAAGTTCCAAAAATCCTTATTCAAGATCACTTCATCGGCTATTTCAAACTCACTTATTCATATCGCAAACTCTATCATCCTTGAAGTCAACTTGTACAGCGTGTGAATTGATTTAGCTCTTCCTGCTTAGAGAACCGAAGAAACCATTCATCCCGGCTATACACTTCTATTGCTTCCTCATCCAGGTACTATTTCCTCAGGGAGGGAGGTATTCCCTTCTGAGGTCAGTTCGTGCTATGTCCACAATCGAATATAGAGAGAAGATAGAAGAATGAGAAAAGAAGTGGAGTGCGACCAGTGTACACGCATCTCCTTGTGAAGCTCAACCGGTGTAGCTAAGTCTCCACTAAGATGTGCAAGCATTTTTGGTGGAAGCTCGGACCATTGTGGTCGTATTTGTATTTGGTGGCTTCTTCTTTGATTTGACTTTGTAATTTGTTTGCACTGCATTCATCTCTTTGTGCCTCGACGGATATAACATCTTTTGTTCCGTCCTTTTTTTGAGGTCTTAGAAAAATTGTGTCAGCAGATCCTTCCCTCATCCGAAGCAACTATCGCAACCCCAATCTCTCCCATCTTTAGACTTCAATGCTGCAAAGACAAGGATAGAAACACACTACTAAGATGTACTGCCCTTTGCGACTCCATGCAAGTCGAGCTAAGTGCGGAGTGCATGTGTTCAAGATTGGTTCACTGGTGTAGAGTTGTACGGATGACACCAAATGGTCTACTTAAGAACATATGACTTGATTTTCTGAATATGGTCTTATGGAACCCAAAGATCTTAAGTCACAGACCTGAAGAGTCTAAATTCCATATTCTAACTAGGCTCCTTACAATGGAATTTAAAAGCCGTGATCAAGCTCTATTCTTTAGACTAGACTCAATCATTAATTCCAGAAATCAAACTTATTCTAAAAAATGCGAATGCAAATGCAACCATATTTTTGTGAAGTATATTTTCTAAATTTTACTCGTTTTTATGGATTTAACAGCTTTTGTAGTTTTTATGACTTTTAGGGCTTTGTATTTTTTATGGATTTTCTGATTTTTATAAACGAGTTCTTTTTATACACGGATTTTACAAGATATATTTTATTTGGTTTGATTGTCTAATGTATTTTACAATTTTTATTTACAAGAGATTTTTCAAAGATTAAATGATTTTTACACATATTTTAATAAATAGGATTTTAAGTAAATATTATACAAATTTTAAGTACATATTTTAAATACATCTTGCATTTAGGGATTTTAAATACACATTTTAAATATATTTTACTTACTTACAAAGATTTTATAAGTAATAGATAAATATATAAACGGATTTTAAATTAACGATTACCCACTTTTTATGGATTTTATAGATATATAAAATACATAAAAGTACGAGTTATGGACAAAAATATATATACAATATATGCGCACCCCCTATACTTAGCTTGAGCTATGTCCCCATAGCGTCAAAAGAGAAAAAGGAGGACATAACTCGTGCTAAGTAAAGTGGGTGAAAAGAACATACGAGAACAAGTCAGTCAACCCCCCTATACTTACGGTCTGGTAATCGTAAGTATAATGGGAGAGCAAAAACGGGATGACTGAGTAAAAAGAATAAATAACGAAAGCTCAAAAGGAATAAGTAATATGAAATCCTCGAAATCACTCGGTCCCCCCTATACTTAGGATAAGGCATTCTAAGTATAAAAAAGAGTGTAGCCAAAAATCGGAGACCAGTGATTGTGAAGAAGAAAGGATATATAAAAGAATCAGAACAAAATATAAAACGTGAATCAGCAAACAATCGATTCCCCCTATACTTAGGATCTGGTATCCTAAGCATAGAAGACGAGCAAAAATAGGGATGATTGTGGTCTTACGAAGAATGTAGAAGTGCTGCGGTTATCCAAAAATCGAGTGGCTTAAAAGCATTTGTACAGGATGAGGTGAAGTGGAAGAATGATCATGATTCCTGTACAAAATAGATCACTTCAGTTCGGGCCAGATGATCAGTAATCTCGACGAAGTGCATCAACATCTGCCCGTTAACCACGAACGGTTCTGCACCAGGTAACACATCCGATATCGCTATACTGCCATTGTCGTGCACCGTTCTGACTATGTACGGTCCTTCCCACTTGCTTTTTAATTTGCTGGGAAAAATTCTCAACCTTGCATTAAACAACCAGACTTTCTGCCCAGGGACAAAGCTCTTGTGACGAATATGTCTGTCATGTCATTTCTTCATTTTGTCCTTATAAATGAGAGTGTTCTCATATGCTTGATTTCGAATCTCTACCATCTCATTCAGATCTATCTTTCTCTTGGCTCCTGCTTTCTGTACATCCAGTAAGGTTTCTCGAATTGCCCATTCAGATTTGTGCATGATCTCTACGGGCAAATGGCACGGCTTTCCATAAACCAGTCAGAATGGAGAAGTACCTAAGGGAGTTTTGTAAGCAGTACGATATTCCCAAAGAACTTGATCTAGAAGCTGTTACCAGTTCTTCCTATCCGGTCATACTAGTTTTTGGAGAATTGATTTCACCTCCCTATTTAAAACTTCAACCATGCCATTTGTTTGTGGGCGATAAGGAGAAGCTACTCTGTGATCAATGCCGTATTGCTTCATTAGCTTTTTGACCTCCTTATTGATGAAATGGCTACCCCCATCTGAAATAAGAATACGTGGGATCCCGAACCATGAAATAATGTGTTCCCTTAGGAACTTGCAAACGATCTTACTGTCTGCGGTTCGTGCGGGTATAGCCTCCACCCATCTACTAACATAATCTACAGCGAGAAGGATGTACTCAAAGTCGCTGCTAGAAGGGAACGATGTTAGCAATGTGAGCCCTAGACGAACCATTTCTACAATAATTGTTATTGTAATGAATAAATTATCAATGAAAGTTATTGATTATTTTTCACTCCCTTTTCTGAGATTAAATGAATGAATGCACTATAAGGTCCCTCTGTACAATAAGGGTTATGTACCATGGCCAACTTGATGATCATGCAGCTGTTGATTCATGGAATGAATCATAGAGGCTGATGCTTGGATGAATATCTAAGGAGTTAGATAGAGGACTCATCAAGCATCGTCAAATGATTATTAAGTGATGATCTCCAGCCTGAGTAGGAGATGGCAATCCTCTCTCAGATGGCTGATATCTGACTGACCTCTTGATGCAGGTCCTCTGCATGGGAATAGTGATTTGGAGGTGTCAGGTTAGTTGAGTCAATGGGTTGACTTAACGAGATCAAGATAACCAAAGACCTATGTTGAATACTGTCACAACATAGGCATGCATCCTCTGATCGGAGACAGATGTGTTGCCATATGTCTGAGTGTGTACATTTGGCAGACCAATAGGTTGATGACCTAACCAAGGTCTATACACCGGCGAGCTGGTGTGCATGTAAGGACATAACGTAATACGATCTCTCAAAGGGATCATACGGTTCACTTGTGAATCGGGAGACATGGGCTTACTCATGAGGTATTGGGACTGATCAAATTCCATGCATGGTCGTCATGCTTTGGAAGCATGACATGAATTTGAAGGTAAGATATATGCTTTGGGAAAGCATATGATCTATACCAAATCCCAGTAACCAAGATTGAGAAACTTAATGATCAAACCCTGAAGATGACAGTGTAAAAGTGATCTTTATCTTCAAAATGATCATAGGTCTTCCAGTATGCAGGATGTACAAGTATTGGGAATACCTGAGGGTGATGTGATCATAAACGATTGTATAACCATGACGCTTCCATTCCGAGGGAGTGATGAAACATGTTTGGATTTTAGTGACTCCTCTCATTAGAGAAGTAACCTAATCTTAGTCCATGAACTGGACATTGATCTGAATGAGATTCAAATGCAATGAGAAGATTAGGTCTACGATCTTGATTTGATCAAGCATCAGTGGGAGGTCCATGGGATCTAGATTTGAGATATGATCTCAACATCCAAGTCACTATACGTGGAACAATACAATCGCCCTGTCCTTGTCTCCAGGTATCTGCGGAGAGATCACATTATTCTTGAAGGGTTCGAGAATAGTTCCATAAGATCTAAGCAAGAAGAAATAATGATTAAATGTGATTTAGTCATCTTGATGTGTGAAGAAATTATCCAATATAATTAAATGTAATTTAATTATTATGGATAAGAATAATGTGGATAGAAATATCCAATTATTCATAATATATTATAAATGTGATTTATAATGTATTAGAGAGAGCTAATTATCATTTATATTTGTTGATTAATTATTATGTGTATTGGATACACATTGTGTAATTAATTGACAATGTAAATTATGTGTTGTTTTGGGTTGTGAATATGATTCACAATTTTTCAATGGCAAGATTGCAATATTCTCAAATATAATTGTGAATTATTTTTGAAGAATAAAACCCAACAAAAGTTGTTGGAAATAAATAAAGAGATTTCCATGGAGATATGCAATCTCATGAAATATCATGAGATTGCCCTCCATATGGAAAGGGTGGGCGACACCCAATTCCTAATTGGAATGGGTGGCCGTCCACATGGAAGGTACATGGAGATGTAATCTCCATATATATTCTCTCCTTATTTATTGGTATAATTTAGGATTAATTTATATTTGATTTTGTCAAATATATTTTAATCCAAATTTGTTGATTTTACCAACAACAATCTTGACCATTGGATTTGACATAAATCAATCTCATCCATTGATTTTATATGTCCCATGGATTGAGATCCATGGATCCCAAAACCCTATAAATAGAGAGGCAAACCATGCTATCTAAGGTGATGCAATATTGAAGCTCTCTCTCTCTCTCTCTCTCTCATTTTCTTCTCACACGCCAACCCTCTCTCCCTCTTCTTGGTGGCCGTCCACCAAACCCTAGAGGAGATACTCGTCGACGCTCTCGCCACCGCGCCGCTGCTTCGACATTCTTCGGTTCTCCGTCTTCTTGGAGTGCTACTCTCACGAAGGAGACATTCAATCTTGTATGACGAGATCAGGAGCAACCTTGCTTGGATCATCTTCTTGGATTGCGAGGACTACGCAGTTCATCCCCGCGCTCGCAGGCGGTCTCATCGACGATCGGACTTGAGACAGGAGGTCTCTTTCTTTAGAGACTTGATCAACCATGCTTCAAGAGGTATTCTTCTAAACTTTTTGTGGTTATAGATGAAACTATCCGAGAATCGTTCTTGGATCATGTGATTTCATCACATGAAAAATTTTAAATTCCGCTGCACAAAACAACTAGTACGACTAGCCGTTCTGCGTCGTATCCGATACGACGATCACGCTTCTGTGATGAGCTTGAGGATAATTCCATATCCTTCAAGTGGTATCAAAGCCTCAGTTTGACGGTTTCGAATATGATTCGCAAACCGAGGACGACTTGGGTTCGTTAAGGTCGCGAAAGTTTTTGTCACATTTGATTTCGAAGATCTGTTTAGTAAAAAATTTCGGCCCTGTTTAAAATGTTTAAGCACGAGATATTTACTTGGATTTTTTCCCATTAAATAAGGAAACCATAGGATCTGAGTTTGCGTAAATCGGATTTCGTATGCTCGAGATATGGTTGATTTAATGAACATGTATGCACTGTTGCGGGAACTGTAGATCTTAACATGATTAAAGAGTTAATTACTGTTTTGATCCGCCTCGAAATTCGTGAAACATCACTTGTCTTCTGTCCTAAATCAAGTTAGAAATCTTTGAAAATTGAGTTTGTCTAATTTGGATTTAAATTGATTGAGATATGTTAATTTTAGTGAGTAGAGGTCACTACTAAAATTGCAGTCCTAATCTAGAACCAAGTGATTGTCAATTAGTGAAATTAATTGTTAATTTCATGAAATAATCTTGAAAAATATTTGTGAAATATTAAAATATGATTATTTACCTAATTGACTTGGCCTCAACCAATTAATTTATTAGATTTGATCTAAATCTTAATTGGAAACACAATCATCAAACTTGATGCTTGAATAGGATTGGGAATTTGTGTAGCAAATTTCCTTATAATAAAAAATGTTTTGATTATTACTATATGGTATAATTTTGGTTGAAAAATCGATGATCATCTTAAGTACAAATTGATATATCTGGCATTATGCTTTCCCGAGGTGGATATGGTGACTAGTCGGAGAGCATTGGGGTTGCGGGTTGCAACGTATGTGGTCCGTCCCACTCTCGTCGGTACTGGCCATGACAGCGGGTAGGGACTGTATAATGCCGGAGAAAATCAAAGTGTATTTCCTAATTATTAAAAATTCGAATTAACACGTACTTTGAGATATTACCATATTTATATTCAAGTAAAAATAATCAAGTTTGTTGATTGAATTGGATTGATAATTAATTTAATATGATTAAATTGATCATGTCCAATTGAGACACTCTATTATGAATAGTGTTATTATTTCCCTTGGAATAATTCAATATATGAATGTGTTCATGATAATTAATTAAAATTTGAGTATGAGATGGAGGATCACATAAGTGACATCCATGGTCTCCCGTCAAGGCGAAGGGTTCCGTCGCCAGGGATTGCATGTGGGAGACGCATGTCCGAAGTGACAGCTCCTGTATGCAAGCGCATCTGGATCGGGCTCTTTGCTTCTCGAAAGAGTAAGGCCATATGCGTAGTGACCCCAATATCGAATCCTCATATTATTGGGGCGATATTGGATTGTGCATAGCGAGTACTATTCCTGTTGACGGTTGGTTCAATTAACAACGGGTCAACATCGCCTTAGGGGTGGTGGGCCCAGGTGTTAAAGACTGAATTGGGAAATGCAAGTTGGATTTGAAAGGTGAAATGTGTTCCTGCTTTTCTTTATTGGAGTCGCAGATTCTCATATTATTGGGATGTGACAAAGATAAAGAGGAGATCCCAATTCTTGCTAGAGATATAGCGGTAAGTATATCTCTTACTTTGAAAGTGATTAAGGAAATGAACTTTCAAAGTCGACAATGCAAGAATAATTTGATTTAAAATACCTTAATTAAATATCATAAATTTGAATATATGTTTATATACTCTAATATAGTGCATTCTTAATTTCAGAAAATGAAGTCCTTGAACCCACTTAGTAGGCTTCTTGAGGTCAACCAATTGACCGACCCAAATTAATCGGATTGGATCCGTAATTTGGAGCTTGTTCTCTCCGCAGAGCGCATAAGCTATGTGCTCTCCGAGGACAAGCATGAGAACCCTAAATCCAAGGAAGAAAAAGCATACAATGATAAGTATGATGAAGATCATATCTTGGCTAGATGCTATATCATGGATTCTCTCTCCAATGTTCTGCAGAAGCAACATGTGGAGATGAGCACTTGTCAGGAGATAATGCAGAATCTGAAAGATATGTTTGGTGACATTAACCGCACCCAGCGGTACAATGTTATGAAAGATCTCATTCGCTGCAAGATGCAGGAAGGGACTTCGGTCCGTGAACATGTACTCAAAATGTTTGGGTACTTGTCGGAGCTGGAGACTCTTGGGGCAACCATGGATGCAGACATGCAAGCTGACTTCATTCTGCTATCGTTGCCCAAGTATTTCAATAACTTTGTAGTATCATTCCACATGAACAAGCTGGAACTGACAAGCGTTGGTCTTCTTGCCGCATTAAAATCTGCGGAAGATGTAATGAAGAAGGATGGTCCCGCTGGCAGTGCAATGGTTGCATAGGTCAGAGGGAAGCGCGGTCGGAAGCAAGGTTCTCGGAAGGGCCCGACCCAGAAGAGAAAGAAGAATGGACAAGGTGTTGGCTCTTCTTCCAATGCATCCACTCTAATGGCGTCGAAGAAAACCGACGTCTGTCACCACTATAAAAAGCCGAGGCATTGGAGGCGTAACTGCCCAGAATACCTGAAGTTGTCAGACAAAGATAAAGTCCCAGCAGGTATGAAATCTACTTTCATCATTGAAACTAGCTTTCTCGTCGGATGAGAAGGAAGTTGGGTTGTAGACTCTGGTGCTTCTATTCATGTAAGAAATTTGTTGCATTTGTTTCAGGAAACTAGAAGTCTTGAAGAAGGAAGATAGTCATCCCTGATGGGATCTGATGCAAGTGTTGCAGCAGTAGCCATCGAGACTTGTCGACTATCATTATCTAGTGGTAGAGTCCTTATAATTAAGGAGTGTCTGTATGTACCAGAAGTCAGAAGGAACTTGATATCAGTATCTAAGCTTGTTAGAAGCGGATATTCATTCCTTTTTTGTAATAAATTAGTCATAAATCATTATGATAAATATATTGCGGATGGTGTTTTGACGTCTGTTGGACTCTATGAGTTGTGCATTGATAAATCTATCATGAATGTTACAACCACTAATAAAAACCCTAAAAGATCCAGGGAGGATAAAAACATCTCAAATGAGATTTGGCATCAAAGGCTTGGTCATTTATCTGTTGATAGGATCAATAGATTGATAAAGGATGGACCTCTAGATTTTCTACAGATTCAACCTTTGCCCACTTCCAAACATTGCATTCAGGGTAAAATGAC
This sequence comes from Ottelia alismoides, assembly GCA_037367405.1. NCBI lineage: Eukaryota > Viridiplantae > Streptophyta > Magnoliopsida > Alismatales > Hydrocharitaceae > Ottelia > Ottelia alismoides. The sequence continues at coordinate 210,926 of JAZKJV010006758.1, forward strand.
TAGGGCACCTTTCCGTAACAAGGTTACGAGATGCGAAGGTATTATTGACCTAATACACACCAATGTATGTGGTCCCTTCAGTACCACGAATCGAAATGGATATCGATATTATCTGACGTTTATTGATGACCATTCGCGGTACGGGTTTGTCTTCCTATTACGTCATAAGTCTGAAACCTTTGAAAAGTTCAAAGAATTCAAGGCTTTGGTTGAGAACCAAACCGATAGGAAGATTAAGCGGATTCGATCTGATCGAGGTGGCGAGTACCTCTCGGATGAATTCAAGGAATACCTTAAGGAGAATGGAATTGTTTCCAATCTCACTCCTCCAGTAACTCCCCAACTTAATGGTGTTGCTGAAAGACGCAACAGGACCATCATGGACATGGTCCGTTCAATGATGAGCAAAGCACATTTACCTCTTAGTTTCAGGGAAAAGCAGTAGAGACTGCAATATATATCCTGAATAAGATTCCTAGCAAATCAGTGCCTAAGACTCCTCACGAGCTTTGGTATGGAACCAAACCTAGTGTTAATCACTTGAGGGTTTGGGGTTGCTTGGTCCATGCGAAGAACGTGGACGCAAGTAAGCTAGAATCTCGCTCTCGTGAGTGTTACTTCATTGGGTATGTTAAAGATGGTATTGGATACCATCTTTATGACCCTGAGACTCAAAAGATTTTTGTTTCTAGAGATGTGAAGTTTCTGGAGAATGATTTCCTCAAAGGTCAAGACAATAATGAAGTAGAGGAACTCATTGAATCCCCTGAGGATTCTGAGCTTCCTAGACCAGAAACTGAAGAGATAAATAAAGATGAAACACCCATACCTCTTTGAAGCAATTCGAGGGTGGTTGCACCACCTGAAAGGTATGGATTCCATGTGTCAAGTGAGACTGACATTGATCCTACTTCATTTGATGAAGCACTCGCGGATCAAGACATGGATAGATGGATGCTAGCAATGAAGTCAGAGATTGACTCCATGCATAAGAATGGTGTATGGACCCTAGAGGATCCACCTAAAGGGGTTAAACCCCTTGGGTGTAGACAGATCTTCAAGAGAAAGAGGGGACCTGATGGGAAAGTAGAGACTTTCAAGGCACGACTCGTATCCAAGGGCTACATACAGATAGAAGGCATCGATTACGATGAGACATTCTCCCCTGTGGCCATGCTTAAATCCATCAAGACACTACTAGCTATAGCTGCATATCTTGACTACGACATATGGCAGATGGACGTCAAGATGGCTTTCCTCAATGGATACCTCGAGGAGGATATCTACATGGAGCAGCCCCAGGGCTTCATAACCGAGGATGGCAAAGTATGCAAGCTGAAGAAATCCATCTATGGGCTCAAGCAAGCTTCTCGTAGCTGGAACATCCAATTTGACGAAACCATAAAGAGTTATGATTTTGTGCAAATTCCTGATGAACCTTGTGTATACAAGAAGACTAGTGGAAGCGACATTGTGTTCATCGTGCTTTACACATATGACATCCTTATCATTAAGAATGATACAAGGATGATGACCAGTGTGAAGATTTGGCTATCCCATACCTTTGAGATGAAAGATCTTGGAGAAGCCTCTTACATCTTAGGCCTGAAGTTGTTCAGAAACTGAGAAAAGAGGATTTTGGGATTGTCACAACATGGATACATTGAGAAGATTCTTGAACGATTCTGTATGGATAGTTCCAAGAAAGTATTCCTACCCTTAAGACATGGTATCCACCTGTCTAAAGGAATGGCTCCTCAAACTGTTGAGGAAAAGAAGGCCATGGCTGGATGTCCTTATGCATCAGCCGTAGGAAGCTTAATGTATGCCATGATGTGTACTAGGCCAGATATCTACCATGCAGTGGGAGTGGTAAGTCGTTACCAATCCTGCTATGGAGAACAACACTGGAATGCAGTAAAGAACATATTCAAATATCTAAGACGGACACAAGATTACATCTTGGTCTATGGAGATGGTGATCTCCAAGTCTTGGGATATACAGATTCTGACTTCCAATCGGATGTAGATGATCGAAAGTCGACATCAGGGTTTGTGTTCTTGTTGAATGGTGGTGCTGTGAGCTGGAGAAGCAAGAAGCAGGACACTACTGCAGATTCAACAACAGAAGCCGAATACATTGCCGCATCGGATGCAGTAAAGGAGGCGGTATGGTTGCGCAAGTTCGTCCTGGAGCTTGGCATAGTTTCCTCTGATACTCCCATCCCGTTACTCTACGATAACACAGGAGCCATTGCCTAGGCAAAGGAACCCAGATGGCATCAAAAGAGCAAGCCCGTGGAAAAGAAATACCTCATCATTCGGGAGATACAAAAGCGTGGTCACATCATCATCACCAAGGTGGCCTCTATCGACAACGTTACTGATCCTCTAACCAAACCTCTGACACAGAAGGTTTTCGACCAGCATGTAATGAGTATGGGTTTAAGGATTGTACCTGAATGGTTCTGAGGGCTAGTGGGAGATTGTTAGCAATGTGAGCCCCGGGCGAACCATTTCTACAATAAATGTTATTCTAATGAATAAATAATCAATGAAAGTTATTCATTATTTTTCACTCTCTTTTCTGAGATTAAATGAATGAATGCACTATAAGGTCCCTCTGTACAATAAGGGTTATGTACCATGGCCAACTTGATGATCATGCAACTGTTGATTCATGGAATGAATAATAGAGGCTGATGAATGGATGAATATCTAAGGAGTTAGATAGAGGACTCATCAAGCATCGTCAAATGATTATTAAGTGATGATCTCCAACCTGAGTAGGAGAAGGCAATCCTCTCTCAGATGGCTGATATCTGACTGACCTCTTGATGCAGGTCCTCAGCATGGGAATAGTGATTTGGAGGTGTCAGGTTAGTTGAGTCAATGGGTTGACTTAACGAGATCGAGATAACCAAAGACCTATGTTGAATACTGTCACAACATAGGCATGCATCCTCCGACCGGAGACATGTGTGTCGCTATATGTCTGAGTGTGTACATTTGGCAGACCAATAGGTTGATGACCTAACCAAGGTCTATACACCGACGAGCTGGTGTGCATGTAAGTACATATGAGTAATACGATCTCTCAAAGGGATCATACATGTTCACTTGTGAACCGGGAGACATGAGCTCACTCATGAGGTATTGGGACTGATGAAATTCCATGCATGATCGTCATGCTTTGGAAGCATGGCATGAGTTTGAAGGTAAGATATATGCTTTGGGAAAGCATATGATCTATATCAAATCCCAATAACCAAGAGAAACTTAATGATCAAACCCTGAAGATGACAGTGTAAAAGTGATCTTTATCTTCAGAATGATCATAGGTCTTCCAGTATGCAGGATGTACAGGTATTGGGAATACCTTAGGGTGATGTGATCATAAACGATTGTATAACCATGACGCTTCCATTTCGAGGGAATGATGAAACATGTGTGGATTTTAGTGACTCCTCTCATTAGAGAAGTAACCTAATCTTAGTCCATGAACTGGACATTGATCTGAATGAGATTCAAATGCAATGAGAAGATTAGGTCTACGGTCTTGATTTGATCAAGCATCAGTGGGAGGTCCATGGGATCTGGATTTGAGATATGATCTCAACATCTAAGTCACTATATGTGGAACAATACAATCGCCCTGTCCATATCTCCAAGTATCTGCGGAGAGATCGCATTATTCTTGAAGGTTTTGAGAATAGTTCCATAAGATCTAAGCAAGAAGAAATAATGATTAAATGTGATTTAGTCATCTTGATGTGTGAAGAAATTATCCAATATAATTAAATGTGATTTAATTATTATGGATAAGAATAATGTGGATAGAAATATCCAATTATTCATAATATATTATAAATGTGATTTATAATGTATTAAAGATAGCTAATTATAATTTATATTTGTTGATTAATTATTATGTGTATTGGATACACATTGTGTAATTAATTAACAATGTAAATTATGTGTTGTTTTGGGTTGTGAATATGATTCACAATTTTTCAATGACAAGATTGCAATATTCTCAAATATAATTGTGAATTATTTTTGAAGAATAAAGCCCAACAAAAGTTGTTGGAAATAAATAAAGAGATTTCCATGGAGATATGCAATCTCATGAAATATCATGAGATTGCCCTCCATATGGAAAGGGTGGGCGGCACCCAATTCTAATTGGAATGGGTGGCCGTCCACATGGAAGGTGCATGAGATGTAATCTCCATGTATATTCTCTCCTTATTTATTGGTATAATTTAGGATTGATTTATATTTGATTTTGTCAAATATATTTTAATCCAAATTTGTTGCTTTTACCAACAACAATCTTGGCCATTGGATTAGACATAAATCAATCTCATCCATTGATTTTATATGTCCCATGGATTGAGATCCATGGATCTCAAAACCCCTATAAATAGATAGGCATACCATGCTCTCTAAGGCGATGCAATATTGAAGCTCTCTCTCTCATTTTCTTCTCACACGCCAACCCTCTCTCCCTCTTCTTGGTGGCCGTCCACCAAACCCTAGAGGAGAGACTCGTCGACGTTCTCGCCACCGCACCGCCGCTTCGACGTTCTTCGGTTCTCCATCTTCTTGGAGTGGTACGCTCATGAAGGAGATGTTCGATCTCATATGACGAGATCAAGAGCAACCGTGCTTGGATCATCTTCTTGGATTGCGAGGACTACGCGGTTCATCCCTGCACTCGCAAGCGGTCTCGCCGACGATCGGACTTGAGACATGAGGTCTCTTTCTTTAGAGACTTGATCAACCACGCTTCAAGAGGTATTCTTATATACTTGTTGTGGTTATAGATGAAACGATCCGAGAATCGTTCTTGGATCATGTGGTTTCATCGCATGAAAAATTTAAATTCCGCTGCACAAAACAACTAGTACGACTAGCCGTTCTGCGTCATATCCGATACGACGATCACGCTTTCATGATGCGCTTGAGGATAATTACATATCCTTCAAACGGTCCCATGAAATCTATGCCCCATGCGTCAAAAATCTCGCTAATGATAACAGGTCGCATCGGCATTGCATCTTTAGCACTGACTGTCCCTATTGCTTTCTGACAATCCGGGCAACTCTTTACAAATGTGCAGGCATCTCTAGTAAGAGTCGGCCACCATAATCCGCTCTGGAGTACCTTCTGCACTGTCCTCTTTCCTGAGTGATGTCCTCCTGCTTCTAAAGAATGACACAACATGAGGACCCTATTATATTCCTCCCGAGGAATACAATGCCTGTAAATACAATCCGATCCTTCACGGAAAAAGAATCGGATCCTCTCAGTGGTAGTATCGTGCCTCAGAAACTAGTTTATCAACTTGGTTCTTTGGCCAACCTTGAGGACTTTTCTGTGTGACCATAAATTTATTGTATCTGCATACCATGGGAGTTTGGTAACCGCAAAGATGCTCTCGTCTGGAAATCTCTCTGCGATCTCTGGCATGTACTCATCTGGAGTTTGATCTGACTGTAGTCGGAAGAGGTGATCATCTACCACATTCTTTACCCCAAGTTTATCTTTGATGTCCAAATCAAATTCTTGGAGTAATAGAATCCATCGAAGAAGGCGTGCCTTAGCATCCTTCTTTTCCATCAGAAATCGGATAGCTGAATGATCTGTGCATACTGTAATTTTTGAGCCAAGATATGATCGGAATTTATCTAAAACAAACACTACTGCCAACATCTCCTTCTCTGTTACTGTGTAATTACGCTGAGCATCGTCTAAGGTTCTGCTGGCATAGTGAATGGCAATGGGAAGTCCATTCCTCCTCTGTCCTAAAACAACCCCGACCGCAAAATCTGAAGCATCCGTCATGATCTCGAAGGGAAGAGACCAATCAGGCGGCTGTAGGACATGAGCACTGATAATCTTGTTTTTTAATGTGAGGAAGTCATTAATACATTTATCATCTAACAAGAACTCAATGTCTTTGCCTAACAATTCAGTTAACGGTCGGGCAATCTTAGAAAAGTCTTGGATAAATCGTCGGTAAAAATCGACATGCCCCAGAAATGACCGTAACTGTTTGATGTCGGATGGTGGTTCGAGTCGTTTGATAACATCCACCTTGGCGGGGTCAACCTCCATGCCTCGCTCAGAGATGACGTGCCCCAACACGATCTCGTGAGTAACCATACAATGGCTCTTTTCCCAGGACATAACACGATATACCTCACAACACTTTTTAAGAACCTGGTCTAGGTGCGCTAAACAATCGTCAAAGAACTCACCATAGACCGAAAAATCATCCATGAAAACCTCTAGGAAATCATCGACCATGTCCGCAAAAATAGTAAGCATGCACCTTTGGAAAGTAGTGGGAGCGTTGCATAATCTAAAGGGCATCCGTCTAAAGGCATACGTGCCGAACGGACATGTGAAAGTGGTTTTCTCGTGGTCTTTAGGAGCAATCAATACTTGGTTGTATCCGGAATAACCGTCAAGGAAACAGAAGTACTCCTTCCCTGCCAATCGTTCTATGACCTGGTCTATAAAAGGCAATGGGAAGTGGTCCTTTTTCTTCGCAGTGTTCAATTTCCTGTAGTCAACACATACCCGCCACGACATGGTTACTCTCTTTGGAATCTCCTCTCCATTCTCGTTCTTAACCATCTGAATTCCCGACGTCTTCGGGACAACATGTAATGGGCTGACCCATTCAGAGTTGGAGATGGGATAAATGAACCCTGCATCACACCATTTCGTAATATCTTTCTTGACAACTTCTCGTAAAACTGGATTCAGCCTACGCTGAAACTCTTTGGAGGGTTTGCTGTCATGATCGAGATAGATACGATGCGGACACAAAGCAGGATTAATCCCGCGGAGATCGGATATAGTCCACCCAATAGCCTTGCGGTTTCTTTCTAGAATCTCCATCAGACGAGACTCTTGATCGTCGGTCAAAGATGAACTGATAATGACCGGAAACCATTGATATGTACCCGCAAGGAAAGCATATTTCATGTTTGGTGGCAAAGTTTTTAACTCTGGTAAGGTAGATTCTAGCTCTGTTGCAACATCCTCCGTATGAGTGATGAGATCTGTATCGGTTGTAGATTTATCGGCTTTCTGATTATCCACATGTCGATGTGCTCTAGAGTCGGACGACAGAATATACTCAGAACATCATCCGACTCCTCAAAATGATCAGAGGAAAATAGCTCAGCTAAATTAAAGTCTGTCGCTGGATCATCTGAGATGGAGGAATCATATAGAGTATCTGAATCTGAAAGTTCTGCAATAAATTTGTCAGAAGTCTGATCCCTTTGCTTCTCATCATCCAGACTAAAATATAAAGTACCGTCTGAAGAACCGCCAACCGTAGTCTTGGACCTATCCTCTATTAAGCATTCCTGGGTCTCTACTTGATATCTTTCGAGGTCGTCAAGACGGACCTCATCCATGTAATCGTAGGTGGCCAAAGAACTCAAGAAATCCGAAGATGCATCACTAGATGTGTTCGAATCTCTCGCCATCTCTATATGTACCTTCTCGCCCTCGGTGCGAAAAGATACCTTCCATGTATCATAATCGAAGAGAGCCTTTGCGATTTCTAAGAAAGGCCTCCCGAGAATAATCGGGGTAAGGTGTAACTATGTAGAGCAATCCATGTCTAGGATCGTAAAGTCCACTGGGAATTGCAGACCCTGCACGGTTACAATAACGTTCCTTAATATACCCTTAGATCTCTTTACAGATCTATCAACAAACTGAAGGATTGCACGAGATTTGTAAAGAGGACCTAATTCGAGCCTATCGAGTAAAGAAGAGGGTATCAAATAATCGAGGAACCATTATCTAAGAGAGTGCGGTCGAATTCGGCTTTTGAGATCTCGCATCTAACATAATGTGCACCTGAGTCCTTTTTCTTCTTCGGTAATTTATTTTGAATAGCACAAGATGTAGCCTTAGTCAGAACATATTTCTCTGTACGGGATCTCCTTTTCCTACGCATGGTGCATCGGTTTTTCAATTGATTCTTAAGCGTAGAAAAATGATCTAAGGCATCATGAAGCGGGATCTTCAAAAAGATGTGATCTTTAAGTAGACGTTCGGTCTCTGGAGTCACAATGTTCTTTTTGTTATTTTTCTTTCCTTTTCCAAACAGAGCATTGGGAAAAGGAACAAAGTCAGGAGTCAGAAAATCAGAATTTTTATTCATATCAGAATCAGCTTGTACATCGAGAGTTTCAGAATTATGTACAAAACTCTCTAAGACAGGGGAAGATATGTTTTTCTCGGGATTCTCTGACTGATCTGGCGTGATGTCGTCGTCTGATTCGCCAGTGTCCATGTCTATTGTAGCGGCATCGCTCCCGGCTCTTGGATAGGCAAAGTGGTCCTCATCAACATGTTGGTTCTCCTCCTCAGCATCAGATTCTTGCGGCTCATGGATTTGCTCCTGCTCCTCGTCAAGTGGTCGCTCTTCTCCTCCAGCAGGTGCTTGTGGCGATCTACCGCTCCTGAGATGAATGAAATTAGATAAAAATTCAGGAAAAGTGATTGTACCTGTACTGTTGTCTACGTGGTCTGGATGCCTCCTCTTGTTGTTCGGGTTCATCTGAGGCTGGGCTGGAAGAGTGGTCTTTAGTGCAGTTAACTCGTCCAGATGACGGTTAACCTGCTCCATCTCAGTTTTATGTGCGATCTGGAGCGTACTCAGCATATCCATGATCTGATTAAGTGCCTGGGCCTGTGAAGACATCTCATGTTCGGTGTGGTGGCCCTGGCTTAGTCCTCTCTCCTGCCTTGGCGTGTATTGCTGAGAGGTGGAAGGCTAAGAGGATCTCTATGGTACGACGGAAGACTGCTGCGACTGCTGATAAGAATAAGCATGTGAATACTGAGAAGGATACTGTTGTAATTGTGGTCTCTGATATACATTTTGGTGAGACTACTACTGCGTGAAATTCTGGCGGTGCTGGAAGTGTGGACATCCATGCTGCGGCTGACCGTACAGCTGCTGCTGGTGATGCAGTATACTCGGTTGCTGAATCGGAGTATACCAAATCCCGTTAATCTCGAGAGTGGCTTGCGGCTCCACCTCCATCTCTGTGGCACTGGTGATCTGACTAGGATTGGCATGAGACTGATCCTCATGCCAATCAAGCTGCGGAGTCTCTGGCTTGCTCTGTACGTAATGGATTTGATGGGTGGGCGGGGCGGGTAAGATCCTTCGTGCTGGTTGTATGGTTGAAGAATACTGGCTCTACTGATACTGAAGCTGAAGATCGGTAACCTTCTTCGAAAGATCACTCAGCTACTGAGGTATAGATGAGAGTTTCTCCAACTCTCGCAGCGGATATAAGTCCTGGACTTGCTTCTGAATCACGTCCACCAACGTTAATTTCTCGCTAATGAAGCCCATGTTGGTGTTGGATTCAGATTCTTCGATATTAGCTACCTTGTGATGCTCTCGGTGATGTGGTGGCTATAGGACTTTCTGAAATGCCCGAGTAGAGTCGACGACTCCTGAATTCTCGGCCATCCCTTCAAAGATGGCCCAGACTGACTCGGTGTCTTTGTTCAAATAACTGTCGTCACATGCGGCACTCACGAGCCCCTAGATGTCCGGCTGGAGTCCTCCAAAGTAATTCTGCACTAGCACCTTCATCGGTATCTCATGATGCAGGCATCTCTCTGTAAGATCCTTGAATCTATCCCATGCCTCATGGAAAGATTCATGCGGATGTTGCGTGAAGTTGGAGATCTGACTCCTCATCATGTTCGTCCTCTCCAGAGGAAAATATTTACACAGGAATGTGGACTTCAGATCATCCCACGTAGAGATTTCCCTTCTCAGATGACTTAGCCAGTAAAGTGCCTTATCGGCTAAGGTGAAGGGAAAGGCGTTGAGGCGAACAACCTCCTGCATAACTCTTGGATAACTAGATGTACTGCAAATCATATCGAATTGCTGTAGAAAGGTAAACGGCTCCTCTGTGGTATTCCCATAGAACTTGGGAAGCAGTGGAGATGAAGAACGATCTCAATTCGTACGGCCCTTGATTCGACAGTAGCCGAATCCAATGATGGAGCGTTCTTGTGCCCGGGTCATACTCTTCCCGTAAAGTAGCGGGAACTGTAGACAGTAAATGGTTCCTGGCCCTTGCTCTCAGTGTGGCTATCTCAGCCCGCAACTCATTTTGAGTTCTGAATTGTTCTCGGATCTAGATATTCGTCTGTTGGAGAGTCTCGAGAATACCTGTAGTGACATCTGCGGCTGGATCAGGTCTTCCGTCATCTTACTCCTCAGCTTGTGATCTCTCCTCTGCTGTTGATCCTTTGCCGCGAGCCATCGACTTTGAATTGTCTGGAAAAGAGAAGCTCTCGTAAGAACTCAGCGAAAATTCGGCTGGAGATGATGTATTGAGACGAGGGTCTGTCTCAATATTCTGGCCAGGAGGTGAGGGAATCTGGGTCTGACTCTCCTCGAGATCAGATGGGACCAGCTTGGGAAGAGAGTCATCCCAAGCTTGTGAAGATGTACGAATGACGGTAGACGGTCGAAAGCTCACGGAGTCTGAGCAGAAAAGCCGCCGAGACATTATCTTCGATGTCAAGAGAAAGGAGGATCACGAATCATGATTCAAGAGAGAGAGAAATGCGTAAAGCTGTGGAAACTCACGCCCCGCAAGCAAACACAAAGCAAACCCCGTTTTTCACCAACTCAACCCGATGATGATCGTAAGAGTTCGGTCTTTTTATCTTCTCGGTTTTAGGGTTGTAATTAGCAAACAAATATTGCATTTATCGTGCGATGACGAGCTGATAGGTGCCCGATTTTCCCCCCGCAATACTGTCCCGAGTTCTTACAGAGAATCACTTGCTCTCATCCAGTATGGTGGCAAGTACGGACCGTTTCCGGCTACCCGTGTTGCTTGAGTATGGAGCCTTACGCGGTGTCCTCTAAATCCCCCACTCTAATAAGTAAACTCGAACTGTTTCCGGCTACCCGAGCGTACCCACTGAAAAGCAGTGATTAAGTGTATGAACCAAGTAGTATTTTGAAAGAAATCAGGTTTATATTAATGGTCAGCTCTCGCTCGCGCACTCTGAAAATTGCGGGGATTACTCTCCCAAGTTAAATGAATCATACATTATTTTAGATCCGATATATTTAGCAGTCCTGGTTTTATTTTGTGGTTTTATATTTTTTTGAATTTTTTTTAAACAAGTGTCTAATTTTTTTTATTTTCTTAATCCTAAAATCATGCACCTAGGTTGCAAGTTCTAAAACTAGCTACGTAAGCACAATCAGATAGAATAAAAACCTAAACAAGCATCTATCAGAAAAGCTGCGGAAAAACCGTCGAAGCGAGAAAACCGCGGTGGGTGCCTTGATCCACCGAATACACAGTACTCGGCGAATCAGACCCCGAAAAAAAGTGGGGGAAGTTACAAGTTGGGATGTCCTTAGTGGACCCCTTCTACTAGAGTTCGTTACAACTTTTCTATCCCTTTCTCTCTCTTTTACAAAATTACACTAATAATTTTCTGCCCTCTGCAGCCGACTCGTAAAGAAAGAGTCACCTCTGCTCTTTCAACTGACTGGCTTCCTAAGAAGCCGGTTGATCTTGCAGGCCCTACAAAAATTAGTTAGCGGCTTAAAGAAAACCGAGAGATGAGTCGAGAAAAGCCGTACGAAAAACCGAGGAAAAAGCTACGAGAAATAATAAGAAGAGAAAAAATAAAATCACAAAAGAGATCAAAAATCAAAATACTCTAACGCCTCCCTAGCAATTGCGCCATTTTGATGCGGCTAAAATCCGATCGCGGCTTTTGAGGTTATAAAGTTGTCGGTGTAGAAAAGTCGCGAAGAGATCAATCGCATCAAACAAAATTCAGTTTTTAGAGAATAAAAACCTACACTATTTATTTATCCAGGTAAGTGTGCCTGGGTCGAACTCAAGGAGGCAGAATAGAATATTTTGATTTTTTTAAGAAAATATTTTCGCGATTTTATTTTACCTCTTCTTAAAGTGATTAGAGAAAACTATAATTTTTAGGGATTTTTTATTTTAAATTTTTAATTGATTTTAATATTTTCCAATTTTTATTTAATTTTTCAAAGTGATATTTTTCACAAAATTTATTTATGATATAATAGGTGGAATAAAGGTGAAAATAGATGGTACTATATAATAGGTCAACCGAACGAGCAACGGGCTCGAACAAGCACACGAAAACAAAGCAAAACGAAGACGATTTGTGACGAATCAAAACACGAGAAAAATACATGAAAAATTAATGAAAAAACTCGCGGAGGTAGTTGTGTAACTACGCCAAGAAAATATACGAAAAAATGAGGTTAAAAATAGGTCCAAAAATCCCCTACAGCCCAGGGGTATAAGCGCAAGAAAAAGTATCAAAGAGTTCTACAAAATGGTCCTTAACAGGGACTGTTTTGAAAGAAAAATAAGAAGTTTTACATTTAGGTCCCTACAGAGGGACCTAAATGTAAATACTGGAAACTTCTGGAGCGGGGATAAATTCTGGAAGTCCGCTGGGTTTATGTTGCAAATATTACACCGTTTCGTTTTGAACGACTGCGATTAGAAGCTGCGCGCTGATCCTGGACGTTCGCGTCCTCCACGTGTCAGTAGCCTGTGCGCTTGGAGCTCTTCAATTGTTTTTGGGTTTGTTGCGCAACTGCCGACGAAGGCTTCTTCAACGAATTTTCCCCGACGATCGGCGGCGAGCTTGGACCTCCTACGGGTCCAGAGGGTTAGCTCCTCTAACCATCGAGCTCGCCCGCGGTGGATGGCAGGCGGAGATGGCTCCAGTCGGTGGAAGAAACTTGATGAAGATGGAGGATCGTACTGCTCTGTTCTGATGAAAGATTGTTGTGGCTCTTTTGGATCGCGATTTATTTGAGGATTGAAGACTCCAGAGGCTTTGAAGTTTCTCCTGATTGAAGACGAAGCTGCAAATATGAAATGTATATGCTCTATTCACAAGGAATCGGCTCAAGGGTGATAGATCTGCAAGCTCAACACATGGAGTTTCCAGATTACATGAGGATTGCGTGAAAAACGTAAGCAAAGGCGTCGCGATTTGAATAGATTCGAAATGCTTTGAGTTTGATTTGATTAAGCATCTAAGCTAGATGATTAACTAACGAATGACGTGATTAGCCACACCAATCGTGGCACAAAACTTGATATAAAATTTGAGAAAAGTGAAGGCAGAGGTGTGTGATTTCAGAGGTGTATTTACCTCTAAAAGTGCTCGACGGTCGACCATCACCGGAGCTGGACGCGGTGCGATGGCGGCGATGCAAGGCTGCCAAGAGTCTTAGAACCTCCTCCGATGATCCCTCCTTCACGCGAGCTTGCTTGGGCGGAGCTGTCACCTCCAATTCAGGCGAAGCGAGGCTAGGAAGAATGGGGACCGGCCACTGGAGCTGGGTAGCTTAGGTGGTTGGAAAGTTGGTTGAAAATGGCGAACTTTAGGGGCTTTTATAGGAAGTGCTCCTCAAGATAAATCCAAGGGTGGTCGTGGATGAAGGTTGTTAGGTGAAGAAGAAAAAGCGTTGAAATCATCGGAGGGAGTTAAGAGATGCACGGGAAAATTCGGTGAAGTTGGCTGGCCAGAACAGAAAGGCTAACAACCCTTCTTGGAGAAGATGAACCAGGTGCTGACACATGTCAGCACCTGGTTGGCCAGATACGCTATTTTATTTGTAAATTCAATATTAAATAATAAATAAGGTTGTTTTAAATAAGTATAAATACAGGAAATGTAAATAATTAAATAATATTAATTATGGAATAATTACTTTTTATAAATAATAAATATTATTCGAAATATAAATATTATATTAATAAATATGTATAGATAAATAGGTTTTATATTTTTAATTTAATAAATAATTAATAAAAAAATTATTTTATATTTTCTTAGTTATTAGAACAATAAATAAAAGTTATGTGAATTTTTAGGGATTTTAATAATTTTTACATATATTAATAAATACAAGTATAAGTTAGCCAGTTCATTTTTACCTATAATTTAGGGTTTTCGATTTTATTAAAATAGTAAATAATCTTCAAAAACTATGAAATAAATCAAGGTTAAATTACAAGATCATGAAAATATTTAGAAATTATAAAATTACTAAAACTATAACTAATATGTTCTACATAAAATAAATAGCCCAAAAACCCCGTTGTCATTTGGTCCCAAAATTGACTTTTTGCAAACGGACTCCGAATTTGATGAAACCTTTATTAATTAGAGAATATTATTTTATAAACTTTAAAGGTGAGTAGAGTGAATTTAGAGTTCGTATGAAGAAGTTATGATGTTCAGAAGTTGAGATTTTGACAACTTAAAGGATGGGTTTCTTGGCATATATACAAGGTAGTATTTTTAACTTATTTTTATATTTTTATATACATTTTTAAGAATAATTAGGAAAGAGTTTAGTGAAAAATATATACACATGAGTTAATTAAAATTTATTAAAGTTTTGTATTTAGTGATAAATATATAAAGTGGGGTTTAATTTATTTTTAGGGTTTTCTTTCCTTATCTCCCCCTACTTATTGGCTTGTCGACCAATTCATGTGACTTGGTCTTGGGGTCTAGGTTATATAAATATACCTTGCAGTTATATTTATATTTATAAGTCATATTGTACATATTTACATATTCACAATCTGCCTTCTTTTCTTTTCTTTATTTTTATTCTTTTATTTATTAACATGTTTTTATGTTTAAAAGTGAATATTTATTCATGAATGAAATTTGAGTGAAAGATGGAAGTTAATGACTATTTACATGTATTTGTTAAGGGTTTTAAGACAAAATGCGAAAGAAAAGTTAATGAATCATGGATTCATCAGTAGACCAATAAGTTGATGGCCTAACCAAGGTCTATATACTGGCGAGCTGGTGTGCATATGAGGGCATATGAGTAATACGATCTCTCAAAGGGATCATACATGTTCACTTCTAAACCGGAAGACATGAGCTCACTCATGAGATATTGGGATCGATAAATTCCATGCATAGTCGTCTAGCTTATGAAGCTTGACAAAATTTAGAGGTACGATATATGCTTTTGGAAAGCATATAATCGATACCAAATCCTAATGATCAAATGAGAATCTTAATGATAAAACCCTAAACATGACATTATAAAAGAGATCTATAATCGGGTTTATTCAAGGTATTCCATTATGCAAGATGTACATGTATTGGGAATACCTGAGGGTGATGTGACCATAAACGATTGTATAACCATGACACTTCTATTCCGAGGGAGTGATGAAACATGTCTGGATTTTAGTGACTCCTCTTAATAGAGAAGTAACTTGATCTTAGTCCAAGTGTTGGACATTGATCCGAATGAGATTCAGATGCAATGAGAAGATTAAGTCTACGGACTTGATTTAATCAAGCATCTGTGGAAGATCCGTAAGATCTAGATTTTTAGATATGATCTCCATGTCCAAGTCACTATACGTGGAACAATACCATCGCCTTGTCCTTATCTCCAAGTATCTGCGGGGAAAGCGCACTATTCTTGAAAGATTTCAAGAATAATTCCTTTGATGAATTACATATCCAAGCAACAAGATGTTTAGAATTAAATGAGATTTAATTATCAAGAATAATATGAATGAGATTCATATTATGAGAATAATTATCCAAGATAATTAAATGAGATTTATTCATCATGGAAATACAGAATGTGGATAGTACTATGCATGCTATCCATAATATCAGTATATATTATAAATATGATTTATAATATATTGGAGAGAGCTCAATTGTATATAATATTAACTAATTAATGGATAATGTGAATTGGATTCACATTTGACAATTGATTGGAAATGTAATTTACATTCTATTTTAGGTTGTGAATGAGATTCACATTTTTTCAATGGCATGATTGACATATTAACTAATTAATTTGGAATTAATTTAGTGAATATATTTGCAATAAATGTTATTGCAAATAATTAAGAGATAATGATATTTTATCTCATAAAAAAAGTAAAGAATATAAAATCCACCTAATCTAGATGTGGCGTCACCCATGGATTATCCAGAGGCGACGCCCCATCTTTTTAGGAGGAAGTTTTTTATCCTCTTTATTATCTTGATTAATTTTATTAAGTTAAATTGTGTTGATGATAATACAACATATATTTAATTTAATATAAATTAATTTGTTGTTGCTTTATTAAAGAACAATGATCATGACCATTGATTAAAAACACAAATCAATCTAACCATTGATTTTGTGTATCCCATGGATTGTGATCCATGGACTCCCAAACTAATATATAAGAGGGGGCAGCCCTAGCCCTTTAGATACACATCTGCTCTCTCTCTATCCTCATTCTCACACATTCTCTCTCCTCTCTCTAAGGGTGGCTGTCCACCTTAAGTTCTTGAGAGAATTGCAGTCGTAGCTACGCCGTCGTGTTGTTGCCTCGATTGCTCGTGGATCTCCGTCTTCCTTGGAGCTTCTAGCACAAGTAGAAGACGTCGGATTTCATTGGATGAAATCAGGAGATTCATTGCTTGGATCTTCGTCTTGGATTGCGAGAAGTACACGCCTCATCATCGTGCCCGTAAGTGCATTCTTCGTGGATCGAACTTGAGTCAGGAGGATCTCTTACTTTAGAGATCAAGTGATCGCAACCACGCTTCAAAAGATATTTCTAATACTTTTGGGTTATATTAAACGATCCAAGAAATGTTCTTGGGATCATGTGGTTTCATCATATGATTTAAATTTTTTAAATTCCACTGCACCAAGCGACTAGTGCGACTAGTCATTCCGATCACATTCGATGCGATCATCACACTTCCGTGACACGCTTAAGGATTTCCCATATCCTTAAAGTGGTATCAGAGCCACAGATTGGAGGTTTTGGATATGATCCATAAACCTAAGAAGATTTGGGCTCCTTAGGGTTCGTGAAAATTTTATTGCATTTCTATTTTTGCAGACCTGTTTTGTGATAATTTTCGACCCTATTTAAATATTTAAGCCTGAAAATATCATTTCGATAATGTTACCCATTAAACAAGAAAAATGTGGAATTTAAGTTTGCGTAATTTGGATTCATTTTGCTCAAGATATGATTGTTTTATTGAACATATATCCACTATTTCAAGGATGGTGGTTAGTGGCGTAATTAAAGAGTTAATTACGGTTTCTAAATGCCTGGAAATTTATAATTTATACTTGGGTTCTGTTTTAAATCAAATCCACGAACAAATTTAGTTTTCATTAATTGGATTTAAATTGACCGAGTTATGCTGATTTTAGTGAGTAGGGGTCACTGTTGGAAATTAACAAACTTGATCATGAACCTTGTAATAGTATTCAAATAAATTGATGGAAATTAATTGTTAATTTTCTGAAATGATTATTGATAAATATTTGTGAAATATTTAAAGATGATAATTATTTCTTTGAATGACATTGCATTAACTAAAATGATAAGATAGTTGATCTTGATCACAATTGGTTGATATGAAATCACCAACAAACATTGTTTTCATGAAAACCTCTAGTTTATCCTACAATAGTTATAGGACAACTTTTACATGTAAAACCATCATGCTTGAATAGGATTGGAGATTTGTTTAGCAAATCTCCTTATAATATTATCAAAATGGTTTTGATAAATATTATATGGTATAACTTTGGTTGAAAAACCGATGAACATCTCAAGTATAAAGTGATTGACTCGGTATTCTTTTTTCCCGAGGTGGATATGGTGCCTAATCGGGGAGCGTTGGGGTAGCAGGTTGCACCGTGTTTGATCTGTCCCACTCACGTCGTTACTGGCCATGACAGCGGGTAGGGAACAAATGATGCTTGAGAGATCATGATGTATTTTTCTAATTATTAAAATTTGAATAATACGTATTTTGATATTATACCATCCATTCAAGTAACAAAACAAGTTTGTTGGATGATTAAATCAGATTAATAATTGATTTTATATGATTAAATGAATTATGTCCAATTAAAAGCACTCTATTATGAATAGTTGTGCATTTCCCTTGGAAGAATTAATTACATGAATAGATTCATGGTAATTAATTAAAATTTGAATATGAGGTGGAGGATCACATAAGTGACATCCATGGTCTCCCGTCAAGGCGAAGGGTTCTATCACAAGGGATTGTATGTAGGAGACGCATGTCCGTAGTGGCAGCTCCTGTATGCAAGTGCATCTGGATCAGGCTCTTTGCTTCTCGATAGAGTATGGTCATATGTGTAGTGATTCCGGTATCAGTTCCTCATATTATTGGGGCGATATTGGATTACGCATAGCGAGTACTATTCTAGTTGACGGTTGGTTCAATTAGCAACGAGTCAACATCATCTTAGAGGTGGTGGGCTCGGGTGGTAAAGACCGAATTGGGAAATGCAAGTTGGACTTGCAAGGTGGAATGAGTTCCCACTTCTTTTTATCTAAGTTACAGTTTCTCATATTATTGGGATTTTACATGGATAAGAAAGGAGATCCCAGATCTTGCTAGAGATATAGCGGTAAGTATATCTCTTACTTTGAAAGTGATTAACGGAATGAACTTTCAAAGTCGACATGGCAAGACTAATTTGATTAAAAATTATTTAATTAAAGAATTTAATTAGTGTATATAATTCTTTATATATTCTAATATAGTACATTCTTAATTTCAGACAATGAAGTCCATGAACCCTCTCAGTAGACTTCTGGAGGTCAACCAGTTGACAGGATCAAATTATTCAGATTAGATCCGTAATTTGGAACTTGTTCTCTCAACTGAGCGTATAAGTTATGTGCTCACTAAGGACAAGCATGAAAGCCCTAAGACAAAGGAAGAAAAACAATATAATGACAAGTTTGATGAAGATCATGTCTTGGCTAGATGCTACATCCTGGGTTCATTCTCCAATGTTCTTCAGAAGCAACACGTGGAGAGGAGCACAAGCCAAGAGATAATGCAGAATTTGAAAGATATATTTGGTGACATAAATCGCACCCGACATTATAATATTACGAAAGAACTCGTTCGCTCCAAAATGCAGGAAGGGTCTTCAGTCTGAGAACATGTACTCAAAATGTTTGGATACTTGTTTGAGCTGGAGACCCTTGGGGCAAATATAGATGAAGACATGCAAGCTGACTTCATTCTGCTGTCTTTGCCCAAGTCTTTCAATAATTTTGTGGTTTCATTCTACATGAACAAGTTGGACTTGTCTAACGCTGGACTTCTTGCTGCATTAAAGTCTGCAGAAGATGTAATGAAGAAAGATGGTCCTTCTGGCAGTGCAATGGTTGCACAGGTCAAAGGGAAGCACGATCGAAAGCATGTTTCTCGGAAGGGCCTGATCCAGAAGAGAAAGAAGAAGAATCAAAGAGTTGGTTCATCTTCTAGTGCTTCCACACTGATGACATCAAGAAAGACCGATGTCTGTCACCACAGCAAGAAGCCGGGGCACTGGAAGCGTAACTGTCAGGATTACCTAAAGTCAATCGACAGAGGTAAAGCCCCAACATGTATGAAATCTACATTCATCATTGAAACTAGTTTTCTCGTTGGACGAGAAGGTAGTTGGGTAGTAGATTCTAGTGATTCTGTTCATGTATGCAATTTGTTGCATCTGTTTCAGGAAACTAGGAGTCTTAATGAAGAGGAGATAGTCATACCTGGGATCTGATGCAACTGTTGCAGCAGTCGCCGTCGGGACGTGTAATCTATCATTATCTAGTGGGAGAGTCCTCGTACTTAAAGAATGTCTTTATGTTCCATATGTTAGAAGGAACCTTATATATGTATCTAAGTTTGTTAGAAATGGATATTCGTTCCTATTCTGTAATAAACCTGTCATAAGTCGTTATGATAAATATATTGCGGATGGTGTTCTGACTTCTGGTTGACTCTATGAATTGTGCATTGATGAATCTGTCATGAATGTTACTACCAATATTAAAAACCCTAAAAGGACTAGGGAGGATGATTCTACTGTGATTTAGCATGAAAGGCTTGGTCATTTATCTATTGATAGGATCAATAGTTTGATAGAGGATGGATCTTAGATTTTCTACCGGTCCAATCTTTACCTTCCTGCAAACACTGTATTCGAGTTAAAATGACTAGGATGCCTTTCCATAACAAGGTTATCAGATGCAAGGGTATTCTTGACCTAATACATACTGATGTATGTGGTCCCTTCAATACCGTGACACGAAATGGATTTTGATATTATTTGACGTTTATCGATGACCATTCGCGATACATGTTTATCTTCCCATTACGTCATAAATCTGAAACCTTTGAAAAGTTCAAAGAGTTCAAGGCTTCGGTTGAAAACCAAACGGATAGGAAGATTAAACAGATTCGATCTGACCGAGGTGGCAAGTACCTCTCAGATGAATTCAAGGAATACCTCAAAGAGAATGGAATTGTCTCCAATCTCACTCCTCCTAGAACTCCCCAAGTTAATGGTGTTGCTGAAAGAAGCAACAGGACTATCATGGATATGATCCGTTCAATGATGAGTAAAGCGCATTTATCTCTTAGTTTCTAGGGATATACCGTAGAGACTGCGATATATATCCTGAATAAAATTCCTAAAAAGTCTGTACCTAAAAGTCCTCACGAGATATGGTATGGTACCAAGCCTAGTGTAAGACACTTGATGATTTGGGGTTGCTTGGTCCATGCGAAGAACGAGGATGTAAGTAAGACACTTCATCGGGTATGTTAGAGATGGTATTGGATACCAACTTTATGACCTTGAGACTCAAATGGTATTTGTCTCTAAAGATGTAAAAATTCTAGAAGATGACTTCCTTAAGAGTCAAGATAAAAGTGAAGTAAAGGAACTCATTGAATCCCCTCAGGATACTGAGCTTACTGAATGAGAAACTGAAGAGATAAATGAAGATGAAACGCCCATACCTCTTCGAAGAAGTTCGAGGGTGGTTGCACCACCTGAAAGGTATGAATTCCATGTGTTAGCTGAAACTGACTATGATCCAGCTTCATTTGATGAAGCACTTGCGGATCAAGACATGAATAGATGTATGCTAGCAATGAAGTCAGAGATTGACTCCATGCTTAAGAATGGTGTATGGACCCAGAGGATCCACCTAAAGGGATAAAACCCATTGTGTGTAAATGAATCTTCAAGAGAAAAAGGGGACCTGGTGGGAAGGTAGAGACCTTCAAAGCATGGCTCGTAGACAAGGGTTACACATAGAGAGAAGGCATCGATTACAATGAGACATTCTCTCCTGTGGCTATGCTTAAGTCCATCAGGGCATTGCTACCTATAGCTGCGTATCTTGACTACGACATCTGGCAGATGGACGTCAAGACAACTTTCCTCAATGGATACGTCGAGGAGGATATCTATATGGAGCAGCCCCAGTGCTTCATAACAGAGAAAGGAAAAGTATGCAAGCTAAAGAAATCCATCTATGGGCTCAAGCAAGATTCTCGTAGATGGAACATCAGATTTGAAAAAAACATAAAGAGTTATGATTTTGTTCAGAATCCTGATGAGCCTTGTGTGTACAAGAAGCTTAGTGGGAGTGCCATCGTGTTCATCGTGCTTTACATAGATGACATCCTTATTATTGGGAATGATATGGGAATGATGACTAGTGTTAATATTTGGCTATCCCATATCTTCGAGATGAAATATCTTGGAGAAGCCTCTTATATCTTGGGTCTGAAGCTGTTCAGAAACAGACAAAAGAGGATTTTGGGATTGTCACAACATGGGTACATTAAGAAGATCTTGGAACACTTCCATATGGAGAATTCCAAGAAAGACTTCCTTCCTTTGAGACATGGTTTCCACTTGTCTAAAGGAATGGCTCCTCAAATTATTGAGGATAAGAAAGCCATGGCTGGATGCCCTTACACATCAGTTGTGGGAAGTTTGATGTACGCTATGATGTGCACAAGGCCAGATATCTGCCATGCAGTGGGAGTGGTAAGCCGTTACCAATCCTGCTATGGAGAACAACACTGGAATGCAGTAAAGAACATATTTAAATATCTAATATGTACACAAGATTATGTCTTGGTCTATAGAGATGGTGATCTCCAAGTCTTGGGATATACAGATTCTGACTTCCAGTATGATATTGATGATCAAAAGTTGACATCAGTGTTTGTGTTCTTGTTGAACGGTGGTGTTGTGAGATAGAGAAGCAAGAAGTAGGACACTACTGCAGATTCAACAATAGAAGCCGAATACATAGCTGCATTGGATGCTGCAAAGGAGGCGGTGTGGTTGCGCAAGTTCATACTGGAACTTGGCGTAGTTTCCTCTGATGCTCCCATCCCATTGCTTTGCGATAACATGGGAGCCATTGCTCAGGCGAAGGAACCCAGGAGGCATCAAAAGAGCAAGCATGGAAAGGAAATATGACATCATTCGGGAGATTCAAAAAAGTGGTGACATCGTCATCACCAAGGTGGCCTCTACCGACAAAGTTGCTAATCCACTTACCAAACCTCTGACACAGAAGGTTTTCGACCATCATGTAATGAGTATGGGTTTAAGGATTGTACCTGAATGGTTCTGAGGGCTAGTGGGAGATTGTTGGACATGTGAGCCCTGGGCGAACCATTCCTACAATAAATGTTATTGTAATGTTAGATATATCAATAAAAGTTATTGGTTTATTTCACAACATGTCTAAAATTAAATGAACGAATGCACTATAAAGTCCCTCTGTACAAATAGGGTTATGTACCATGACTGTCTTGGCATCATAAAGATGTTGATTAAATTGTTGAATCATAGAGGCTGGTGCTTGGATGAATTTCTAAAGAGTTAGATTGAGGACTCATCAAGCACCGTCAAATGATCATCAAGATGTAATCTCCAGCCTGAGTGGGAGATGGCAATCCTATCTCTAAAGGCTGATAACTAACCGACCTCTTGATGCATGTCCTCTGCATAGGAATAGAGATTCGGAGGTGTCAGATTAATTAGGTCAAAGAGTTGACTTAACGAGATCAAAATAACCAAAGTCCTACATCGTATGCTGTCGCGATATAGGCACACATCCTCTGACCAGAGACATATGTGTTACTATATGTCCGAGTATGTACATTTGGTAGACCAATAAGTTGATGGCCTAACTAAGGTCTATATATTGGCGAGCTTGTGTGCATATGAGGGCATATGAGTAATACGATCTCTCAAAGGGATCATACATGTTCACTTCTGAACTGGAAGACACGAGCTCACTCATGAGATATTGGGATCGATAAATTCCATGCATGGTCATCTAGCTTATGAAGCTTGACAAACTTTAGATGTATGCTTTTGGAAAGCATATGATTGATACCAAATCCTAATGATCAAATGAGAATCTTAATGATAAAACCCTGAAGGTGACAGTCTAAAAGAGATATATAACTTCGGGTTTATTCAAGGTCTTCCAGTATGCAGGATGTACATGTATTGGGAATACCTGAGGGTAATGTGATCATAAACGATTGTATAACCAAGATGCTTCCATTCCGAGGGAGTGATGAAACATGTCTGGATTTTAGTGACTCCTCTCAGTAGAGAAGTAACTTGATCTCAGTCCAAGTGTTGGACATTGATCCGAATGAGATTCAGATGCAATGAGAAGATTAAGTTTACAGACTTGATTTAATCAAGCATCTATGGGAGGTCTGTAGGATCTGGACTTGAGATATGATCTCAATGTCCAAGTCACTATACGTGGAACAAAATAATCGCCCTATCTTTATCTCCAAGTATCTGCAGAGAAAGCACACTATTCTTGAAAGAGTTCAAGAATAATTCCTGTAATGAATTATGTATCCAAGTAACATGATGTTGATAAATAAATGAGATTTAATTATCAAGAATAATATGAATGAGATTCATATTGTGAGAATGATTATCCAAGATAATTAAATGACATTTAATTATCAGGGAAATGTAGAATATGGATAGTACTATCCATGCTATCCACAATATCATTATATATTATAAATATGATTTATAATATATTGGAGAGAGCTCAATTGTAAATAATATTTACTAATTAATGGTTAATGTGAATTGGATTCACATTGGACGATTGATTGGAAATATATTTTACATTTTGTTTTGGGTTGTGAATGAGATTCACATTTTTTCAATGGCATAATTGAAATATTCACTAATTAATTTGGAATTTATGTAGTGAATATATTTGCAATAAATGTTATTGCAAATAATTAAGAGATAATGAAATTTTATCTCATAAAAAATATAGAAGATAAAATCCATCTAATCTAGATGTGGCGTCACCCATGGATTATCCAGAGGTGACACCCCATTGTTTTAGTAGGAAATTTTCTTTTATCCTATTTATTATCTTGATTATTTTATTAAGTTAAATTGTGTTAATGATAATACAACATATATTTAATTTAATATAAATTAAATTGTTGTTGCTTTATTAAACAACAATGATCATGGCCATTGTTTAAAAACATAAATCAATCTAACCATTGATTTTGTGTATCCCATGGATTGTGATCCATGGACTCCCAAACTAATATATAAGAGGAGGCAACCCTAGCCCTTCAGATACACATCTACTCTCTCTCTACCCTCATTCTCACACCATCTCTCTCTCTTTAAGGGTGGCCGTCCACCTTAAGTTCTTGAGAGAATTGTAGTCGTAGCTACGCTGCCGTGTTGTCGCCTCGATTGCTCATGGATCTCCATCTTCCTTGGAGCTTCTAGCACAAGTAGAAGACGTCGGATTTCGTTGGACGGAATCAGGAGATTCATCGCTTGGATCTTCATCTTAGATTGCGGGAAGCACACGCCTCATCATCGCGCCCGCAAGTGCATTCTTCGTGGATCGGACTTGAGTCAGGAGGATCTCTTACTTTAGAGATTAAGTGATCGAAACCACACTTCAAGAGGTATTTCTAATACTTTGTGGTTAGATTAAATGATCCAAGAAATGTTCTTGGGATCATGTGGTTTCATCATATGATTTAAATTTTTTAACTTCCACTGCACCAAGCGACTAGTCTCCGATCGCTTTAGATGCGATCATCATGCTTCCGTGATGCGCTTAAGGATTTCCCATATCCTTCAGGAATTTCTCGGATCTCCATGGGATTAGTCCATCTTTGTTCTCGCATCATACCTACCTAGAGGATGATTGTAAACCCTCCCGTGAATGTCAGCACCGTTTAAATCCAAATATAAGGGAGGTTGTCATGAAGGAGATCAAAAAATGGTGTGATGCTGGCTTTATATATCCCATTTCAAATTCCAAGTGAGCCAACCCTTTACATGTGATCCCAAAGAAATTCGGGATTTCTATCGTAAAGAATGACCATGGTGAGGAAATTCCGACCCGGGTACCTACTTCATGACGTGTCTATGTAGATTACCACGCCTAAACTCAGCTACCAAGAAGGATCACTTTCCACTGCCAAGAGTTCTTTTGCTTCTTGGATGGATACTGGGGATACACCCAAGTTGCTATCGCTCCTAAGGATCAGGAGAAAACTACTTTCACTTATCCGTTTGGCACCTACACCTTTAAACGAACGCCCTTTAGATTGTGTAACACTCCCTCTACAGTCCATAGGTGTATGTTGGCCATTTTTGCTGACTTGGTGGGTAGTTTTCTTGAGGTCTTCATTGACGATTTATCGATCTACGGGGATATTTTTAACACAAGTCTTGCTCATTTAGACCGAGTTCTTCAACGTTGCTGTGAGGTAAACCTAGTGCTCTCGTGGGAGAAAAGTCACTTTATGGTGATTAATGGGATTATATTGGGCCATGTCATCTTCAAACATGGTATGGAGGTTGAACCGACTAAGATTGATG
The DNA here is from genome assembly GCA_037367405.1 of Ottelia alismoides. Lineage (NCBI taxonomy): Eukaryota > Viridiplantae > Streptophyta > Magnoliopsida > Alismatales > Hydrocharitaceae > Ottelia > Ottelia alismoides. Next base: position 236,817 of record JAZKJV010006758.1, read on the forward strand.
TGATTTTCAAGTTAGAGCCACCGCAGAATTTGAAGCAGTTGAGGTCATTTCTAGGACATGTAGGATTCTATAGGCAATTCATAAAGGACTTCAGCAAGATCGCCAGACCTTTGACTGAGATTTTGTGTAAGGAGAGTGAGTTTGTTGTCGATGAGAAAGTCCTCCTTGCATTAAATCAGATGAAAGAGATGGTTACTAGTGCTCCTGTCTTACAACCACCTGATTGGTCTCTTCCTTTCGAGATCATGACATATGCCTCATATTTCACAGTTGGATTTGTTTTAGGATAGAGAAGGGATGGAATGCCATTTTCTATACACTATGCTAGCAAGACTCTGGATGAAGCGCATTGAAATTATACAGTTACATAGAAGGAGATGTTAGCAGTTGTGTTTGGGCTAGAGAAGTTCAGATCTTACCTCATTGGTTCCCATGTTATTGTATACACGAATCACACTGCCATACGATACTTACATGCAAAGAAGGATGCCAAACCATGCCTTATCAGATGGATCATTCTTCTCCAGAAATTTGATTTAGAAATTCGAGATAAACTTGGAGTGAGAAATGTTGTGGCAGATCACCTTTACTGTATCACAGATGCAGAGACCTCTGAGTAGAACATGATCCCTATTTCCAAAACCTTTCCAGATGAGGACATTTTGTCTGTGGACTCACTCCCACTTGTCTCCTAGAAAGTACAACAAGATTGACCGAAGTACAAAGTAGACAGATTTCTATTAGAGATTCATTGTTACCAGTGGGAGGATCCATACCTATTTTGCGAGGGTACAAATTGTATCTGGAGAAGGTTTATTCCTCAGGAGGAACACACCCGTGTACTTGATCATTGTCACAAATTAGAATCTAGTGGGCATCATTCAGGGAAACACATGGTAGCAAAGGATTTACAGAGTGGCCTATGGTGGACCACATTGTTTAAGGATGCTACAGAGCATGTTTGAGGTTGTAATGATTGTCATAAAATGGGAGGAACCATTGGTTCCAAAGATACCATGCCCCTAAGATACATACAAATTTCTGATGTTTTTGATTCTTGGGGGTATGGACTTCATGGGCCCATTTCCTGCCAGTCATGGATTTCAGTACATCTTGCTTGTCGTGGATTATGTTAGTCGATGGGTGAAGGCTATCCCCACCCAAACCGCAGATAGTCATACAGTGTGTTCCTTTCTCAAGGACCACATTATAACACAGTTCAGAATTCCCAAAAATACTGATTTCAGATGGGGGAAGCCATTTCATTAATAGAGAAGTAAAGAATCTTGTGAAGGAGTATGCCATTGAGTACAGAGTTGCATCTACTTACCACCCTCAAACTAATAGCTTGGCAAAAACTTCAAATAGGGAGATAAAGATGATATTGCAACAAATTGTACATCCAGATAGCAAGAACTGGTCCCAGATGCTTGATTTGGTTCTATGGGCTTATCAGACGACGTACAAGTCTCCTTTAGGTATGTCTCCCTACAGATTAGTGTATGGAAAGTCTTGCCACCTAGCAGTGGAATTAATTCACAAATCTTTATGGGCACTCCGTGTATGCAATCTTGATGATGATAAAGTAGGAAAGAACATGAAGTTAGATTTGAATAGATTACTAGAATTCCGATACTTTGCACACGATAATTCACTCATATATAAGGAGAAAGTCAAGCGTTGGCATGATAAACACATTCGAAGGAATACTTTCTCTCCTGATCAGAAAGTTTGGTTATTTGATGCTAAGTTGAAGTTATTTCCAGGAAAATTGAAAGCAAATGGTCAGAACCGTTCATCGTGAGAGGTATGCGTGACAATGGGAGTATTATCATATCTTGATTGTCATCTGACACACATCCATTTGTTGTGATTGGACAATTGCTGAAGCCATATCTAGATCATGATACATTCCTGTCCGTTGATTCTATATTTATGGTTTCAGACGATGATCTTTTGATTCCATCTTCTGCATCTGATACATGAGCTGACTACCTCTTGTATATCCTTTCGTTTCATTCTTCCTTCTCTCGTTTTATCATTCACCCCTTTTCCGTTTGTATATATGTTATACTTAGGATGTGCTTTATCCTAAGTATGGGGGGTGAAGTATTTGTGTTGTTCATATTCGTCCTCTTCATCACTCCTGTTGTTGCTTATACTTAGGGATACTCTACCCTAAGTATTGGGGGAGTGATGTTGTTCATATAATTTTTTTTTGTGTTTTTCCATTCAGCCCGTACATTTCCTTCATCAGTTTTCCCTTTTGTACATTCTATTATACTTAGGATTATTTGGTCCTAAGTATAGGGGGGATCACCAATTTCTCTTCTTTTTATCTTTTCTTTGAATCATTGTAGTATATGAGTATGTTCACTTTTCTATACTTAGCACGAGTTAGGTCTTCTTTTGCCGCTCTCTGATCACTATGAGGACATAGTTTGAGTTAAGTATAGGGGGGTGTTGTATATATTGTATATATACTTTAGACATAAATTGTACTTTTAATAGGATTATTTTGGGAAGATGTATATAACTTCGTAAAATCCATGTGTGTATAAACAAAAAAAACAAAAACAAACAAAAACAAACAAAAACAAACAAAAACAAAAAAACAAAAAAACCAAAACAAAAACAAAAATAAAATAAAAACAAAACAAAACAAAAAAACAAAACAAACAAAAAACTCAAGAAATCCTTCTTGTCTATACTTGTACATATTTTACTAACCCCTTTTCCCTTTAACAAAACCCTAAAAATTACAAACCTAAAAGTCTATAAAAATTTGCATAATTAAAAAAAATTTCTTTTTACATCTGCATTTTTTGTCAAAAATACATAAAAAGTTCAAAATTAGACAATTGTTTCAAAAAAATCTTTCTTTTCACAAGTGCATCATTTTTCAAGAAATTCATAAAAAGTTCAAAATTGGAAAATTGTTTCAAAAAATGCTTCCTTTTCTTTGCATTGTACATATTTGTTGCATTTGCATGTGCATTTTTCAGAATAATATTGACATTTAAACTAAGTATGGAATAAAATTGAAGAATGGAGCTTAGTTGGACCTTAATCAACTTAATTTCATAGGAAGCTTATAAGAACTAGAGTTAAGACTTTTCATGTCCTATTGACTTAATTCTTTGGGTCCATAAGACTATGTTCACATGTCGTCTTGAATAGTCTAAGTAGAATATTTAACAACACAAGCATGATTCTTTCAGACCGTGGCTTATCTTGGACAAGCACTCTAAACGTAGCTCTTCATGGAGGATGTAGTGAGGAGGCATAATCTTTTGGCTCGGGGTAGCATACAAGGGTAGTACGTCTAGGCGGAACCTCTCGTCTTCCTCTAGGGAGGGAAGTGTGCCTTAACCTGGTCTTGCGATGTTGAGGTCTAAAGATAGGATGCTTAGGGTTGCAATAATGCTTCGAAAGAGGGACAGTCTACTAGCTCAAGTGGAAAAACTCCTTATGTACACGCTGCACCTTGTATATATTTTCAAAAAAGGAAAAATGTAGAATCTCCAAAAGTGGACATGCCCGATTGAAAGTAAAATGCTTGCCAGAGTGTATATACAACGATAAAAAAAGGAAAAATAAGAGATTCAAAGTCAAGTTTTTGTAAGCTTGTAGCAGATGACTTGGCTACACTAGTCATGCATCCAAGGATAGGTAGCTACACTGGTTACCGCCCATTATTTTCTCCATCCCCTCTTCTTGAGCTAGTTGTACTTGAACTTAGAAGGGAATATCCTTGCTCCTCTAGGAAAGAGTTGTTATACCGGGGAACTAGAGTTACCTTTGTTGAGGGAGGGTGTTTCTTTGCAACTTTTGAGATGGGGAGATATGATTCACTTACACCGTACAAGTAAAGACTCATAGTCACAAGAAATTGTGTATGTAGACTTGTTCTGACCTGAATATTGAGGTGACCTGAATAGGAGTCGTGTGGAACTTAGAGTCTATTAGGTTTTAAAACCACTTCCCAATAAGGTTTTGCAACACTAATAATCCATAAGTCTGACAGAGCTCCAAACTACAATTTTATGAAGATAAGTTTAATACTCAATATTGTCCTAACTTATTTATTTTTCCTTCTTTTTTTATTTTATTCATTTATTCTTTCAAACAATTGTTTGCAAAGGTAAAGCATAGGTGGATGATCAATCCGCATTTCATCATCTTCATTCATTTATTTTAGCTTAAAATCCCTTATAAAACACATGTATATATCACTAGCTCCATATTCTAACTAATTTGCATCTGTGTGTAGATATTGCATATTTGTATATTATTTTAACATAAAATAAATAAATAAAGAAGGAAAGGAAAAATAAAGAAGACTACATATATGTAATAGATACAGCCTGATCCGAACCCCGAGAGAAGGTCAAGACTTGACGTGATCGACCAGGAAGAAAGTAGGGGGAGATAGGGTCCTTAATCAGAAATTGAAAAAATATGATGTAAATAATTCTCACTTATTTTGTGTATATATGTATAAAACTAACACTATTTTATTTGTACATAAATTGACCTCAAATAAAATAATTTTCAAAATAAAAGTTGTCAATAAAAATGTTTTCTAAATAATAAAAATGTTTGCCAAATAAAATCTTGTATATAATAAAAGTAACCACATCCGGAAAAAGCCATTAAACGATAATTGAAAGATTAATTCCGGCTCCATATGAACTCAAATTGAACCAAGCTCACTTCCATTGTATTGTAAATTAAATTATCTTTAAAATGGTCGTGATTTCATTATTTATGGAGTTACGGTTGGAAAGTTGGATTTCTAAAATGGTTTATGCAATTTTACCATTTATTTATTGTATATATTTTTATTATATTTGTAAATAAGTGTAAATATTTTTAATAATTATTTAAAATAGAAAAATAAAAAAATAAAAATGTTAAAACAAAAACTTATTTCCTTATTTAATCATGTAAACAATGTAATATATATATAGTTTATGTATATAAGTAAATTTCTTAAATAACCATCACAAAAAAATAAAAAAATTAACATTTATTTTTCAATTTAATAAAGTGACAAAAATACAAAAAATGAGTTAATTTTTGTAAATAGTATTAAACACCAATTGCCTTTTTTTTATCTTTATCACATTTCATTTTTTTTCTCTTATCTCTTATCTTCATTCAAAATTTTAAAAATCTAAACTCCTTTCTTTATCTATTTATATGGATCATCGTCTTTCATTTCAACTTGATCAATCTTTGGTGAGAGGAGCCCGATGTGCGAGAGTCTTCTTGTCGCAGAAGGGTGCCTAGGCTCTAAGCCATCCGGTGACAGTGAGTCGGCCTTCGTCGAGGAGATTAAGGTCTTTTCCGCTCCTAAGGTGAGATTTTTTTTTCCTCTTATTTTTAACCTAGTCAATCTTATTTTATTTTTTGCATTTTATTCATTGTCATGTTTTATCTAGATCTTAGAATCCATCACGATTTTGATCAACCTTTGACTCCGATTTTCTTTCATCTCATTTCCTCGATCTCTCCATGTTCATGTTCTATCCTCCACAATCTCTCAATTCCGGCCATGCACGATGGTCGGAGACTCGGATCCAATCCTCATTTTTTTACTAGATCCCCGTTAACACATTTTGTTTTGATTTTGGGATCAAGCCATCGTGCTCGTGTCCTCAATTGTTTATAAATAAAATAATAATAATAAGTTATTCTCTCTAACATTTGTTTTGCAAGATAAAATAAAAAATAACAAAAAATTTAAAAATTTAAAAAATTAAAAAGTTATTTGCAGTTCTATTCTAAAAAAGAAAAAAAAAGTTTTTTTTAATTAAATTCTGTTTTACAAAAAAATATAAAAAAAGAAAATAAAAAGCCAGCCGCTCCTGAAGAGGAGCAGCACCATAGTCTCCCGCCGCTCCTCTACTGCCCTGTCACCTGCCCCCGTCGCTTCTGCCCACCGTCGCTCATCCCTTCCGCTGATGTAAGGAGCCACCGTAGCCACCTGCGGCCAGTCGACACCCCACTCCTGCTGCGGCCCCCATCGCCTGCTACGCCCAACGTGCATCGCAGATTATCAAAGTCCAGCACCTCCATATTGTCCACTCGGCTCATCTCTAGCACCGCGGCCACCGCCATCACCTCCATCCTCAATTGCGTACACCATCAATCTCACAACCACGCAGTCCACCCGATCCAGCCGCCTACTACTGCAGACATAATCCGACCACTTTTCTTCACCTCCTGCACTAGAAGTAATGCTAGATCGCCCCCCCGCGCAACTGCGAGAGCGTTCGCCTGTTGCGATCCTAATCTACTGCCCACTTCCAAAGACATCCTCCGCCACTGGCGTAGAATAACCGTGCGAAGGAGCATAGCCACCAGCGCCGATACCATTGCCGATTCAGCCACTACCCGTGACCTTAGGCAAGGAAAAAGAACAGGGGTTGCGCCCCTTTTTTCTTGGAGAGGCAAAAACGCATGAACAAAAGAACCCTAGGGGATTTTTTAAAAATGTTGAGAAATTACATATATGTCCCTAAGCATATTCGATATTATAAATAAATCCAAGCATCATCAAGCACGTACGCCACACACGTCTATTGGAAAAATTATGTGAGGGCACCCAAAGTTCTGACAATTGCATATAAGTCCCTTCCAACATTCAAGCACGTGCTTTGCACATTTCTCTTGAGTAATTTTCACTTCTAGCCTGGAAGTTTATTTTTTGTTATTTTTATGCAAAAAAATAAACTATTTTCAAATAAGCCCTACTTTCTAGACTATTTATTATCTTGTCTTTTCATTTAAATAAATATTTTTATTGCTAAAAAATTTGTGTAGACTCCTGTTTGTGTCTAATCATTGTATAAAATTTTCATTACATTTTTTCATTTGCTATTATTAAAAAAATAAAAAACATGCCATATTTCGCTGTTTGAAATTTGAAAAATCCTATCGAATATTGCTTAAAAAATTCTGAAAAAATTAGAGTAGTTTACTTTTTGTGTCTTTTATTTGTTGTCAAAATTTTGTATATTAATTATTTATAAAACTCAAAAAATTTGATAATAATAAAATCTTAAAAATCACAAAAAATTTTACAAAACTTTAAAAATCAAGATTTCGTTTCCTATTTGTAGATATTCGTCTATATTTTAGCATAAAAATATTTGCTAGGAGTTTTTGGTACTGAAAATATTTTTAAATTGCAAATTACTCCGAGTTGTGCACTGTTTATCATTTTTGCCTCTGTTTGATTTTTAGAAAAATAAAAAAATCTAAAAATTCTAAAAAAATTTCGATAAACATTTCAAAGCCTTTAAAACACAAAAATATTTTCTCTGTATTTTTCTGAGCATTTTTTATATAATTGAAAAATACAAAAAGAGTGTGGTGTGCGTATTTCTTCCTTTATGCATATTGTTCCTTATTTAAAAATTTTAAAAAAATGCAAAATTAAAATCACTAAAAATTTGCACATCAGAAAATAAAAAATAGAAATAAAAAATAAAAAAATAAAAAATCCGCAAAAATGGAGGATAGTTTGCATTTGATATTCCTATTTCTTATATTGATTTTTCGTTGATTATTGGAATAACCCTCGAGAATTGTAGCCTCCCTGAGTCTATTGGAAAAATTATGTGAGGGCACCCAAAGTTCTGACAATTGCATATAAGTCCCTTCCAACATTCAAGCACGTGCTTTGCACATTTCTCTTGAGTAATTTTCACTTCTAGCCTGGAAGTTTATTTTTTGTTATTTTTATGCAAAAAAATAAACTATTTTCAAATAAGCCCTACTTTCTAGACTATTTATTATCTTGTCTTTTCATTTAAATAAATATTTTTATTGCTAAAAAATTTGTGTAGACTCCTGTTTGTGTCTAATCATTGTATAAAATTTTCATTACATTTTTTCATTTGCTATTATTAAAAAAATAAAAAACATGCCATATTTCGTTGTTTGAAATTTGAAAAATCCTATCGAATATTGCTTAAAAAATTCTGAAAAAATTAGAGTAGTTTACTTTTTGTGTCTTTTATTTGTTGTCAAAATTTCGTGTATTAATTATTTATAAAACTCAAAAAATTTGATAATAATAAAATCTTAAAAATCACAAAAAATTATACAAAACTTTAAAAATCAAGATTTCGCTTCCTATTTGTAGATATTCGTCTATATTTTAGCATAAAAATATTTGCTAGGAGTTTTTGGTACTGAAAATATTTTTAAATTGCAAATTACTCCGAGTTGTGCACTGTTTATCATTTTTGCCTCTGTTTGATTTTTAGAAAAATAAAAAATCTAAAAATTCTAAAAAAATTTCGATAAACATTTCAAAGCCTTTAAAACACAAAAATATTTTCTCTGTATTTTTCTGAGCATTTTTTATATAATTGAAAAATACAAAAAGAGTGTGGTGTGCGTATTTCTTCCCTTATGCATATTGTTCCTTATTTGAAAATTTTAAAAAAATGCAAAATTAAAATCACTAAAAATTTGCACATCAGAAAATAAAAAATAGAAATAAAAAATAAAAAAAATAAAAAATCCGCAAAAATGGAGGATAGTTTGCATTTGATATTCCTATTTCTTATATTGATTTTTTGTTGATTATTGGAATAACCCTCGAGAATTGTAGCCTCCCTGAGTTCGATCTTGTCTGCTATACATGTGAATAAGTAGCAAAAACATTTATCTTGCTCCAAATTAATAATTATTTCTGCTCAAAAAATAAAAAATAATTTTTTGTTTGTTGCAGGATTATTTGGGTCAACGATACTTTCATATTTCATTTAAATGAAAACTCGAAGAATCTCGTGCCAACAATATGTTCTTTAATTGCTGTCCAAATTTCATCTAAAATGGAGTTGTCTTTTGCATAAAATAATTTATTGAGTGATTTATGTTATTTATTTTTAATCAAATCCACGGATATTATTTTTATGAAATTTCAAGTCTCTTGGATTGCTCATTGAAATATCTATCTGAGATAATTTTGCTTCTTGATAATTTGAGTTTGTGGATTAATTAGGAATAAAATTTTCATAGTTACTCTGTGTTCAATAAACAATTCATAAAAAAACAATTCATAAAAAATCATAAATTATCAGAAAATTCCAAAAAGTTACTTTAGCTTAATTTCATTATTTTCACTTTCTGTAAAATTTTCATAATCTTTTCACTCTGTTTTCATGAAAAATTGTATAAAAACTCCTAAAAAGTTTGCATTTTTCATTGTTGCAATTTAACTGTAAAATTCCAAAAAAGTACATTTTGCATTCATCGTTAGATTAGGTTTTAGGAAAAATAAAAATTAGCTAATTGGATTAATTTTGTATTCAAATTAATTTGATTAAGTTGTTTATTTTCTCAATAACTGAGTTCATCCGTATTATTTGCATTTGCATTTTTATTTCATACAAAAAAAAATCTCGTTTAGAAAGACATGAGATATTTCATCTTAGTTAATTTGAATTTGTTCGTTTTCCTCCTTGAGTTGACCCTGGAGCTTGCCCAGGTTAAAATTACATAAAACCGCACGTTAATTTATTCGTTGATTCATCAATTTGTATGGTTAAATTTTGATCGATCCTGATTGCCCAACTACGATAAATCAACACAATTAAATAGGGTGGTTTAGGGTTAATCAAATGGCACCGTTTCCAGGGAGTCAAATAGCTTAGGATCATTTTAGAAAATTAAATTTAGGTTTTCAATTCATTCGGGTAGTCTGACCCTCGAGCTACCTTGTAATTAATCCATTTTTTCTCTCAATAATTTCTCTGCGCATTTTTGTATATATATTTTGATATCTCTCTCTGACAGAGAATTTCCATCTATTTGTGCGAGGGACTAGTGGACTTGGAGTGACTTTTTTAAAGTTGATGCATCTCGCAGAGCATCAGAGGCTGACCATTCATGGATCGAGTCGATTGTTGAGCACCAAGATAATTTTTGAAGAGATTTTTATTAATTTGTAATAACTGCATATTTACAGTGGTTCTTGTTTGGGTTCTTGCATGTGTAACTGAACTAAAAAGACTCTTTGTGTTGTGTGTTTGCTTGACGTAGAATAAATCCTATACTTGCGACTCTTAGAGCTTCCTAGGTCTATTTGTGCTCGTAATATCTAGAACAACCCTTTGCCATTAAAAGACGCACTTAGACCGCAGGGCTTTAGCCAAATTTAAATTCGTTCTTCACTCGCTAATAGAACTGCATGTCTAAAAGCGTCTTTTCATCGCTTGCATTCATTTAGTGTAAAAATTTCAATTCTGTTTCGCATCCCACATGTAGGGCACGAGGACCACTATAAGTCTTCTGAACTGGGCATGCATCATTGATTTTTAATTGCACCAGCTTTTCTCGACTCCCCCTCTTGGTTTTATAACCTAGGATTGATGGAAATTGGGATTGGACAATAAGTGTGCCTTGTGTGTTGGACTAATCAAGTGGTCATCTAACTTAAAATTGGGACTTCTTAACGAATTAAACAAAAAAATCAACTTAAACTGGAAATTATATTTGCGGGAAAGTAACCCCGACCTTGATTTCTGGCTGAGTTAGGGTACAGATAGTGTGTGCACACACACTAAGATAGAGCCTAAATCCCCGCCTTCCATATCAACATACCCCGCTCTTAGTGAATATCATAGGATGAAGTATTCGAAGTTCAACTGACTAGAATCAAGTAGCCTCTGCTTGCTTCGTCAAGTAGATAGGGGTGAAGCAGCGGTGTGACACGATAAGTTGCTTAGTAACTCCTCGGGGTGAAGTGACAAGCCTTGTCAGCCTCTGCCTACTTCAGTAGGTAGATAAGACAGGCTGCTGAACTTCATCGGTATTAACCGAGTAAGTCAGTGATAGAAGCTAAGAGAGGAAGGGCTTTGGTATCTTAGGCGACAGGTTAAACATGGGAGACGTAGCCGGCATTGAGCCGACTTTCCTATAGGCCATCACGTAATCCTTTCTAACTTTTATTGAAAATCACAATTAAAACCAACCAGATTAATCGAACCCATCTTCGGGTCCATCACTGTGTTGAGTTGGTAAAATTATGGTTTGCTCCGTTTGTTTTGTGTATGTCTATATGCATTATCATGTGTACTGACACATTTTCTACCTTGGTTCACTTACATTCATCCATTTTCTCTTCAAGATGTTAGGATATTGGTCATCATATCCGGGTCACTCCTCTTCGATCATAATCTGATCAACTTCACCTTCTTATTCCTGCTTATACCCCCATCTAGACCATGAAGTTAAAACTTCGATTGACATCCCAAATTCTTCATATTTCTCACCTACCCCACATTCTCACACCCCAGATCCACTACCATCTTAGGTTGACTGTTCTTATTCTCGAGAGCTTGCTGGGATCAACGAACCATTCAAAGAGCAAGCCACTGCTTAGACGAATAACTAACATAACTATGTGACCCCACATACCTCATTCTCACCTCAAGTAGGGACCGGACAACAATTCACATATACACATCCTGACTTGACCTTAGGGCATGACTTGGTCGATCGAACATATCGAATGGAAAGACATGCACCTTATGATCTTACCGACTTGATTGACCCTAATAATCAAGTCTACATTAACCATTCCTCACGCCACCCATTTAGAGAGCCTACACCTATAAGGGATTGGACTCATGAGCAAAATCTACAAGACCCTTATATATCTAATCCACATGAGGCTCCAACCAATATCTACAATTCAGATTGTCTACACTTGAATCAGAATTACATGCCCGAGTTTAGGTATGTTGAGTATGAGAACCTAAAGGCCATAGATCACTTCTCGAACCTCAAACAATTTGTGAGAAGTAAGTTAACGCCTAAGAGGTCAGGCAGTAAGAGGATAAGGATTGACAGACACATAATGTCTATGGGTGCCTCCTTTGTGAAGGGGAGAAAGGCCAAAAGGTGTAGAGTGAAGTAGTTACCAAGGGTTGAATGTGAAATAAAAGACACTACCTTTACCCATGCAATAATCGATTATGACTCACCGATAAATATCCTCCCGACCTTTGTGTTTGACAAGCTCAGACTAAGGCCAATCATAAAGTCGAGAGAGATCGTTCAGCTGGTTGATCTATCTATCAAACGATCAAGAGGAACCATTTCAATCATCACTACTTTCCAAGGTGCTCTATTCCAGGTAGACTTCACGATCATTGGCATTGAGCACCGAGGAGAGTTCACCCAGTCTCCTATAATTCTCGGGAAGTTGTTCTTAGCCTTGTCTAGGGTGACTATAATTGCGCGACTCAGGAAATTGATTTTACAGCATTGGGAGCACTTCAACCTCACCCATTCTTTGACACACTTTACTCTAAGGTGACCCACAAAGCCGTTGACAGTCAATACCATCGAGAGGTAGATGGATCCCACCTCTCTGTTACACTCGACATACCGGTTGTCGAGCTGACCATTGGATCCGAGACTCTCCAGACATCCATGACCCCCACTGCTTGCATCACCACCACTGTGTCAGATTCAATAAAAGACTCACAACCCGGAGCTTTCATTAAGTTGGACACAATATTTGTTGATTGTCTTGACCATTTCAATGATCCGACATCCGTGACTAATAATAACAAGACAACTGAGATCACTAGCACCTATCCAAGACGTGTGTTGACCCTTTAGGAATATTACAATCTATATGGTGACTCGTCTGATGAAGAACCCATGGTCAACATTGCACCACATCCTGGACCTTCAAAGCAGACAACCAAGATTGAATTGAATTCACCCAAAAACATAGTTACTCCTTCCTCTAGTCGGTTATCTAGTAAGAGAAAGGCAAGAATTTAATCTTCGAGGTGTTCCTCCAAGCCCCTCAAGGGGCGTCGCTCTCCTCTCCCTCTCAATGATTTAGGTTCTAGAAAATCGACTAAGAAAGTTTCCTTCAACATACCAGAGACGGAATTTTTGGAGGAATCCTCATCGGGTCCGGATGAGGTGGTTTATATGAGTGAGCTCAGTTCGGCTATACTTAAACCATATCTGAGCAAGCAGTTGCGTGTCGACCCTCATTGGACGATCCATTCACCTTACTATTATTCATCTGAGGACAATTCTGAGAACGACACATATGTATATTACCCACCTCCTCTCTCCCGCAAGAAGGTTCATCACAAACCTTCTTGATCCTTGTATATTCTCACTCCTTGTATATACCCACATCGTTTCATTCAATGGCTATACTTAGGATGACCAGATCCTAAGTATGGGGGGAGAGTGACCCGTCTCTTCACCATTCTCTGTATATTCCAGATCTCATCGGTTCTCACATTCACTTTTGTCCTACACTTAGGCTGACCAAATCCTAAATATAGGAGAGCCGATGCCCATCATGTATATACAATCATCCATTTCCTCTCTTAACCTCACCGCCCCATTTTTGATCTTCTTCTACACTTAGGCTGCCAGAGCCTAAGTACGGGGGGGGGGGGGGGATCGACTTCTATACTTTTGTTATTTTAGCTCTCCTACGCTTAGCATGAGCTATGTCTTTTCCTCTCTTCACATGCTCTGAGGGCATTGCACATGCTAAGTATAGGGAGACGTGTATATATTACATATATACTTTACCCATAGCTCGTACTTTCATGTATTTTTGTATATATTATGCAATAATTACGGGTGGATAAAAATTGAATATTTTTTATAAAATACATGTATACTTGTATAGTATGTATATTTTATAATCTGTATAATACTTGCATAAAAAGTTGTGAAATTCTTGTAAATAATATTTTGTAAAATTTGTTGTAAAATAGGAGATATACCGGAAAATTATTATTAAAGAATAAAATAAATAAAGGCTTCTTATTTACTCTTGCATTCAAAAAAATGTGTCTTGCATTTCATTCATCTCTATAGCATGCCATTCGCATCTCATCTGCATATTTAAAATATGCAAAGTGAAAAGTTAGTAGATTCTGAACCAAGTTATGACTAGAAGTCGAGGATGGATTTGAGTTCACCTTAATCTACCTAATTTTAGAGGAACATTATAGGAACCACAGTTAAGATTTTTCAGGTTGAGTGACTTAATTCTTTGAGTCGGCACGTCTATGTTCGCATGTCATCGTGATTGGTCTAAGTAGAATATTTCGTACACACACACACACGATTCTTTTAGACAGTGACCTAACTTGGACAAGCACCATGCATGTAGCTTGTCATTAATGAGGTAATGAGGAGGAGAATCCTTTGGCTTGGAGTAGCACACGGGTGGAAACATCCGTCCTCATCTAGGGAGGGTAGTGCATCTCAACCTAGTCTAGCGGTGTTGACGTCTAACGACGGGATGTTGTGGGTTGCAATAATGCTTCAAAAGAGGGATAGTCTACTGGCTCAAGAAGAAAAACTCTTGATGTACATGCTGCACCTTGTATATATGTCAAAAAAAGAGAGAAAAAAGAAAAAGGAAAAAATGCAGAATCTCTAAAAGTGGACATGCCTGATTGAAAAGTAAAATACCCGCCGGAGTATATATACAAGTATAGAAAAAAAAGAAGAGCTTCAAATCTTGCACCTGGATGACTTGGCTACACTGGTCAAGCATCCTAGGATAGCTACACTGACTACCGTCCATTCTTCTCTCCACCCCCTCTTCTTGAACTGGTTGTACTTGAACTTAGAAGGGAATACCCCGCTCCTCGAGGAAAGAGTTGTTAGACTGGGGAACTAGAGTTACCTTGTTAGAGGAGGTTGATTCTTTGCCATTTATGATATGGAGAGCTATATTTCATTTACACAATACAAGTAGGATTCATAGTCATCAGAATTTATGTATGAGGATCTGTTCTGACCTGACTGTTGAGGCGGTTTAAATAGAAGACTTGTGGAACTTAAAGGCTGTTAGGTCTTAAATTCATATCCCAATAAGGTTACACCACAATATTAATCCAAAGGTTGAGTAAATCTCCATTTTCTCATTTTGTTGATAACCTTGGTATGGAACCCAAAATCATTTCACTTTTGTATTCCATTTTAGTTGCTCAAGAACAAATAAGGTTTAAGTATAGGGGGTTGATTAATATGTGATTCATAACTCTAAAAGTCGATAATAAAGCTTTATTTCTGAGTAATTAGATGCAAATTTCCATCTATTGTGCATTATTAACATTTATGCATGCGTAAATAATATCAACATTTTATCCTTTGCATTAAATAAGAAGCCAAATTCACTTATAAATATTCACCTATATATAATCTAAATTAATCTATTTGTATGTATTTTATACTAATTCCAAATCTAATAAAATCAACTCTATAGTGTATATATTAGTAACACTAATGAAATAAAAATATCAAAAAAATACTAACTTGTAAATTGACCAATAAAACCCAAATGCAAGTTTGAATCTAAGAACCTTAAAACACATATCTCTCTCTCATATGGTATCTAATTTAGGTCTACTCACTTTTAAAGTAATATACATTCAAATACCTTCAAAACAATACCAATTTCATAAAAATCAGAGATCGTATGTGAAACTTGGGTTTTGGGCCCATATTATATATTGTATATATTGACCAAAATGTCGTTCATTTTATCCTTTTATTTTCTTAATAATTAAAAATCTAAAAAAATCAGATTAATTTGTAAACATTTCTTTCATATTTTCTCTATTTATTTTGACTTTTATCTTATTTAAAAATGACAAAAAAATTTGTAAAATATAAAAATACGTGATTTTATATCTATAAGGTACATCCAAAAATATATTTTGTACAGGCAACTTCCCCTTTGATTTTCGATCCTTCATAAAAGTTGTATATCTCATCGAGAGGAGCAGCTTTCATGTTGACCACTTTTTGATTTGACCCCTTTTGTTATTTTTTTATTTTTATTTATTTAATTTTTGAATTTTTTGGGAGCGACACATGGCAACTCCTAGAGCAACCACATGTCACATCCTTTTTATTTTTTATTTTTATTTATTTATTTTTGTAATTAAATTAAATTATTTTATTTTATTACTTATTTACTTATTTTTTCTATTTATTATATATATATTACTTTTACTTTTATTTTCTCTTCGTTATTTTAGTAGCCTACTTATTTTATTTATTTTTTATTTTTCACTTTTACTTATTCTCTACTCCAACTTCTCCATCAAGCCACCAACTCCCCATTCTCTCCACTTCCTCCACCACTCCTCCAACTTCCACCCCGCTTCTTCCTCCTCTTTTTATTCCCCTCATCCCCTTCATTCATCTTCATCCACAATTTCGAGAGAAAAGAGGTCGAGCCCCTTTATCCTCCAGGTGACAGCTGTAGGGGATGAGTTGAGCGACGACAACCTCAAAGGTGAGATCCGCGACATCACCATTGCCATGTCGCGAGCTTCCAATCTGGCTCACTCAGCTTCACAACGCATCTTCCACGTTGCTCGAGGCGACAATTGGATTTGCAACATAGATCCTCCAAAATACGACGAACGACTACAGATAAGTATTCATCTACTTTTTCTCAATTTTTTATTTTATCTAACATTTATTTTTCTGATTGTTAAACACCACATCCAAATCACACATCAACAATATCATCATCACCATTACATTTTCTCCTACATTTTTATTCCCAGTTTTAAAAAATTCAAAAAAAAAGGAAGCAGGCGCATCCGCCTTGCGCGCACCTCCACGACGCCCTCCATCCCTCCAAGGTAGGCCGTTGCCTTCCATCTGCTCCATCCACTGAGCGGAGGAACTCCAAGCCTACGCGCCCGTTGCCCCTTCTCTCCAGTACCGGCCCTTGGCCTCCACTCCGCCGTATGCGCCACTTGTGACCACTAGACTCCTCACGCTAGGCACCTCCTGTGCGTGGGCTTGCCCTCTGACCCACGTGACCGTCCTCCTTACACCCTGGCGCCCTAGCGCTCCTCCCTCGTCATCTCCCGCTCCTGCAAGCAGACCCTCATGCTGCCTTAATAGTCGCCCTCCACTTCTGCGCCCTCAGTTGCTAACAGGCGACGTCCCTAGATGCCGCACGTGACCTGTTGTGCCCCGCGGTCGCCTGCCATCGTGTGGCCGCTGAAGCCGTAGGTCTGCAGACCGCAGCATCGCCCCAACGCCTACCGCTCCCATCGGTCAGCGCCCTGCCTCCGCGCCTCCTGTTGACATGACCTCCAGTTGCCTTAGCGGGGTTCCTTTCTTAGAACTCACGAAAGAGGGAGGAGTTTTCAACATTTTTGGCAAATTTCATATAGCACCCCGGAGGTATAAGATATTAAAGAAGTACCCCTATGCACATTTCAATTTGTTTATTTTGATTTATATATAGAAAAGACAACCCTATATTTATGCTTAAATTTGTACATCTATTTTGCATTAGTTTTTTGATCAAAAATAGCATTTTGTTGATAAATTAATTCTTTATCTTTTATCTATTTATTTGAATTTTATTGAGACTTGGACAATTTACTAAAAATCAGAGTTTGAAATTGAATGATACTTTGCCCATTTATGCTCTGAAATGTACAAATATTTATTCCTTCTCATAAAAATTCTCAAAAATCAGAAATGATGCGTTTGTATTTTCTTTAATTACTACCTAAATGTCATAGAAAATGGAGTTGTCTTGTGCATAATATAAATTATTGAGTGATTTATGTTATTTATTTTTAATTAAATCCATGAATATCACTTTTGTGAAATTTCAAGTCTCCTGGATTGTTTATTAAAATATCTATTTGAGATACTTTTGCTTCTTGATAAATTGAGTTTGTGGATTATTTAGGAATTAAATATTCATAGTCACTTTATTTTCAGTAAAAATTAATAAAAAACATCATAAATTATCAGAAAATTCCAAAAAATTATTGTAGCTTAATTTCATCATTTTTCTCTTCTAGTAAAATTTTCATATTTTTTTCATTCTGTTTGCATGAAAAAATGCATAAAAACCCCTAAAAAGTTTACATTTTTCATTGTTGCATTTTAACTATGAAAATTCCAAAAAAATACATTTTGCATTCACCGTTGGATTAGGTTTTTAGGAAAAATAAAGCTTAGCTAGTTTGGATTAATCTCATATTAAAATTAATTTGGTTAAGTTTCTTATTTTCTTAATAACCTAGTTCATCCGTATTGTTTGCATTTGCATTTTTTTGCATAAAAAATGTAAAAAAATCCCGTTTGGAAAACCGTGAGATAATTCGTCCAAGTTAATATGAAGTTGTTCCTTTACCTCCTTGAGTCAACCCTGTGGCTTACCCGGTTAAAAATACATAAAATCGCACGTTAATTAGTTCGTTGATTCATCGATTCGTGCGGTTAAATTTTGATCGATCCTGATTGCCCGACTACAAACAATCGATGCATTTAAATAAGACTAGGGTTAATCACCCCACTACATTCCAAAGGTGTATGTTGGCCATTTTTGCGAACATGGTGGGTAGTTTCCTTGAGGTCTTCATGTATGATTTCTTGATCTATGGGGATAGTTTTGACACATGTCTTGCTCATTTAGATCGAGTTCTTCAACGTTGCTGTGAGGTAAACCTAGTTCTCTCGTGGGAGAAGAGTCACTTTATGGTGACTAATGTAATTGTATTGGGCTACGCCATCTCCAACCATAGTATGGAGGTTGACGCGGCCAAGATCGATGTGATATCCAAGCTTGAGCCACCACAAAACTTGAAGTAGTTGAGGTTATTTCTTGGACATGTTGGATTTTATAGATGATTCATAAAGGACTTTCGCAAGATCGCCAGACCTTTGACTGATCTTCTATGCAAGGATAGTGATTTTGTAGTTGATAAGAAAATCCTCCTTGAATTCAATCAGATGAAAGATATGATTACAAGTGCTCCTGTCCTACAACCACCTAATTGGTCTCTTCCTTTCGAGATCATGACAAACTCTTCAGATTTCACATATGTAGATATTTTAGGACATAAAAGGGATGTGATACCATTTGCTATACACTATGATAGCAAAAATCTGGATGAAGCATAACAAAATTACATGGTTACAGAGAAAGAGATGTTAGCAGTTGTGTTTGGGCTAGAAAAGTTCAGATCTTACGTACTCTGTTCCCATGTTATTGTGTACATGAATTACACTGCCATACGATACTTGCATGTAAAGAAGGATGCCAAACCTCTCCTTATCAGATGGATCCTTTTTATTCAGGAGTTTAATTTAGAGATTCAAGATAATCCTGGAGTGAAAAATGTTGCGGCAGATCACCTTTCCCGTATCACAGATGTAGAGACCTCTGAGCATAACATGATCCCTATTTCTGAAATCTTGCCAGACGTGACCATTTTATCTATAGACTCATTCCCATGGTATGCTGATATTTTGAACTATCTTGTCTCCAAGAAAGTTCACAAGATTGGTCGAAGTATAAGGTAGACAGATTCCTTTCAGAGATTCATTATTACCAATGGGAGGATCTGTACCTATTTTGTGAGGGTGCAGATTGTATCTGGATAATGTGCATTCCTTAGGAGGAACACACCCGTGTACTTGAGCACTATCATAAACTATAATTTGGTGGGCATTACTCAGGGAAGCACACAACAACTAAGGTTTTATAGAGTGGCCTATGGTGACCAACATGTTTAAGGATGCTACAAAGTATGTTCGAGGTTGTACTAATTGTCAAAAGATAGGAGGAACCATTAGTTCCAAAGATACTACGCCCTTGAGATATACACAAATCTCTGATGTTTTTGATGCTTGGGACATAGACTTCATGGGTCTGTTTCCTATCAGTCAGGGATATCAGTACATTCTTCTTGCCATGGATTACGTAGTCGATGGATGGAGGCTATTCCCACCCGAACCGTTGATAGTCGTACAGTTTGTTCCTTTCTCAAGGACCACATTATTGCATGGTTCGAGATTCCCAAAATACTAATTTCAGATGGGGGAAGCCATTTCATTAATAGAGAAGTAAATATGCTTGTGAAGTAGTACGCCATTGAGCATAGAGTTGCGTCTCCTTACCACCCATAGACTAATGGCTTGGCTGAGCTTTTGATGAATCCATGATTCATTAACTTTTCTGTCACATTTTGTCTTAAAACCCTTAACAAATACATGTAAATATTCATTAATTCTCATACTTTAACAAAACTCCATTCATGTGTAAATATTCACTTTTAACCATTAAACTCATGTAAATAAATAAAGAATCAGAAAAGAAAGACAAAGGCATATGAAATATATGTATATATATGCAATATGACTTAAAATATAAATATAGCTGTAAGATATATTTATAGCCTAACCCCCGAGACCAAGTCAGCATGGATTGGTCGACAAACCAATAAGTAGGGGGAGATAAGGAAAGAAAACCAAATAAAAATAATTTATCACATGTAGATACACCTTTCACTATTTATAAAATAAAATACAAAACTTCAAAGAATTTTAATTATTTCATCTTAACATATTTTTTTACCAAATATTTCTCCTAATTATTCATAAAAATGTAAATAAAAATCTAAAAATAAGTTAAAAATACTACCCTGTAAATATGCCAAGAAATCCAGCTTACAAATTGTCAAAATTTCAACTTCCGAACATCATAACTCCCTCATACGAACTCCAATTTCACTCTACTCACTTTAAAGTTCATTAAAATAATATTCTCTAATTAATAAAGGTGGTTTCATTGAATTCGGAGTCCGTTTGCAAAAAGTCGGTTTTGGGACCAAAAGACAAAGGGGTTTCTGGGCTATTTATTTTATGTAACACACACTATTTATTATTTTCTTAATTTTATAATTTTTAAATTATTTCATGATCTTGTAATTTCACCATAAATTATTTCATAATTTTTGGAGACTATTTATTATTTTTATAAAATCAAACACTTCAAAATATATGTATAATTGACCTATATAGATACTTACTCTATTTATTAAAATATATAAATTAATTCATAAAAATCCATAAAAATTCGTACAAGCTTTATTTAATACCCTAATAGTTAAGAAAATATAAAATTAATTTTTACTTAATTATTTATTAAATTAAAAATTCAAAACCTATTTATAAATACATATTTATTAATATAATATTTATATTTTAAATAATAATTATTATTTATAAAAAGTAATTATTTCATAAATTAGATAATTAATGTATTTACATTTCTTGTATTTATACCTAATTAAAATAACTTTATTTGCTATTTAATATTGAATTTACAACAATTATTACTTGTCTGGCCAACCAGGTGCTGACACTTGTCAGCACCTGGATCATCTTCCTCAAGAAGCAGGTTGAACAGAATCTGTTCCAACTGGCCACATTCCCTCATTTTCCCCACACCAATCTCGAAGCTTCTAGCCATCCTAAACCATCGATTTCCTCCTCCTAACAACCCTCTACCTCGCCAGCCATTGATCTCACCTTGGGGCCCAAGCAAGCTCCCTATATAAGGGCCCCAAGTTCGCCAACCACCATTAACTCTTCAACAACCTTCAAAGCTCCAGCTCCAGGTTGTACCGACTACCTAACTTCCAAGCCTCGTTCCAATCAACTCGAGCGGTGACAGCGCCAAGGAAGGAGCTCGCGGGGAAGAAGGATCGTCGGGGAAGGTTCCAAGGCAGCTGCGCCGCCTTGAATTGCCGCCTCGTGCTGCGTGCAGCTCCGAGAAGACCGCTCGTCGAGCAACTATCAGAAGGTCATACACCTCCAGTTCCCAGGTCAGTTCCTTCACCTTTTGCGATTTTATTTCTCGATCTTCGAGCCACGATTAGCGTGGCTAATCCATGCTTTAGATAGGTTAATCAACCATCTGTAACGCACATTCGATGTTCCTTCTCGATTCACTTTCGATTCGATTCAAATCAATCCTAAAACCATCGTCTTCTTCATGCGTTCTGTTATTTGGCTGGAATTATATGATTTTTCCTTAAACTTTGGGGCTCGAATTCTTAATCTCTCGGCCGATTCTACTTGGATCGAGCATATATCTTGATTCATTGCAGAACCAGGTATTTCGCGAGGCCTTGTTTCATCAGCAAAAAGCTTTGATCAGCATCTAAATCCATTTCGAAAAGGAGACTCCAGACCTGCAACAAGCTTCAAGTGCCGAAGCCGTCATCTTCATCGTCATTCCGTCGCCGCTCGGAGCACCGCCACCGCCGACCCTACCGCGGGCGAGCTCGAGGGGTGGAGGAGCCACCCCTCTGGCCCCGCCGGAGCGTCAGATTCGTCGGAGGAAGACGGCGATAATTCGGAGAAGAAGGTCTGTCAGTCAGGAGCTTCAACAGATTCAAGAACAGAGGAAGCACAGGCTTCTGACACGTGGCGCGCCCGTAGCCTTCAGATCGCGCGCCACACGTTCTAATCTCGGCCGTCAAAGTTGAACCGGTGGAGAATTTGCATCATACACCCAGTCAAGTTTCCAGAAGTGCATCCCACCTCCAGACTTCTAGATAAATGCATTTAGGTCCCTCCGTAGGGACCTAAATGTAAAACTTCTTGTACTTTTCCTTCAAAACAGTCCTCAAGGACCGATTTGCAAACAAATTTTAATTAGTTTTCTTACGCTTATGCCCCTGGGCTGTAGGGGCTGTTTCTTGTTCTTGTGACCTCGGATTTCGACGATTCTTTGAGGGTAGTTACACAACTACCCCAGCTACTTAGTATAAAGTTTTCGCGGCTTTTTGACGAGTTTTTGACATGTTTTGATTTTCTCGAAAACCGCTTCGTTTTGTTTTGTTTTCTTGTGTAGTTCGAGTACGCGACTCGAACCTCGTTCACCCTTACTATATAATATCACCTATATTCTATCCACCTACTATATAATAAATAAATCTTTTGAAAAATATCCCTTTTTGAAAACTAAATAAAAATTTGAAAAGAATAAAATCAAATAAAAATAATAAAAATAAAAATCACCAGAAAAAGCGTTTTGACTTAGAGAAGAATTAAAATAAAATTACGAGAAGAGAAATCTAGGGAATATATTCTGCCTCCTTGAGTTCGACCCAGGAACACTTGTCTGGTTAAATATTAGTGAACGGTTTTCCGACAGAGAACCGTATTTGTTTGATAGGTTTTTAAGAATCAAAACTTGTTTCGCAGCTTTCTGCTACATCGACCACTTTCTTCATCAAATAAAAGAAAGCCGCGAAACTCGATTCTTTTTAACCTCATCAAAAATGGCGCCGTTGCCGGGGAGGCGTTAGATTCCTTGGATTTTTCGTTTTTCGTGATTTTATTCTTTCTCTTCTCTGTGTTGTGTTTTTCGTACGGTTTTTCGTACGGCATTTTCGTGCTTTATTTTCTGAGTTTCTTTTTTGCTTTCTCGGCTTTCTCGATCAATTCTTTTGTGCTAATCATCTTTGCAGGGCCTGTAGGATCAACCGGCTTCTTCGGAGGCCGAGCCAGTTGAAAAGGCAGAGGTCGGCTTCTTCTTCACGAGTCGACTGCAGAGGAGTAAAGATCTAGTATCCTTTTATTTGTAAAAGAGAGAGAAAGGGAGAGAGTTGTACTTAATAAAACATTCATTTTTTTAGGGGCTTGATTCATCGGATACCGTGTATCCGGTGGATCAGGGCACCCACCGCGGCTTTTTCATCGTTTATCGGTTTTCCGCGGTTTTCTAGATGATTGTTTAGGTTTTTACTCTATCTGCTTGTGCCACGTAGCTAGTTTTAGGACTTGCAACCTAGGTGCTTGCTTTAGGGTTTTTAAACAAAAAGACAAAAAAATAGACGTTGTTTGAAAATACCATAAAAATCGCAAAACTAAAATTGGGACTTCTAAAAATATCTGATTAAAAACCGTAAATCGATTCAATTGATTTGGGGAGAGTAACCCCCGCATTTTTTTAGAGTGCGCGAGCGAGAGACGACACTTAATAAATATCCCGAAATCTTTCAAAATACTACTTAGTTCATACACCGAATCACTGCTTTTCAGTGGGTACGCTCGGGTAGCCGGCAACGGTCCGAGTTTACTTAGCAGAGTGGGGGATTTAGAGGACACTGCGTAAGGCTCCGTCCTCAAGTAACGCGGTCCGGAATCGGTTCGTGTACTTGCCACCATACTGGCTGAGAGCAAGTGGTTCTTTGTAAGGACTCGGGACAGTATAGCGGGAGATATATCGGGCACCTATCAGCTCGCACAGCGCACGATAAAACGTAATAATTTGTTTGCTAACTACAACCCTAAAACCGAAAAGATAAAAGACCGAACTCTTACGGTCTTCATCAGGGTTGAGTTGGTGAAAACGGGGTTTGCTTTGTGTTTGCTTGCGGGGCGTGAGTTTCCGTGGCTTTCGCATTTTTCTCTCTCTTGAATCGTACACGTGCTCTCCCGACTTTTCTCTTGACATCGAAGATGACGTCTCGACGGCTTTTCAGCTCAGATTCTGTGAGCCTTCAACAGTTCACCGTCGAACGTATGTCTTCACAGGCTCGGGATGACTCTCTTTCCGAGCCGGTCCTCTTAGATCTTGAGGCGAGTCAGACCCAGACTCCCTCACCTCCTGGACAGAAAATTGAGACAGACTCTCGTCTCAATAAATCATCTCCAGCTGAACTATCACTGAGTGCTTACGAGAGCTTTTCTTTTCTAGACGACTCGAAGCCGATGGCTCGCGGTAAAGCACCAGCAGCAGAAGAGAGGGCAGCAGTCGAGGAGCAAGATGACGGAAGATCAGAAGCTGCAGATATTACTACTGGGATTCTCGATACACTTCAGCAGATGAATCTACAAATTCGAGAACAATTCTGAGTTCAGACGGAATTACAAGGGCAAATAGCCGCGCTGCGAGCAGGGGCCGGGAACCAGTTACCGCCTGCGGTTCCCGCAACTTTACGGGACGAGTATGACCTGGGCGCAAGAACGCTTCACCATTGGATTCGGCTACCGCCGAATCAAGGGCCATACGAACTCCGACCGTCCTTCATTTCCTTGCTTCCCAAGTACTATGGGAATGCCGCAGAGGAGCCGTTCACGTTTTTGCAACAGTTTGAGATGATCTGCGGAACGGCTTGCTATCCAGGAGTAACACAGGAAGCCGTACGCCTCAAGGCTTTCCCCTTTGCCTTAGCCGATAAGGCCCTTTATTGGCTGAGTCATTTGGGGAGAGAAATCTCCACATGGGACGACCTGAAGTCCACCTTCCTGCGTAAATATTTTCCTCTAGGAAGGACGAACATGATGAGGATCCAGATCTCCAACTTTACACAACTGCCGTACGAATCATTCCATGAGGCATGGGATCGATTCAAGGACCTGACGGAGAGATGCCCGCATCATGAGATCCCGATGAAGGTGCTTGTACAGAATTACTTCGGAGGACTCCAGCCGGAAGTTCAGGGGCTAGTCAGTGCCGCATGTGGCGGCAGCTACTTAAATAAGGATGCCGAGTCAGTCTGGGCCATCTTCGAAGGGATGGCCGAGAACTCAAGAGTTGTAGACTCTACTCGGGCATTTCAGAAAGCCCCACAGCCACCACATCACCGAGAACATCACAAGGTGGCAAACATCTCGGACTCTGAATCCAACACCAACATAGGCTTCATTAGCGAGAAATTGACGTTGGTGGATGTGATTCACAAGCAGGTCCAAGACCTACAGCCGCTGCGAGAGTTGGAGAAACTCTCATCTCTACCTCAGCAGCTGAGTGATCTATCGAAGAAGGTCACTGAACTTCAGATCCAATACCAGCAGAGCTAGACTTCTTCGAATGCGCAACCAGCACGGAGGATTGCACCCGCTCCACCCACCCGTCAGATCCATTATATCCAGAGCGAGTCCGAGATTCCGCAGCTCGATTGGCATGAGGATCAGTCTCATGCCAATCCTGGCCAGATCACCAACACCGCAGAGATAGAGGTGGAGCCGCAATCCACTTTCGAGATCAACGGGATTTGGTATACTCCGATGCAGCAGCCGGGTATACCGAACCAACAGCCGCAGCAGCCGTACGGTCATCCGCAGCACGGACATCCGCAATTCCAGCACCGCCAAAGCTTCACGCCGCAGCAGTCTCATCCGAACGTTTACCATCAGAGACCGCAACATTCATATCAGCACCCTGCTCAGTTTTCACCGAATTATTCTTTTCAGCAGCCGCAGCAGTCTTCCTCCACACCTCAGCGCTACTCTCATCCTTCCACCTCTCAGCATTTCACGCCAAGGCAGGAGAGAGGAGCAAGCCAGGGCCACCACATCGAACCGGAGATGTCTTCACAGGCCCAGGCACTCAACCAGATCATGGATATGCTGAGTACGCTACAGATCGCGCACAAGACAGAGATGGAGCAGGTTAACCGTCGTCTGGACGAGTTAACCGTGCCAAAGACCACTCTCCCAGCCTAGCCTCAGATGAACCCGAATAACAAGAGGAGGCATCCAGACCAGGTAGATACTACAGGTAAGATCTCATTTCCTGAATTTTTATCTAACTTTATTCGTCTCAGGAGCGGTAGATCACCGCAAACACCTGCTGGAGAAGAGGAGAGGGCACCAGAGGAGCACGAGCATGATCCAAAAGCCGAGGAGGAGAAACCGCAAAAGGATGAGGACCAATATGCAGAATCGAGAGACGGGAGCAATGCCAACTCATCATATATGGATACTGGCGACTCAGATGATGATATCATGCCAGATCAGGCAGAGAGCCCGGACAAAAACATTTCTTCCCCTGTTTTAGAGAGTTTTGTAGATAATTTTGAGACTCTCGATGTAAATGCTGATTCTGAGTTGAATAAAACTTCTGATTTTCTGAATCCTGACTTTATTCCTTTTCCCGATGCTTTATTTGGAAAAGGAAAGAAAAAGATCAAAAATAATCCTGAATCTCCACAGATCGAAAAGTTACTCAAAGATCACATCTTTCTAAAGATCCCTCTCCATGATGCTTTAGATCAATTTCCTACGCTCAAGAATCAATTGAAGAACAGATGCACCACGCGTAGGAAAAAGAGATCTCGAACAGAAAAGCATGTCTTGACTAAGGCTACATCCTGTGCGATACAGAATAAGCTTCCAAAGAAGAAGAAAGACTCAGGTGCACATTATGTCAGATGCGAGATCGCAAAAGCCGAGTTCGATCGCACTCTATTAGATAACGGTTCCTCGATCAATCTGATACCCGCTTCCTTACTCGAGAAGCTCGAGTTAGGTCCTCTTTACAAATCCCGCGCGATCCTTCAGTTTGCTGATAGATCTGTAAAGAGACCTAAGGGTATACTTAGGAACGTTATCGTAACCGTGCAGGGTCTGCAATTTCCCGTGGACTTTACGGTCCTAGATATGAATTGCCCTGCACAGTTACACCTTACCCCGATCATTCTCGGGAGACCTTTTCTAGAGACCGCAAAGGCTCTCTTCGATTATGATACAGGGAAGGTATCTTTTCGCACCGAGGGTGAAAAGGTACATATAGAGATGGTGAGAGAATCAAACACCTTCAGTGATGCATCTTCGGATTTTCTGAGTTCTTTAGCCTCCTGTGATTACATGGATGAGGTTCGGCTTGATGACCTCGAGAGATATCAGGTAGAGACCCAAGAATGTTTGACAGAAGACGGGTCCAAGACCTCAGGAGGTAATTCTTCCGATGGGACTTTATATTTCAGTTTGGATGATGATGAGCAAAGGGATCAGACTTTTGATGAAATTAATGCATATCTTTCAGATTCAGAGACTCTACACAATTCCTCCATCTCAGATGAATCAGAATTTTATGTTGCTGACTTATTTTCTTCTGATCATTCGGAGGAGTCGGATGATGTCTTGAACATCTTCTGTAGTCTGACTCTAGAGCACATAAAGATGGTGGATAATCAGAATGACGACAAATCCACAACCGACAAAGATCTCCATACAATTACAGATGATGTTTCGGCAGATACAGATACTACCTTGCCAGAACTTAAAACTTTGCCACCAAACATGAAATATGCCTTCCTTGCGGGTCCACATCAACAGTTTCCGGTCATTATCAGCTCAACTTTGACCGATGATCAAGAATCTCGTCTGATGGAGATTCTAGAAAGTAACCGCAAGGCCATTGGGTGGACTGTATCCGATCTCCGCGGGATTAATCCTGCTTTGTGTTCACATCATATCTATCTCGATCATGGCAGCAAACCCTCCAGAGAGTTCCAGAAAGTTGAACACCGCGACGAAGAAGGACCACTTCCCTTTGCCTTTTATAGACCAAGTTATAGAACGGTTGGCAGGGAAGGGGTACTTCTGTTTCCTTGATGGTTACTCCGGATACAACCAGGTATCAATTGCTCCTGAAGACCAGGAGAAAACCACCTTTACATGTCCGTTCGGCACGTATGCCTTTAGACGGATGCCCTTTGGATTGTGCAATGCTCCTGCGACTTTCCAGAGGTGCATGCTTGCTATTTTTGCGGATATGGTCGGTGATTTTCTAGAGGTTTTTATGGATGATTTTTCGGTCTATGGTGAGTCCTTTGACGACTGTTTAGCACACCTAGACCAGGTTCTGAAAAAGTGTTGTGAGGTAGATCTCGTTCTGTCCTAGGAAAAGAGCCATTTCATGGTTACTCACGGGATCGTGTTGGGGCACGTCATCTCCCAGCGAGGCATGGAGGTTGACCCTGCCAAGGTGGATGTCATAAAGAAACTCGAGCCACCATCCAACATCAAACAATTACGGTCATTTCTGGGGCATGTCGGCTTTTACCGACGGTTTATCCAAGATTTCTCCAAGATTGCCCGACCGTTAACTGAATTGTTAGGCAAAGACATCGAGTTCGTTTTAAATGATAAATGTCTTAGTGCATTCCTCACATTGAAAGAGAAAATAATCAGTGCTCCTGTCCTACAGCTGCCTGATTGGTCTCTACCCTTCGAGATCATGACGGATGCATCAGATTTCGCGGTCGGGGCTGTATTAGGGCAGAGGAGGAATGGACTTCCCGTAGCTATTCACTATGCCAGCAAAACCTTAGATGATGCTCAGAGAAACTACACAGTGACAGAAAAGGAGATGTTGGCAGTAGTGTTTGCACTAGACAAGTTTTGATCATATCTGCTTGGCTCGAAAATCACCGTATACACCGATCATTCAGCTATCAGATTTTTAATGGAAAAGAAGGATGCCAAGGCACGCCTTCTTAGATGGATTCTTTTACTTCAGGAATTCGATTTGGATATCAAGGATAAACCTGGAGTAAAGAATGTGGTAGCTGATCACCTCTCCCGATTACAGTCAGATCATCCTTCAGATGAGTACACGCCAGAGATCGTAGAGAGATTTCCTGACGAAAGCATCTTTGCGGTTATAGAACTTCCGTGGTATGCAGACATAGTGAAATTTTCTGGTTCAACAGAAAAGTCCTCAGGGTTGGCCGAAGAACAGAGTTGAGAAATTAGTTTCCGAGGCACGATACTACCATTGGGAGGATCCGCTTCTTTTTCGTGAAGGACCGGATTGTGTTTACAGGCGATGTATTCCTCAGGAGGAATATAATAGTGTCCTTACTTTGTGTCATTCTTTAGAATCAGGAGGACATCATTCAGGGAAGAGGACAGCGCAGAAGGTACTACAGAGCGGATTATGGTGGCCAACTCTTACCAGAGATGCTTGCACATTTGTGAAGAGTTGTCCAGATTGTCAGAGAGCTGTAGGGACATTCAGTGCCAGAGATGCAATGCCAATGCGACCTGTTATTATCTGCGAGATCTTTGACGCATGGGGTATAGATTTTATGGGACCGTTCCCTTCTAGCAGCGGCTTTGAGTACATTCTTCTTGCTGTAGACTATGTTAGCAGATGGGTGGAGTCTATACCCGCACGAACCGCAGACAGTAAAACCGTTTGCAAGTTCCTAAGGGAACACATCATTTCGCGGTTCGGGATCCCTCGTATTCTTATCTCTGATGGGGGTAGCCATTTTATTAATAAGGAGGTGAAAAAGCTAGTGAAACAATACAGCATCGATCACAGAGTAGCTTCTCCTTACCACCCGCAGACGAATGGCATGGCTGAAGTCTCGAATAGGGAGGTGAAATCAATTCTCCAGAAACTAGTACGACCGGATAGGAAGAACTGGTCACTTCTTCTAGATCAGGTTCTTTGGGCTTATCGTACTGCTTATAAGACTCCCTTAGGTACTTCACCATTCAGACTAGTTTATGGAAAGCTGTGACACTTGCCCGTAGAGATCATGCACAAATCTGAGTGGGCAATTCGAGAGATACTGATGAATGAACAGAAAGCAGGAGCCAAGAGAAAGATAGATCTGAATGAGCTGGTAGAAATTCGAAATCAAGCATACGAGAACACACTCATCTAAAAGGACAAAGTGAAGAAATGGCATGACAGACATTTCGACACAAGAGCTTTGTCCCTGGGCAGAAAGTTTGGTTGTTCAATGCAAGGTTGAGAATTTTTCCCGGCAAATTGAAAAGCAAGTGGGAAGGACCGTACATAGTTATAACGGTGCACGACAATGGCAGTATTGCGATATCAGATGTGTCACCTGGTGCAGAACCGTTCGTGGTTAACGGGCAGATGCTGAAGCACTTCGTAGAGACTACTGGTCATCTGGCCCGTACTGAAGTGATCTATTTTGTACAGGAATCATAATCATTCCTTCATTTCTTCATGTACAAATTCTTTTGAGCCATTCTGGAGATTCATAACTCTTGTACATTCTTCGTAGACCACAATCGTCCCCGTTTTTGCTCGTCTTCTATACTTAGGATACCAGATCCTAAGTATAGGGGGAACCGATTGCCCGCTGATTTACGTTTTATTTTTTTGTACTGATTCTTTTGTATAGCCATTCTTTCTCACGAATCACTGGTTCCCAATTTTTTGGCTACATTTTTTTCTATACTTAGGATGCCTTATCCTAAGTATAGGGGGGACCGAGTGATTTCGATGATTTCATATTCTTTTGAACTTTCGTTATTTATCCTTTTCATTCAGTCATCCCGTTTTTGCTCTCCCTTGATACTTACGATGACCTGATCGTAAGTATAGGGGGGGTTGACTGACTTGTGATCGATACCCTTTTTCACTCACTTTTACTTAGCACGAGTTATGTCCTCCTTTTTCTCTTTTGACGCTATGGGAACATAGCTCAAGCTAAGTATAGGGGGTGCGTATATATTGTATATATACTTTCGACCATAACTCGTACTTTTATGTATTTTCTATATCTATAAAATCCATAAAAAGTGGGTACGGGTTAAATTAAAATCCACTCTTTTATTTATAAAATCCTTGTAAATAAGTAAAATATGATTAAAATTTGTATTTAAAACTTGTAATTAAAATATGTATTTAAAATTTGTACTTAAAATTTGTATAATACTTATTTAAAACCCTATTTATTAAAACATGTGTAAAAACCATTCAAGCCTTGTAAAATACTTTGTAGATAAAATTTGTAAAATACATTAGATATTTAACTCAAATAAAATATATCTTGTAAAATTTATGAATAAAATTTTGTTTATAAAAATCATAAAATCCATAAAAAAATACAAAGTCCTAAAATTCAGAAAAATTACAAAATTCTTAAAATCCATAAAAATGAGTAAAATTCAGAAAATACACTTCACAAAAACATGGTTGCATTTGCATCGCATTTTTCAGAATAAGTTTGATTTCTGGAACTAAGGACTGAGTCTAGTCTAAAGGGTGGAGCTTGATTACGGCTTTTAACGTTCATTGTAAGGAGCCTAATTAGGAACTGGAATTTAGACTCTTCAGGTCTTTGACTTAGATCTTTGGGTTCCCTAAGACCATATTCGGGAAATCAAGTCATCTGAGCTTAAGTAGACCATTTGGAGTCATCCGTATAACTCTACACCAGTGAACCAATCTTGAACACATGCACTCTGCACTTAGCTCGACTTGCATGGAGTTCCGAAGGGCAGTACACCTTGGTAGTGCGTTTCTATCCTTATCTTTGCGGCATTGACGTCTAAAGACGGGAGAGATTGGGGTTGCGATAGTAGCTTCGGATGAGGGAAGGATCTGCTGACAATTTTTCTAAGACCTCAAAAAAGGGACGGACTAAAAAGATGCTATATCCGTCGAGGCACAAAAAGATGAATGCAGTGCAAGCAAATTACAAAGTCAAAGCAAAGCAGAAGCCACCAAATAAGACCACAATGGTCCAAGCTTCCACCAAAAATGACCACAATGGTCCAAGCTTCCACCAAAAATGCCTGCACATCTTAGTGGAGACTCAGCTACATCGGTTGGGCTTCACAAGGAGATGCGTATACACTAGTCGCACTCCACTTCTTTTCTCATTCTTCCAACTTCTCCCTATATTCTATTGTGGACATAGCAGAACTGAACTCAGAAGGGAATACCTCCCTCCCCGAGGAAAGAGTAGCGAGATGAGGAAGCCATAGGAGTGTATAGCCGGGATGGACGGTTTCTGCGGTTCTCTAAGCAGGAAGAGCTAAATCAATTCACACACTGTACAAGTTGACTTCAAGGATGATAGAGTTTGCGATATGAATAAGTGAGTCTGAACTAGCCAATGAAGTGAGAGTAAGGATTATGGAACTTGAAGACTGTTGAGGATAAAATCCTAATCCTAGTTAAGGTTCCGACAAAATGCTTGTTTCAGGCCCGATCGAGCTCTGTCCTTTGTCTGTTCTCATGAATTGGTTTAGGAAAACAAATTCATTCTAACTTTCTTTCTTTTTCACTTACTTTTTCAAAATAAGTATTTGCTAAGGGACTAGCAAAGTTTAAGTATAGGGGGTTGATGAATCCATGATTCATTAACTTTTCTGTCGCATTTTGTCTTAAAACTCTTAACAAATACATGTAAATATTCATTAATTCTCATACTTTAACAAAACTCCATTCATGTGTAAATATTCACTTTTAACCATTAAACTCATGTAAATAAATAAAGAATCAGAAAAGAAAGACAAAGGCATATGAAATATATGTATATATATGCAATATGACTTAAAATATAAATATAGCTGTAAGATATATTTATAGCCTAACCCCCGAGACCAAGTCAGCATGGATTGGTCGACAAACCAATAAGTAGGGGGAGATAAGGAAAGAAAACCAAATAAAAATAATTTATCACATGTAGATACACCTTTCACTATTTATAAAATAAAATACAAAACTTCAAAGAATTTTAATTATTTCATCTTAACATATTTTTTACCAAATCTTTCTCCTAATTATTCATAAAAATGAAATAAAAATATAAAAATAAGTTAAAAATACTACCCTGTAAATATGCCAAGAAATCCAGCTTACAAATTGTCAAAATCTCAACTTCCGAACATCATAACTCCCTCATACAAACTCCAATTTCACTCTACTCACCTTTAAAGTTCATTAAAATAATATTATCTAATTAATAAAGGTGGTTTCATTGAATTCGGAGTCCGTTTGCAAAAAGTCAGTTTTGGGACCAAAAGACAAAGGGGTTTCTGGGCTATTTATTTTATGTAACACACACTATTTATTATTTTCTTAATTTTATAATTTTTAAATTATTTCATGATATTGTAATTTCACCATAAATTATTTCATAATATTTGGAGACTATTTATTATTTTTATAAAATCAAACACTTCAAAATATATGTATAATTGACCTATATAGATACTTACTCTATTTATTAAAATATGTAAATTAATTCATAAAAATCCATAAAAATTCGTACAAGCTTTATTTAATACCCTAATAATTAAGAAAATATAAAATTAATTTTTACTTAATTATTTATTAAATTAAAAATTCAAAACCTATTTATAAATACATATTTATTAATATAATATTTATATTTTAAATAATAATTATTATTTATAAAAAGTAATTATTTCATAAATTAGATAATTAATGTATTTACATTTCTTGTATTCATACCTAATTAAAATAACTTTATTTGCTATTTAATATTGAATTTACAACAATTATTACTTGTCTGGCCATCCAGGTGCTGACACTTGTCAGCACCTGGATCATCTTCCTCAAGAAGCAGGTTGAACAGAATCTGTTCCAACTGGCCACATTCCCTCATTTTTCCCGCGCCAATCTCGAAGCTTCTAGCCATCCTAAACCGTCGATTTCCTCCTCCTAACAACCCTCTACCTCGCCAGCCATTGATCTCACCTTGGGGCCCAAGCAAGCTCCCTATATAAGGGCCCCAAGTTCGCCAACCACCATTAACTCTTCAACAACATTCAAAGCTCCAGCTCCAGGTTGTACCGACTACCTAACTTCCAAGCCTCGTTCCAATCAACTCGAGCGGTGACAGCGCCAAGGAAGGAGCTCGCGGCGAAGAAGGATCGTCGGGGAAGGTTCCAAGGCAGCTGCGCCGCCTTGAATCGCCGCCTCGTGCTGCGTGCAGCTCCGAGAAGACCGCTCGTCGAGCAACTATCAGAAGGTCATACACCTCCAGTTCCCAGGTCAGTTCCTTCACCTTTTGCGATTTTATTTCTCGATCTTCGAGCCACGATTAGCGTGGCTAATCCATGCTTTAGATAGGTTAATCAACCATCTGTAACGCACATTCGATGTTCCTTCTCGATTCACTTTCGATTCGATTCAAATCAATCCTAAAACCATCGTCTTCTTCATGCGTTTTGTTATTTGGCTGGAATTATATGATTTTTCCTTAAACTTTGGGGCTCGAATTCTTAATCTCTCGGCCGATTCTACTTGGATCGAGCATATATCTTGATTCATTGCAGAACCAGGTATTTCGCGAGGCCTTGCTTCATCAGCAAAAAGCTTTGATCAGCATCTAAATCCATTTCGAAGAGGAGACTCCAGACCTGCAACAAGCTTCAAGTGCCGAAGCCGTCATCTTCATCGTCATTCCGTCGCCGCTCGGAGCACCGCCACCGCCGACCCTACCGCGGGCGAGCTCGAGGGGTGGAGGAGCCACCCCTCTGGCCCCGCCGGAGCGTCAGATTCGTCGGATGAAGACGGCGATAATTCGGAGAAGAAGGTCTGTCAGTCAGGAGCTTCAACAGATTCAAGAACAGAGGAAGCACAGGCTTCTGACACGTGGCGCGCCCGTAGCCTTCAGATCGTGCGCCGCACGTTCTAATCTCGGCCGTCAAAGTTGAACCGGTGGAGAATTTGCATCATACACCCAGTCAAGTTTCCAGAAGTGCATCCCACCTCCAGACTTCTAGATAAATGCATTTAGGTCCCTCCGCAGGGACCTAAATGTAAAACTTCTTGTACTTTTCCTTCAGAACAGTCCTTAAGGACCGATTTGCAAACAAATTTTAATTAGTTTTCTTACGCTTATGCCCCTGGGCTGTAGGGGCTGTTTCTTGTTCTTGTGACCTCGGATTTCGACGATTCTTTGAGGGTAGTTACACAACTACCCCAACTACTTAGTATAAAGTTTTCGCGGCTTTTTGACGAGTTTTTGACGTGTTTTGATTTTCTCGAAAACCGCTTCGTTTTGTTTTGTTTTCTTGTGTAGTTCGAGTACGCGGCTCGAACCTCGTTCACCCTTACTATATAATATCACCTATATTCTATCCACCTACTATATAATAAATAAATCTTTTGAAAAATATCCCTTTTTGAAAATTAAATAAAAATTTGAAAAGAATAAAATCAAATAAAAATAATAAAAATAAAAATCACCAGAAAAAGCGTTTTGACTTAGAGAAGAATTAAAATAAAATTACGAGAAGAGAAATCTAGGGAATATATTCTGCCTCCTTGAGTTCGACCCAGGAACACTTGCCTGGTTAAATATTAGTAAACGGTTTTCTGACAGAGAACCGTATTTGTTTGATAGGTTTTTAAGAATCAAAACTTGTTTCGCAGCTTTTTGCTACATCGACCACTTTCTTCATCAAATAAAAGAAAGCCGCGAAACTCGATTCTTTTTAACCTCATCAGCTTTCAAAAAAGAAGATAAAGATAATATTGCAAAAACGTGTATGTCAAGATAGGAAGAACTGATCCCAGATGCTTGACTCAGTTTTATGGGCTTATCAAACAATGTACATATCTCCTTTGGGTATGTCTCCATACAAATTGGTGTATGGAAAGCCTTGCCACCTGCCAGTAGAATTAATTCGGAAATCTTTATGGGCACTCTGTGTATGAAATCTTGATTATGAAAAGGCAGGAAAGAACATGAAGTTTGATTAGAATATATTACTGGAATTTCGAGACTTTGCATATGATAACTCACTCATGTATAAGGAGAAAGTGAAGCATTGGCATAATAGACACGCTCTAAGGAAGACTTTTCCCCTGATTAGAAATTTTAGTTATTTGATGCTAAGTTGAAGTTAATTCCAAGAAAACTGAAAAGCAAATGGTCAGGGCCATTCATTGCGCGAGATGTGCATGACAATGGTAGTATTGTCATATCTGGGTTGTCATCTAATGCACAACCATTTGTTGTGAATGGACAGGTTCTAAAGCCATATCTAGATCATGATACATTCCTGTCTGTAGTTGACTCCTTATCTATGGTATATGAGCTGATTGTTTTTTGTATATTCTTTCATTTCATACTTTCTTCTTCCATTTTATCAGTCACCTCTTTCCGCATGTGTATATATATGTTATACTTAGGATGTACTTTATCCTAAGTATGGAGGGGGGTGAATGATTTGTGTTGCTCAAATTCATCCTGTTTCGTCACTCCTGTTGTTGCGTATACTTAGGATACTATA
This sequence comes from Ottelia alismoides, assembly GCA_037367405.1. Classification (NCBI taxonomy): domain Eukaryota; kingdom Viridiplantae; phylum Streptophyta; class Magnoliopsida; order Alismatales; family Hydrocharitaceae; genus Ottelia; species Ottelia alismoides. The sequence goes on from JAZKJV010006758.1 coordinate 273,468, forward strand.
TCCTAATTATAGGTGGAGTGATGTTGTTCATATTGTCTCTTTAGTGTTTTTATTTTATTTCTTCAAATTTCTTGCTCGTCCCTCATCTTATTGATATTCTTTCTATACTTAGGGATATTTTACTCTAAGTACAGTAGGGACAGGTTGAGTCATTAAGTCTGTATATTCTTTTCCTTGATTTTCTCCATTTATATAATCTTCCATACTTAGGATTGTTTGATCCTAAGTATAGGGGGATAACCGACTTCTATTTTTTAGTCTATCCTTTGAGTCGTTGTTGTATAGTATTCTTTTTCACTTTTTTATACTTAGAATGAGTTATGTCTTTCGTTGTAGCTCTTTGATCACTATGAGGACATAGTTTGAGCTAAGTATAGGAGGGTGTCGTATATATTGTATATATACTTTAGCCATAACTCGTACTTTTATTAATAAAATGGCTTTAAATTTTTGTAAAATGTTTGTAAAACTATTTTACATATCAAAACTAGGTTTACTGTACTAAATATTTGTAAAATTATTTTATCATGTGGGATATAAAAAAGGGGTTGTATATTAAACTTGTAAAATCCACGTGTGTATAAAACATTTACCCTCCTGTGAAGAACACTCTTTATTATAAAATTCATGTATAAAATTTGTAAAACAATTGTATAATTCTTATATATTTACCAACCCTTGAAAAAATGCTTAAAATCCATAAACATTTGCGAAACCTTTTGAAAAATTTTCAAAATTATTTTCTTTTCTTAAAAAAGAAGGGGATTTTGTATATACTTCTTGCATTTGCATGTGCATTTTTCAGAATAGTATTAACATTTAAACTAAGTATGTAGTAAAATTGAAGAATGGAGCTTAGTTGGACCTTAATCTACTTAATTTCAGATGAACCTTATAAGAAGTGGAGTTAATACTTTTCAGGTACTAGCGACTTAATTCTTCGAGTCCATAAGACTATGTTCACATGTCATCTTAAGGAGTTTAAGTAGAACATTTAATAACATATGTTCTTCAGACCGTGTCTTAAGCTAGGTAAGCACTTTACATGTAGCTCTTCATGGAAGAAGTTGTGAGGAGACATGATCCTTTGGCTTGGGCTAGCACAAGGCTGTGTAACAACTAGTGGGATCGTCCATCTTCCTCTAGGGAGCGTAGTGCATCTCAACTTGGTCTAGTGGCATTGAGGTTTAAAGACAGGATGTTATGGGGTTGCAATAATGCTTAAAAAGAGGGATAGTCTGCTAGCTCAAGAGGAAAAACTCCTTATTTATACATTGTACCTTGTATATATTTTTTAAAAAATGCAAAATCTCCAAAAGTGGACATGCCTGATTGAAAAGTAAAATGCCTACTGGAGTGTATATACAAGTATAGTAAATTAAGATGAGCTTCAAAGCCAAATTTTTGTAAGCTTGCAACTAGATGACATGGCTACACTATTCATGCATCCAAGGATAGGTAGCTACACTTCTTACCGTCCATTATTTTCTCTATCTCCTCTTCTTGAGCTGGTTGTACTTGAACTTAGAAGGGAATATCCCTGCTACTAGAGGAAAGAGTTGCTAGATCGAGGGACTAGAGTTACCTTGTTGAGGGAGGTTGTTTCTTCGTTACTTTTGAGATGGGGAGCTATTTCACTTACACTGTACAAGTAAATAGTCATAATCATAAGAATTTGTGTATGTAGACTTGTTCTGACCTGACAGTTGAGGTGACCTGAGTAGGAGTCTTGTGGAACTTGAGGGATGTTAGGTTTTAAATCTATTTCCCATTAAGGTTTTGACACACTAATAGGTCAAAGGTCTAATAGAGCTCCATACTACAATCTTATGAAGATGAGTCAAATTCTCACTATTGTTCTAAGTTCTTTAATTTTCCTTTCTTTTTCACCTATTAGTTTAAGTGATTTTTACACTCATAACCCTGAGTAATTTCGCAATAACATTCATAACCCTGCATAATCGTGAATTACACGAGGAACCTTGAAAGATGCTTAACTCTTACATGGCATAACCATGTGTTAATTGGCGTCTATTTTATCTATTAAATCTCATGAAAAAAATTTTATGTTACCAAATTTATCCCTAAAACCATTTCATATTTACAAAGTATGCCATTAGTTCCACAACCATCCCCCAAGCAGTGTCCCGACCTCCTCCAAACGCCGTGGAGATCCCCCCCAGCCCACCTCCTGCATCCTAGACCGGTACCGACCCTGGCCCCACGTCTCCCACCCTCTAGCCGATCCGACCCCTACAGGAGAGGGCCCCCGCGCCTCCCACCATCCAACATATTCGACCCCTACGCCACCCACCCGACCCCTGTGCTACCCACCCGACCCCTGCAGCCGAGGACGAAGAGACCCCCCACCCTCCCCCCCTCTCCATCGGATGGCAAAGAGCATCCATCCCGTGCATCGCCCCACCCTCACAGGATGGCAGAACACCCTCCCCCCTCGGTTACCCACCCTCCACAGGATGGCGGAGAGCCCCCCACGGATGGCAGAGTGCGTCGCCCACCCTTCCTGATGGCAGAGCACCCCCCCCCCCACATGTGTCGCCCACCCTTCGTCGGATGGCAGAGAGCATCCCCCCCATACGTCGCCCCTCCCTCATAGGATGGCAGACCCCCCCTCCCCGTGCGTCGCCCCACCCTCCATCGGATAGCAGAAAGCCCCCCCTCCCCCCAACCCGTGCGTCTCCCACCCACCCATCCAAGAGAACAGATAGAGCTGCTACAGGAGAAAGGACTCGAGAAGTCCATGTCCTCTACCTTTGGAAGGCTTTTTATTTTTTGACAAATCTTTAATAGCCTTTGGATGGACCATGGGTTAGATTAACCCATGATATGGTTGAGTTAACTATTCCTTTAAGGGAGGGTTATAGGTGTTAGACGGAGGAACTATCCAGGGTTCCTCATGTAATTCACGATTATGCCGGGTTATGAATGTTATTGCGAAATTACTCAAGGTTATGGGTGTAAAAATCCCTTCTTTTAAATAATTGTTTGCTAAGGGACTAGTAAAGGTAAAGCATAGGAGGATTATGAATATGTATCTCATCATCTTTATTCATTTATTTTAGCTTAAAATTTCGTATAAAACACATGTATATATATATAATATTAATAAATCCATATTCTTACCAACATGCATCTTTATGTAAATATTGTACATTTTCTACTATTTTAACCTAAAATAAATAAATAAAGAGATAAGGAAAAATAAAGAAAAATAAAAAACTGTGTATATCAAATAAATACATGCTTAATCAGACCCCGAGAGAAGGTCGAGACTTAACCTGATCGATAAGGAACAAAGTATGGGGAGATAAGGCCAAAAACACCAAAAATATACTTGACACATGTATATATTCCTCACTTATATAATTTTGTCTATAATACACACCTAATCATTCATAAATGAACATTGTTTTTTCTTGTGAATAAAACCCTCATGCAAATAACGAAAATGATTGCAATTAATATATATATATAGTGCGAAATACATCACTCTCCAAAAGCTACATACCTCAGCTTTCAAGAGGTATATCTTCTCCAACTGAACTCCAAAATCATCAAACTCACTTTCATTGTACTCCAAATTAAGTTATCTTTAAAATGGAGATGATTGATAAAATTATGAGTTAAGGTGCAAAATGTAGCCAATTAGAGTGTTATTGTATATATTGTACTTATATATATACTATGTGTATTATTTAATTAATTGTCTCTTTGTTTATTATTGTGAATATTGTATTTTAAATTTACTTGTGAATATTGTATTTAACTTGTATAAATACAACTAAAAATTTAAAAATAAAAATCAACAAAAATAAAATCTTGTATTTATTATATATGTATCACTATGCATATATTGTAAATATACTTATTTAATTAACTTAATATATCGATCATAAAAATTAAATAAAAACACTATTAAAATTCTTATAAAATATTATAAATAAATAAAATATTAAATTATGTATATATAAAAATAATTCCTAAAAATTCATACTTTTACGTACGTAGGTATACATACCTGTAAACAACATCTTGTATTTATTTTAACACTTGTAATTATATTATTTAATTAATTAAAAATCGCCAAAATTAACTTTAAATTATGTCTAACATATTTTATTTACATTATTTAATTTCATTAATTCATTTAAATTTTTTATTGAATTATTTAACGTTTATTCACTATTCTGTCGTTTTCCCTAATTTGGACACATTCCAGTTGCCTTTTTATTGGACAAACCCTTATGTTGATCCGGGTCAACTCCTCAGCTATGATCATCTCCCCTCGGTTCTCGCCTTTGGGCGTTACTTCATCCTCTTTCCTCGACATGCTTGATCATTAACTATTTACACTCTCTTATCCGATTTGCTTGCTCATTCAATCCTGACATTCACTATCACCCCAGATCCACTCAAATCACCGTCGACCTTGCCCATTTCAAAATTCAAACCATAGTCCGACTTCACTCTATAAATATCCTCCTCCCACCTCCGTCGAGCAGTCGTTCTATCTTCGGCTTCCGTTCCTCCCCAAAACCGAGTTCTAGTGCGAGGGATATGTGACACCTTTCTTCTCCCATGATCAGGAGCGTGAATAATGCAACTAGAGGCGAAATTCGTGCTGGTGAAGTCCTCCTAGTGGAGCACCACCACGCTTAGCTTCTAGGTCATTCAGTGACCCATCGAGGCTTACTAATAGGTGATTTCGTTTTGAATTTCTTCCTTTAGAGTTAGGTTTAATTTCGCATTGATTTCACTTAATCCTCTCAATTAGATTTCCATCTTCCACCTCCGATCTCTAGATCGGAGGATCTCCGATCGTCAAAACCATCCTTTGACCATGCCAAAACTTTTGCCCAATGTTTCTCTAGCTCGTTCACCATCTAACAACCTCTAGATCCTCCCAGACCCGGAAATTGATCTCCTTTCCAACCACCTACACCAAAGATCCCCGTTCAATCCCCATTTCTGATGATTTTGACCTAATTTCTTGGTCGGAGCTCACCCTTCGAGCACATGTTATCGGTTGTAGGTTAAAGGAGCTTCACACTTCACACACAATGAAAGATCCAAAGCTGAAGTTGGTTCCTGGAGCATGATTCTTCATCACCTTCAAGATCCATTTCCTGGCGATTTCACGAAGATACAAGGTGTACATATAATACAGAATTGAAGGAGCTTTGATTTGAGATCGATTTGAAGCGGAGTAGAGGTCAGACGAGGAAGATCCATTCAGATCAAGTTCACTGGATGGAACCTTCTTCCTAGTTCATCCAAGGCATCGTAGGACCACACGATGAAGAACGATTCCCCAGTAGAATCTCAACCGTAGATCCTGCCCAAAAGTTGCCATTGATCCAAGCATCATGACATGATAGTAGCCCTTCATTCCAGAGCAAATCACAATCATCTGATTAGATTTCCAGAGCATCAGAGCCGCTCAATGTGCCACATCATTTAAGGGTTATTTTGCACCCTTTTCCCCTGTCATTTTTTAATTTCCGAATAAGTCCTAGAGGGACAGACGTCTGTGTTGTAGTTGTTGAACATTTGCACCTTAGTCCCCAGTATTTATTTTAATTGTAAATAAGTCCAGCATTTGAACTATGCGTATGTTTATTATGTGATATGTTAGAAAATTTGCAATAAAAATATCTTATATTTATGTTACTATTTGTTCCATGGAATTAAGTTATTCACATTTCCGTCCAATCTAGCGGGGTGCACGTGCCCACGTACGTAAGTTCTATAAAAACTACAAATTAAGCCCCATTGTTTTATTCATTATTATCATTTATTACGTATTCACTAAATAATTGCATGTTAGTCCTTGTGAGTCTGTTTTATTTTTTACCTATTAAAAATTAAATAAAAAATCAAAACTCCTCCAAAAATTCTACAAAAATTCACAGTCTCTTGCTTCTTCCATCTTTCATCCATAATTTTTGTTTGACATTTTTTTTGTTATTTATTAAAGTTAAAAAATTGAATAAAAATGTAATTTTTGCCATAAAAATTAAATACAAATTAGAAAAAATCTTTTAGAAAATTCGAAAAAAATTCTTGTGTATTTATTTTGATTTATTTCAATTACAGTATTATTTTTGTGTATTTACCATTTATAAAATTCATAACCAGTGCAAAATAATAAAAAACATTGAAAAATCATATAAAATCAATTAAAAATAAAAAATTATAAAATTGATTTCTGGAAAACATAATTTTTTCTTTCATTCTACATTATTTTCATCCAACTTTGTCTTTATTTATTTTGTTAAAAATCCAAAAATACTCGCACGACAATCCGTTTACATTATATGCTATTTTTGTATTATGTAAAAATAAAAAATCATAAAAGTATGGAAAAATCATAAAACATCAAAAGAAGTTTAGGAGCCCAAAAATAATTCTGTATTATTTTTTTACATATTTGATATATTTTAAAAAAATAAAAAGGGTGCATTAGATTTAGTTCGTCTATTTTGATATTCCATTACTTTAAAAAATATAATAATAATAATAATAAAATTATCTTTTACAGAAGTAAAAATATAAACATAGAAACCAAAATAAACAAAATAAATAAATTTTGCAAAAAATTGACATTACAAGGTTTCATAAAAAAATATCAAGACTAGTGAGCATAAATATTTTTTGTTCTTTCATTGATTCTTCTTTGCATAGAATAACCCTCAAGATTTTTGGAGCTTTCTTGAGTTAGATTGTGTTTTCTATATAAGTAAATTAAATAACAAATTCTCTTGCTACAATTTTGTATTTATTTTTGCTTGAGAATAAATAGTTTTTGTTTGATGCTTATATAGGTTGCGACAACACTTGTAATTAATTAATTTAAATAAAAAGCCTGAATTTAGCACTCAACAAGGACTATGATAAGTTAGAATATTAATGAATGGTTCATTGACATTTCTAATACTGGAAATTTAATTATTAAAAGATCAACAGAAGGATAAAGATCATTAGACAATGATCTAATATCAAGCCTTTGACATATGTATATCGATAAGATCGATATTCTAGTGATGAGTCACCAATTCATCATCTTTATTCATCTATTTTGGATTCAAATACCTTATTAAACACTTGTAAATAACATTAATTATCATTATTTAATAATCCATTTTCATATGTAAATAATGTACTATTATCATTATTTTGACCCAAAATAAAAAAATAAGGGAAAAAAGAAAAAAGGATTGTACATATGAGTAAATAGAGACTGATATTGACTCCGAGAGTAGGTCAAGACTTGTCCTAATCGACAAGGAGTAAAGTAGGAGGAGATTGGAGCATTAATATACAAAAATCCAGAAAATTAAATATCCTATGTATATATTCATCAATGTTCCTGATATATATATATATATATGTATGTATCTTCTACTATTTTATTTATCATTAAAACAAATTCAAATAAAAATATTTTCTTTTTGGAACTTGTACATAAAAGTAAGCTTTAATAACAAAAATAATTGCAAAAACAAATCTTTTACAGAAAAGAGAGACAATACTCTGAAAGCTCCGTAAAGTCGGAATTGAAAGATCAATATATATTCCATACATATTCAAAGTAAACCAAACTCACTTTCCTTGTGTTCAAAATTAAATGAGCTGTAAAATGAAAGTGGTTTCATAAAATTTAGAGTTAAGATGTATAAGTCGGCTTTTTGGAATGCTATTGTACATAGTTATCTATATTGTACTTATATTCTATTTATTTATTTATTTCATAATATTTTTGCATATAATATTTTTTATTATTTGTGTATATCCTATTTATTTATATAAAATACAAATAAAATTTACAAACTTGAAAATAATTAAAAATAAAACAATTGTATTGATGCTATATGTATAATGTACATATATTGTATACATGTACATTTATTTAACTCATTAAATTAATTCATACAAATAAAATAAAAATATAATAAAAATCCTCTAACTATTATGTAATAAAAAAATTATAAAATAATGTATTTATTTGTAAAATAAATAATTAAAAATATGTATATTGTATATGTATGTATTATATACCTACAAATAAATGATTTTATATATTTTAACCTTATAGATTTATTTATTTATTTAAAACCACCATTTTTATTAATTTATAAACATTATTTATTTTGAAAACTTTTTAATTTAAAGCTATTTTATTTATTTTATATTTATTTCTCATTATTTGAAATCAGTTTATCTTTTACTATTTGTCTTTAATCGGACTACATCCTGATTGGTTGGATCCGGGTCCCTTGACCTGAGTCAACTCAGCCCTTTCACCCAATTGCTCAAATAATGGCTTGACTTGCATTATTCTCGGAATTTCCTGCATTATTGAATTATCCTTATCACCTAATTTCTCAACACAAATAACCTCCCTTCATCTTTGATCCTCACCCAAATAAATTATCATTTCAAATGGTCTCAGTTCGCATGTTCTCTAATTTTCAAATATGCCCCTCGGCTTCCCCTATAAATAAAACTCCCAGGCCTTCCTTCTCATTATAGTGCACTTTTGATCCCAATTCTCCCCGAGATCGACCCTAAGACCTTGCCTGAGGTGACAACGATGACGTTCCTTGATTAGGAGTACGGGAAGGAGTTCCAATTACATGATCCAAGATGCTGCTAGAGCTCTCCGATGAACTCAACTTCTCTAGATACTCATAATTGTATCAAGGCCAAAACACTCCACCTTCCACTGTAGGTAGTCAGAGGCTAGATTTATGTCATTTCTGCATTTATTTTTGTGTTACTTTCGTTGATTTCCACTTATATCAATAGAGTTCTGGTCAACCTCCAATATGTCAGATCAGAGGTCCTTCGTGATTGTTTTAACCACTACGATCATCCCATTTCCATCATGAACATTCTCAGCATCTTCTTCCCCCATTCGATCAATCAGATCATCTTCACATATGAATTTCTGATCTCAGTCCGTCACCTTCAAAGAGATTGACCCATTCACCTCATTTCCTTGTTGAAATTTTGAATAACTTTGATCGACACTTCACCTTCGAGTTGCTCAAATAAGTTACAGGTGAAAGGGACACTATCTGGTGCTAAATTTGAGACATGGGAGTCAACTTGCATGTATAGCAGAGCTCGAGCTCCAGGTCCCTGATCAGTGGGACATGGACCCGATCTTCACTTCAGATCGATGCTAGACCTCATTAGGAGTCTTCTGAGACTTTCAAGCACTAAATCTGATCCAGATTGACCAAGATCTGGTTGATTTCAGTTCTTCAAGGAAACTTTAGAGGTATTGGATCAAGAATGTGCTCCCCTAGATTCGATTCGAGCATTCCATTCATACCCACATAAGGGCTGTCAGATCAGATCTAGAGCATCGCATCTCAACGTTACATCACGCACGTGGTCTGCACGTTACTTGGTAAATATTGCACTACATCCCATGCATATTTCCTTATCCATAAATAAACACAATTTGTATATTTGCGTGTTGAAATTAATTGAATAATTGCACATCCGGCCTTTATTATTTTATATTTGCATTGTAGTACTCATTTTACAGACTCAAGTGTTTCAATGCATGTTTATTGGAAAATTTGTAATAAATATCACATCATTTTTTGTTATTATCTAATCCATTAGTTTCATAAACTTGCAATTAGGTCCCTTATTTACCGATTCACGTGCAGAAACACGTGAAGAGTTGGAGAAATTACAAGTTTGTTCCTACCTTTTATTTGCTTGTTAATATTTAGTCTAATAACTTTAAATAATTGCATTTAGATCTTAATTCTACAACATTTTATTTTCCTCTTTAATTGATTTTATTAAATATCTAATTAATTCATTAGAATCCATAAAAATCACATTAATCTTTATTTGTTTGTTTTATCTCTAATAACTTTAGTTTTAAAATTTTATTTATTTTATTATTTTAAAAAATTCAAAAACTCTCTTTATTTTCTCTATTTGCACTAAAAAATCATAAAAAGTTGTAATCTTGGCTAACTTTAGGGTGACATAGGTTAGCACAGATGAGCTCGAAGTCCCTCAGGAATGCATATGGTTACACTGTGGCATTATCATTGAAACGTGGTAACAAATTTAGAAAGGAAGGCTTCAACTCATATTCTATTTCGACCTCTACAAGACTCAATTAATTTTTCACTTTTTGTTATCCCTTGTTGTATGCCACATCCATGGGTGCATAAACCCCTACATTTATTTATCCCATTTGAGCTCTAAGTTGGGTATGTTGCTGCTCTGATGTAGCCAGCCATGAAAATATCATATGGAAAAGATTGTTACAATGTTATTCCTCATCACCTTTCTTCTTGGGAGGCATCTTGAATGAAACTTATTTATCACCTTCATCAGCAAACATATTTGAATTAGTTGAGGCTGAAGAACTTAAATCATCCTACCCCAGCCGTAGGTCTTCCTTGGTAAGTAGAGAAGAGGGGAAGGGGTTCATCAGTGGTTAACCATCCCCAGAGTGAGTGTGCCTGAACTCAAGAGGGTCATGACTTAAGGGAGGTCTAGAAAGTGAAGGGACCTCTGAAGATGATCTCTTTGAAGGGTTCAATGATATATTCATAGATCCCGAATAAATATCCCTCCAACTAGTCATCTTTTATGTCAAGAGGATTGTTTATGAATACGAATATGAAGGAGAATCTATGCACTACAGGGCACATAAATGTACAGAGAGAACTCACGCAAATCAAACACAATGCAAACCCTATGAATTCACCAGCTGAACATGTGAAGGTCGTAAAGGTTTAGCTGAATTATCTTGTCAATTTTAGTTGGGAGTAATACAATCTTTCAGTCCATTACACACATGTCATCGCCTTTCACCCAGTGGTGCACCTATGTGATCTCAATCAATGAGGTGATCTTCTCGGACTGTTGGGTTTAAATATCACACCTCGAAGGAGACACACATTCTTACACAATAGAAACATACACTAAGGTCGAAGGCAATCCCTTGCAACTCCCAAGTCCGTAAGAGTCGGACCTGGATATTTAGGGGACAAGTTTAGTGATTTGGGCTCTACCCTTAATGTATGTATCCTTACCCAGTTTGTCTGGAGGTAAGTACATGTGTCCAATGAGACCTTTATGCACCATAAAACAAGTGTCATTTTATTCTGCTTTTTGGTCAACTTGCATCAACTCGGTCCAAATTTTAAAACTTTGGTTATCACTGATATTTATGTGAGTATAATATACAACTTTCCATTCAGTCCCTTTTCCTTTTAGACTTAGGTTGTAAATGAAGAAAGGAATCGGAAAATAGAATGAAAGCGAGAAACTATGATGTATGCTCAAGTAAGAATGTACTTATAATGATTCCCAATATTATCCATGTATTATGATAGATTGAATTTAAAAATTTTACAATAAATATATGCAAGTCGAAAAAGCCATACCTAAACGGGATACTATTAGCAAGGAAGAATCATATTTGTATGTGAGCTAATTGTACATATTTATATGCATATCTTTCAAGAAAGATGTGATCAATGCATATGTGTGGCCTATATTACGAAGGGCACAAACACTTTTTGAATTTGAATTTGAATAGAGTTTGAATCATAATGTGCCTATCCTAAATATCACCACTCAAGTCGAGAACCACTCTTGACACAACCACAACAAATAAAAAAATAGTGTCCGAGTCTCTGGTACACACACGAGCTCTCAAACAAGAACTGTTGTAAATGAAGCAATTACCTAAATTACTACAAATTAATAATTATAAAAATGAATGAGAAATAAACTCTCTCTGTTAATAAAATGTCTTTGTTACGCCTCAACAACTGACATCAAGAAAAATCACTTTAAGTCTAGCCGACCCTCACACAAAAACAAAAATTTATGTTAGAGAGATAAAATATATACAAAAATGAGATCATAGATATTGAAGAATATAAAAAAGCAAGAGGAAAAGAACAAAAATGCAGGGAAAATATTTACAAGAATAGTGCAGGGATTAGACTACCCGGAAGATTGGAAACCTAACTCTAAGTTTTCTAAAATGAACCTAAGCCGTTTCCCTCGTCGACAACGACATCATCTGATGATCCCACAAATACACTAATTAATTTGTCATTTTTATGCTATACTCAGGAAATTAGGATAAGTCAAAAGAAACCACATGAACAATTATCAATCGGTTAATCAATGTATGATTTTATGTATTTTTAACCAAGGCAATCCCCATGGTCGACTCAAGGAGGGGCAAAGGAACAACTTATGTTTTAGATCATATCGCTCAGTAAACAATTTTCAAAGAGGATTTTTTAGTATTTTTTGTGTGATAACGAATGCATTTAAATGAATTAGTTCTTAAGCAAAATAAGCAACCTAGCCTAATTATTTTTTACTTCAAAGTCAGATAAAATTAGGCAAATGATAATTTTCCTGTGAACCTAATTCAACGATGCAACTGAAACTTATTTTTTATATTTTTGTTAGGGTTATAATGCAACAAGGAAAATGAATGATGTTTAGGGGGTTTTGAGCAATTTTTCATGAAAATAATATAAAAAATGGATAGATTGTCAAATATAATGAAATGCGCCTATTGTAATTGTTTTAGAAGTTTTTGATGATATTTGATTTTTTATGAATTTTCTAATGAAATAGAGTGAATATGAGTAAATAATTTCTTATAAATGCACAATATAAATTCACACCAAACCATATTTATCTCAAATATATCTATCAATATGAAATCCAAGAAAATTTAGTTTGCATAAAAATATTATGCGTGGACCTAAATCAATTACAAAAATCATTCAACAATTTATTCAAGGAATATGGTACCTCTAATTTCAATAAAATATGGGCAGAAAATAAGAGCACAAGAGAATACCCAATCTTTGATTTTTAGATAATTTTGGGAGCAAGTTACATTTGCTTGTGAATTTCAGAGTGTAAAATGGGTAAAATGACAATGATTCTCGTTCTCAAAATTTTAATAAATAATAAAAAGCTCATAAAATTATGAATAAATAATCAGTAGATGTAGAGTTAATAAGAAAATAACAAGAAATATTTTTGAATTTGAAAATGATGAGAATTAGTGTTCTGAAATGCAGCTCAAAGTAAAGGGTATGTTTGTAAATCATGAAATGAAAGTTTAACGAAAAAAGGTTGTGACTAAGGGCACTTCTTTAATTACTTATCTTTGTAAGGTACTTTCGATAATTCGCTTAAAATTTTTGAAGACAACACGTGAGGCATCAAAGGTGTTTCTTCTTCCTGACACCAGTTCCAAGGAATGGAACCCGTGATCATGGGCATGGGGGCGTTTACCTGCGGCTGGAGGCACACAGTGGCAGCTGCAGGAGAGCGGGGCACACCGGCTTTGGTTGAGGAGTGGAGGGTTGTTGTGCGCAACGATGGCTAGTAGGGAACGTGAGGTTCGCGTGGGAGGTTGGAAGGCAGGCCACACAAATGCATGCAACTAGGCACAGTTGGACTAGGGGTGTCAAGCGTGCGTGGGTGTTGCTGGATGGCCATGCGACCACACATGGTGGGCTGGAAGGCAGCGACACAATGACGATTTTGCTGCTGCATCGCGGTCGCGCATGGAGGCATGATGGTCGGTGTTGAACATTGAAAATCAGGATTTTTATTATTGAAATTAATGTGCAGTGTCGTTACAACTCTAAAAATCCCTCAACAAAAAAATATTTAATTCTCAAGAAAAAATACATAGATAAAATATAACAAGAGAACTTTGCTATTTAATTCACCTATATAGCTAACAAGATCAAACTCAGGGAGGCTATAAAAATCCCCTGGGTTATTCGATTAATTGAAAAATCAATGAAAATAATCAAGGAACCTCTGTGCACACGATGATTATTTTTTTTTATTTTTGGTTTTTGTATTTTTCTGAAATTTTAATTTTATATTTTTTATTTAGTTTTCTTATTTTATATTTTGTTATGATTTTTAACATTTGCAAAAATATTTTCCCCTTTTTTTAAAATAATGAATATTTAAGGGAAAATTAAAGCACACATACTCAACCAATCTTTTTGTATTTTTTAAAATATATCAAATTTAGGCAGAAAATTAATTAAACTTGTTGATGATATTAAAGTAAAAGATGATACTATAGTTAAGAAGAAGGGCTCTGACTTTAAGGAAAATGCACTTTATGTTCAATGTCTTTTTTATCTGAAGCAACTACCATCCAAAGTGGGCTTACCAATGATATCCCCTCCTCTTCCATGAACTATTAAGTATTCCTCAAGTGAAAAATACCTTAATGACAATAAGAAAATGGTATCCTTTTCCGATATGCAAGGTGGGTACTTATCGTATGAAAGTGATCAAATTATGGTACGCTACCAGTTGATTACTTCTCATCATTATGAACATTTTAGTATCAAATTCAAGAACAAGGAGTCTTGCATGAGATATTGTAAAATTATATCTAAATTACAAGATATACCATTTATGGTTAACAAAGATATGTTGAATTGGATTAAAGAACATAGGGTAATACTTGAAGAAAAGGAAATCCTTATGCCTTCATTCCTATCTAATATTCTTATACATGTTGTATATGAAAAGTTGCGAGTAGAAGTTTAAAATTATTTTTTGGGGTTTGGATAGTCTTTTTAATGTTCTATTATTTTTGTTGATTTTTTCCAAAATTTTTAAATCCTTTATATAAATCAAAAAATAGAGAATAAAAGAAACAGAAAACCAAGTTGATGTTTTCGGATTTTTAAAATAAAAAATAAGGTCATAGATAGATGAAAGATATAAAATAAAAGATATATTTTTACATTTTTCGGAGAGGGGTTTTATAGGTTTTTTTTTCATTTTTAAATGAAATTCTATGATTTTTTTATGATTTTGAGGGTTTTGTGATTTTTATGGTTCTTTTGAAGAATAAAAAAGTCCAATTTACTGAAATTAAAATAATCAAAAGAAACAAACATGTTTTTTTAGAATTTTTGGAATTTTTATAATTTTATTGATTTTTTGATGCAATCAAGGCGTTTCTACAAAGTTTTTGAATTTTTATAAATAATAAAATGAATGAAAATACAAAATGCAACTTATGGATGCAAGATGGTTGTAACATTAGGCTAGAGGATTTTTTATGGAATTTTAAAGGGGTTTTAATATTTTTATTTGATTTATACAAAAGAAATGCAGACACACAGGGTCACAAATGATATTATTTAATGTTTGTGAACTAAATGATAACACAAATGAAAAATACATGGTGAATCTTGCAACATTCCCAAGAAAACTCATGCACCCGCACATAATGTGCATTGGATTGGACCTACATGTAAATATATTAATTCCAAGGACCAAACAATAACACAGAAGTTCAATACATTTATTGCATTTTCACCAATCTCACATGCCAAACACGTGCTACAGTTCAAACAGGACATAAATGCAATTAAAATAAATGAAGGATAGAAGTTCAAATGCTCAAAAAATAAAGTACAAACACGTGTCGACACATAAAATTATTTGAAAATGAAATAAAAGTAGGGGGTTGTATGCAAATATTGTAGGATATGGAGAGATCCTCAAGCGCATCACGGAAGCGTGAGCATCGCATCAAATACGATGAAGAACGACTAGTCGAACTAGTTGTTATATGCAGCGGAAATTAAAAAAATTTCATGCAATGAAACCACATGATCCAAGAACACTTCTCGGATCATTTCATCTAAACCACAAACAAGTAATAGGATTACCTCTTGAAGTGTGGTTACGATCGAGTCTCTAAACGAAGAGACCTCCTGTCTCAAAGGCAAGAAAAACCCAGCTATCAAGAAGCTAAAAAAAGGTGGGAGTCAGGCGAAAATCTGATTCGACGGAGGAGATGCGAGCGTGTTGATGAAACACGTGCTTCCCGCAATCCATGTTGATGATCCAAGCGATGGATCTCCTGATCTCGACACACGAGATCCGGTGTCTTCTTCACGAGCGAGGTGCATCGAAGGATACGGAGATCTACGAGCAAATGATCGGGCAGCATAACAATGACACTACGACGATGGAGACTCCCTCTAGGGCATCCATGGTGGACGACCATGAGAGAGGAACAGAGAGGGCTGACGTGTAGAGAGAAAGAGAGAAAGAGACTTATGTTATCTTGTGTGCAAAGAAGAGCAAAGGGGTGCCTCTCCATTTATAATATTTTTGGATCCATGGATCTCAATCCCTGGACAACACATATCCAATGGCTCTCATTGATTGTGTTTCTTTCAATGGCTAAGATTTGTGTTGGTAAAAATCAACAACAATTAATTTAATAAAAATAAAATATATATTAAATATAATTTGATTTATATCAAATCAATCTCCTTTGGAGAAATAGGAAGGAGGCAAGCCTCCTTCCATGAATGGAGTGGACGGCCACCACATTCCATGTAGGAATTGTGGCCGTCCACCCTCCATGCAAGGAAGGTGGCTTCTTCTCCTTTTATTCCATGAGATACATTATCCAATAAATTTATCCAATATTTGCAACAACTTTTGTTGCAAATAATTTCACAAAAATAAATCCAATTTATTTTGTTAACATTGCAATCATGCCATTGGAAATTTGTGAATCACATTCACAACCCAAAATAAAATGTAAATTACATCTTTAATTCAATGTCCAATGTGAATCCAATTCACATTAACATTTAATTAACAAATGTAAATTACAAATAGCTCTCTCTTACATATTATAAATCACATTTATAATATATATGGCTAATATGGATATTGCTATCCATATTATTCATATTTGTGATAATTAAATCACATTTAATCATCTTGGACCTCTATTCTCTTGTTCTCAAATAATATGAATCACATTCATATTATTCACATATTTGATAATTAAATCACATTTAATTTTCTTAGATAACTCTCCTTATAATATGACTCAAATTCATATTATTCATGATAATTAAGTCACATTCAATTATCAATTTTCTCAATGCTCGGATACATAAAATCAACAATGAAATTATCCTGAACCCTTTCACGGATAATGCGCTTTCTCCGCAGATACTTGGAGATAAGGACAGGGCAATTGTATTGCTTAATGTATAGTGACTTGGATATTGATATCATATCTCAAATCTAGATCGCGAGCCTCCCATAGATGCTTGATTAAATCAAGACCGCAAATCTAATCTTCTCATTGCATCTGAATCACATTCAGATCAATGTTCAACATTTGGACGAAGATCAGATTACTTCGCTACTAAGAGGAGTCACAAAATCCAGACCCGTTTCATCACTCCCTAGGAATGGAAGCGTCATGGTTATACAATCGTTTATGATCACATCACCCTCAGGTATTCCCAATACCTGTACATCCTGCATACTGGAAGACTCAGAATAAACCCAAAGTATTAGATCAACTTTACACTGTCTACTTCAGGGTTTTATCAGTAAGTTTCTCATTTGATCATTGGGAGTTGGTATCGATCATATACTTTCCAAAAGCATATATCATACCTAGGTCTTGATCATATAAGTATATATCAAACCTACAAATTCAATCAAGCTTCCAAATCAAGACGACCGTGCATAGAATTTGATTCTTCCCAATATCTTATGAGTGAGCTCATGCCTTCCGGTTCAGTAAATGAACCTATATGATCCCTTTGAGAGATCACATTACTCATATGCCCTCATATGCACACCAGCGCGTCGGTGTATAGACCTTGATTAGGTTATCAACCTATTGGTCTACCAAATGTACATACTCAGACATATAGTAACACATCTGTCTTCGGTCAGAGGATGCATGCCTGTATCGTGACAGCATACGATATAGGACTTTGGTTATCTCGATCTCGTTAAGTCAGCTCTTTGACCTAACTTATCTAACACCTCCGAATCTTTATTCATGTGCAAAGGACCTGCATCAAGAGGTCGGTTAGATATCATCATAAATGAGAAAGGATTGTCATCTCCTACTCAGGCTGGAGATCATCTCTTAACAATCATTTGACGGTGCTTTATGAGTCCTCAATCTAACTCCTTAGATATTCATCCAAGCACCAGCCTCTATGATTGAATTATTGAATCAACAGATGTATGATCATTAAGATGGCCATGGTACATAACCCTAATTGTACTAGGGACCTATTATGCAACTTATTCATTCTTCATTTCAGATCAGGGAATGATATGTGCAATAACATTTATTGCATAATGGCTCGCCATCGGCTCGCATGTCCAACAATCTCCCACTAGTCCAAAGAGCCATTAATGGGCTAATCATTTAAACCCGCAATCATGTGACAATCATAGGCTATTTAGAAAATAGCTAGGTAAGCTGATCAGTCACTTTGTTCCTGCTAGACTACGCCAAGTCCTTTTACGACACTTGCATATCCCCAGTAACAGTGCCCGCATCTAATGCGAATGTTGCATCTTATGCAACCAATACTCAATCTTGTTGGTTATTGTGTCCTTGACACTATAGCCTAATAATTATCATAACCACTATTTCCATAATCCTTATCAGAATACCCTTATTACTGGAGGTCTCTATCTCCTAAGGTATCCACAGTTAAGACCTTTTAGATCTCTATCTATAAAGTCTTAAATTTTTGAAGATAAGACTTTGATGATCACTATCTCAAAAAATCTTGTCCTCTATGAAGATATTGTTATTACTGCAATCAAGTGTTTTCTCTCCATATTAGGATTAGTAATAGTTTACTACTCCCACTACATGGCATATATCTGGCTTTTGTACACATCTAGCATACACTCAGCTTCACGTAACTGATGCACAAGTGCAAGCAGTTCTAGCATTCACTTCCTCGACTTTTTGAGGTGTTATCCCTTTAGATAGGTCAGTACAATATCTTATGGGATGGAAACCTTTCATGGATTTTTCCAAAAATGGAATATGTTCAAGGTGTACCACTACTGTGACAGTCTCAATACCCTCTTCTCTTTGCTTATGAACACCTTCAAAACTAAGATATAAGAGGTATCCTTGAGATCATATATCAAGTTATGGAACAACCAGATTAGAAAACACTTATTATAATCCATATATCATTTTAAATGATTAGGATATCATCTACATCTAGCATGATGAGCACAAAGGCACTCCCACTAAGCTTCACATGGCTCATCCAGATTCTCTCTGAAATCATAACATTTATAATTTCATCAAATCTTATGGTCCAACTTCAAGAAGCTTATTTGAGTCCATAGATGGATTCCTTAGCTTTCATCCATCTTTCCATGTCATGATCCTTATGAGCTTAATCACATGAAGTCCGATCATTTGTCAGATTTAATCAACATATGGAATACATCCTCAAACTCATTTGAAGAAGTATTAGTGTTTCATCTTTATTTGTCCTTTTAGTTCCCTATCTCAGGAGCCTCATTATCTTCTCAAGATTAAATGAGTTCCTACACTTCATCTTCTTCTTGATTCTCAAGAGAGTCACCCTTTAAAATTCATATTCTTAGAGATGAGATCTTTTAAGAATCTCAAGGTCACAAAGTAGGTATCGAATACCTTCCTTTATTTTCCTAATGAAGCTGCACTCTCTATGCTCAATTCCAGCTTATTTGCATGGAATCTCATTAAGAATATATAATGTAGTCTCTACTACATATATACCGAGAAACTAAGAGGAAATTATGCTAAAATTCATCATTGATCAAATCATGTCACATATGATCCAATTGTATCTCCCTATAACTCAATTGAGTCAAGGTGTATTAGGAGGATTGAGATAGAAATGATATTCATATCTCCATAAGGTATTCTTTGAATTTATCTAGCAGGTACTTGCTACCTAGATTAGATCGAATTCATTTTATGTTCCTTCAAACTTTGGTTCTAAACCAAAAATAATGACATCTTTGAACATTTCGAAGGTTTCTTAGGTGAAGAGAAGAAATCTCATATCATACATAATCATCAACAGATATCACATATCCATAATGTTTACTATGATATTGATGATCCACATACATTAATATGTATGAGATCCTGAATACCTTGACATCTTACACCTTTCCCAACGAAGGGTGTATTGGACATTTTTACTTTTTGAATACAATATTCACAAGTATGTACGATTTGAACCTTTAGACAATCTAAAGTTTCATCTCTCACTAGTCCATTGATCTCATCAACAGACATATGTCCAAAACTTGATGCCAGATCATTGTCAAATGATCTTCATCCTCCAATTGATCTTATAAAGGTTTTAATTTTCAGTATTAGAAATCTTAATGAACCATTCATTAATTTTCTAATTTTGTGGAGTCCACTAGATGTTAGGTTACTATCTGAAATATATCCATCATAACTCTTTATGATTATTCTATCTCGGAATTCAAGTTTATTTCCAACATTTAGAAACAAACAATGAGTGTATTCTTATATCTAGATCATAGAGACATTTTCTAAGACTAAGGGCTCTCCCAATGAAATTAACAAGTCTATCTATCCAACAGAGATTGTTGCAACAATTGCATCAATATCCATGTGGATAACTATAATCCTTAAGATCAAATTTTGCAGTCTTCTAAAACATATGCAACCTATTGCAAGTGTTGTTAGAAGATTGAGATACAATTAATAGACTTTATCTTATCAAATAAGTAAGTCAAAGTCAATGATTATATGTAGATTATTCTGATGCTCTATCTGAGTCCTTCACTAAGGATCCTAGATAGTCCAGATAGTCATACTATCAATACATCGACTCATTGCAGTATTGGCATTCATCTAACTATCTGGATGCCATATGGAAGTCACAGAAGTAGGTCAACTCTTTGACTTTCCTTCTTACTCGGTCCAGCCCATGCTTCCATTGTGCTCCCTTAATCTATAAACAACCATTGCTTAAGACTAAGGATCTCTTACGCTAAAAACAAAAGAATTCAATGTAAGAGCATTTCAACATTTATACATGCTTTATCAAATTCATACAATATGAATATTATGAAGCTTCATGAATGACTAGAGTATAGACAGTAGAACGATGACACTCATCGTATCGACATCCATCTAAACTCTTGAAATATTGGTTCAGGTAGGTATTCAAATATTTTGAATAGATCATCTCTTATAGAGCTGCCATTCTGCATGATGCAGTGAACCATGTCATACATGATAAATGTCAAGAGCACATATGTATGCCAGAATATCTTCATTGATTTTATAAGGATTATTTGACAATTGCGATAATCATCGAAATGTCACTTGCAAAGTACATCCGATGAGAGATCAAGACCATAAAGACATACAAACCCTAGGGTTGTAGTCCTATTATCTATTTAATTGTCATTCCTCATTAATATGAGGAAACTTGCACATTGCAACCACATACATTATGTGTTCAACTGCAAGTACAATATCTGGATCGTGATCCAATCCATGATATTTTACTGGTTATTATTGAGTATATTATTGAGTGGGTTTAATGAAGGATTATCTGAAATAAGAAATTTGCATAATTATATAAATATATATTTTACTTTGATTTAGGAATTTTCATATCAAAGTTGTCTTGCCTTGTCAACACTGAAAGGTCATTCCCTTAATCACTTTCATTGTAAGATATATACTTACCATCATATCTCAGCAAGATCTGGGATCTCCTTCCTTATCTTTTTTACATCCCAATAATATGAGAATCTGCAACTCGGATAAAAAAAAGCGGGAACACATTCCACCTTGCAAGTCCAACTTGCATCTCCCAATTTGGTCTTTAACACCCGGGCCCACCACCCCTAAGGTGATGTTGACCCATCATTAATTGAACCAACTGTCAATAGGAATACAACTCGCTATGCGTAATCCAATGTCGCCCCAATAATATGAGGATCCTATATCGGGGTCACTGCGCATACGTCCTTAATCTTTCAAGAAGTGAAGAGCCCGATCCAAATGGCTTGTATGCAGGAGCTGTCACTTCGGATAGGTGTCTCCGACATACAATCTTTGGCGGCGGAACCCTTCGCCTTGATGGGAGACCATGGATGTCACTTATGTGATCTACCACCTCATATTCAAATTTTAATTAATTAACATGAATCATATTCACATAATTAATTATTCCAAGAGAAATACACATCTATTCATAATAGAGTGTTTTTAATTGGATATAATTAATTCAATCATAATAAATTAATTATCAGTCCAATTCAATCAACAAACTTGATTGTTTTACTTGAATATATATGGTGTTATCTCAAAGTACGTATTAATTCAAATTTTAATAACTAGAAATATACATCTTGATTTCTCCAGCATTATAGAGTCCCTACCCGCTGTCATGGCCAGTACCGACGAGAGTGGGACGGACCACATACGTTGCAACCCGCTACCCCAATGCTCTTCGACTAGACACCATATCTACCTCAGGAAAGGATAATGCCAGATAGATCAATTTGTACTTGAGATGATCATCGGTTCTTCAACCGAAATTATACCATATAATAATAATCAAAACAATTTTTATTAACATTTTAATGAGATTTTCTAAACAAATCCCAAATCTTATTCAAGCAACATGTTTGTTGGAATGTAGATCATGTAGATCACGTAACTAATTAGTGATCTAGATAACATCTAATCAATTATTGGTTAAGGCAATGTCATTTAAGGAAATAATTATCATCAAATATCTCACAAATATTATGTACAATTATTCCAGGAAATTAAACAATTTAATTCCACTAATTGATTAAATGACAATCACTAGGTTCTTGATTAGGAAAGTATTTCCAGCAGTGACCCTCACTTACTAAAAATACCATATCTCAATAAATTTAAATCCAAATTAAGCAAAGTAAGTTCCTAAAGTTTGCTAATTTTATTTACAACAGAACTTAAGTGATTTGCACGCATTTAAAGGCATTTAAAATCCGCAATTAACATCTTAATTACATTCAGATTCGCAGTCCCTGAAACTGTGGATACATGTTCACTAAAATGAGCATAACTTGAGCAAACGGAATTGAAATCACGTAAACTCAGATCCTACGGTTTCCTTATTTAATGAGGAATAAAATCCAATTATTATTTTCGTGTTTAAACAATTTAAAAAGTGCCGAAAATAATCTCAAAAAACAGATGCGAAAATGAAATGCAAGGAAACTTTCGCAAACCCTAATGAACCCAAGTCATCTTAGGTTTATGGATCGTATCCAAAACCACCGACCTAAGGCTCTGATACCGCTTGATGGATATGGTGAGATCCTCAAGAGCATCACGGAAGCATGAGCATCGTATCAAATACGATGAAGAACGACTAGTCGAACTAGTTGTTCTATGCAGCGGAAATTAAAAAAATTTCATGCGACGAAACCACATGATCCAAGAACACTTATCGGATCATTTCATCTAAACCAAAAACAAGTAATAGGATTACCTCTTGAATCGTGGTTGCGATCGAGTCTCTAAACGAAGAGACCTCCTGTCTCAAGTCCGATCCGACGGAGGAGACGCTTGCGAGCGTGTTGATGAAATATGTGTTTCCTGCAATCCATGTTGATGATCCAAGCGATGAATCTCCTGGTCTCGATAGACGAGATCCGACGTCTTCTTCAAGAGCGAGGCACACCGAAGGAGACCGAGATCCACAAGCAAATGATTGGGCAGCACAATGACGATGTTGCGACGATGGAGACTCCCTCTAGGGCATCCATGGTGAACGGACATGAGAGAGGAAGAGAGAGGGCTGACGTGTAGAGAGAGAGAGACTTATGTTCTCTTGTGTGCAAAGAAGAGCAAAGGGTTGCCCCCCCTTTTATAATATTTTGGGATCCATGGATCTCAATCCATGGACAACACAAATCCAATGGCTCTCATTGATTGTGTGCCTTTCAATGGCTAAGATTTGTGTTGATAAAAAACCAACAACAATTAATTTAATAAAAATCAAATATATATTAAATATAATTTGATTTATATCAAATCAATCTCTTTTGGAGAAATAGGAAGGAGGCAAGCCTCCTTCCATGAATGGAGTGGACAGCCACCACATTCCATGTAGGAATTGTGGCCGTCCACCCTCCATGCAAGGAAGGTGGCTTCTTCTCCTTTTATTTCATGAGATACATTAATTTCTCCGATATTTGCAACAACTTTTGTTGCAAATTATTTCACAAAAATAAATCCAATTTATTTTGTGAACATTGCAATCATGCCATTGGAAATTTGTGAATCACATTCACAACCAAAAATAAAATGTAAATTACATCTTCAATTCAATGTCCAATGTGAATCCAATTCACATTAACATTTAATTAACAAATGTAAATTACAAATAGCTCTCTCTTATATATTATAAATCACATTTATAATATATATGACTAATATGGATATTGCTATCCATATTATTCATATCCATGATAATTAAATCACATTTAATCATCTTGGACCTCTGTTCTCTTGTTCTCAAATAATATGAATCACATTCATGTTATTCACATCTTTGATAATTAAATCACATTTAATTTTCTTAGATAACTCTCTTTATAATATGAATCAAATTTATATTATTCATGATAATTAAAATCACATTCAATTATCGATTTTCTCAATGCTCGGATACATAATATCAACAATGAAATTATCCTGAACCCTTTCACGGATAATGTGCTTTCTTCGCAGATACTTGGAGATAAGGATAGGGCGATTGTATTGTTCCACGTATAGTGACTTGGATATTGAGATCAAATCCAAATCTCGGGCCTCGCATAGATGCTTGATTAAATCAAGACTGCAAATCTAATCTTCTCATTGCATCTGAATCACATTCAGATCAATGTCCAACATTTGGACCAAGATCATATTACTTCTTTACTGAGAGGAGTCACTAAAATCCAGACCCGTTTCATCACTCGCTGGGAATGGAAGCATCATGGTTATACAATCGTTTATGATCGCATCACCCTCAGGTATTCCCAATACATGTACATCCTGTATACTGGAAGACTCAGAATAAACCCGAAGTATTAGATCAACTTTATGCTATCTACTTCAGGGTTTTATCAGTAAGTTTCTCATTCGATCATTGCTAGTTGGTATCGATCATATACTTTCCAAAAGCATATATCATACCTAGGCCTTGATCATATACTTTCCAAAAGTATATATCAAACCTACAAATTCAGTCAAGCTTCCAAAGCGAGACGACCGTGCACAGAATTTGATTCTTCCAATATCTTATGAGTGAGCTCATGCCTTCCGATTCAGAAAATGAATCGGTATGATCCCTTTGAGAGATCGTATTACTCATATGCCCTCATATGCACACCAGCACGTCGTTGTATAGACCTTGATTAGGTCATCAACCTATTGGTCTATCAAATGTACATACTCAGACATATAGTAACACATCTGTCTCCGGTCAGAGGATGCATGCCTGTATCGTGACAGCATACGATATAGGACTTTGGTTATCTCGATCTCGTTAAGTCAAACTCTTTGACCTAACTTATCTAACACTTCCGATTCTCTATTCCTATGCAGAGGACCTGCATCAAGAGGTCGGTTAGATATCATCATAAATGAGAAAGGATTTCCATCTCCTACTTAGGCTGGAGATCATCTCTTAACAATCATTTGACGGTGCTTGATGAGTCCTCAATCTAACTCCTTAGATATTCATCCAAGCACCAGCCTCTATGATTGAATTATTGAATCAACAATTGTATGATCATTAAAATGGCCATGGTACATAATCCTAATTGTACTAAGGGACCTATTATGCAACTTATTCATTCTTCATTTTAGATCAGGGAATGATATGTGCAATAACATTTATTGCATAATGGCTCGTCGTGGGATCGCATGTCCAACAAATATACCCTTTATTATTGTGGATTGATCTGCGCCCATGGTTCATCTTGAGGGCTGATCCAATGACTAGAAGGGGCTTGTGCTCGAATGGCTCAGTCTGATCTGGAAATGGGATCCATGGTCAACTTTTAGGGCTCAATGGATGGCCAGGATTGAAACTAGGATGAATGTTCTTGATCGTGTGGTCGAAGAAGCCTTTGGAAGAATTGGGTTGAAGGCGAGCTCTCGTGATATTCGATCGAGAGGATCTTAGTTGTCCTCCACCAGAATCTCCTTCTGAATGATGCTATAACTTCTTGGAGGGAAGATCTATTGATCTGATTACTAAACGAAGATCTGGAGGTCAAAGCATATTCAACTCCGAGGGATCCTCTAGAAATTGTTCCTCTATTGATTCTTCGTGCATTGTCCTTGCAAACGAGGCTAATTCTCTAAGGAGTCCCCGACCAAAAATTATGTCAAACACATGATAGATGGTGGATGGATGGGGGTCTCTAGTGAATATGGTCAGTGAGGAGTCCATGCTTCAGACCTGGAAGGTTTTGAAGGTGGACAGATGGTGGAGGGATCGAGAAGGTCAGGGTGAAGATATCTGGATTGTCGAAAGTTAGTAAAAGTGGTTGGAACCCCTCCGATCTAGAGATCGGAGGTTGAAGATAATTGGAAGATTTACGCTAAAATAGGAATTAAAATGTAGTACTAAAATTGAAAAATAAAATCTAAGCTATTTAATGGTACTATGGGTGGAATGGGATTAGAGATCATCCTCAATCCGCTACGGTTGGTAGAGAGACAAACACAGCGAAGAACTTCGACCGCGTGGCTGGAACACGATTCTCAAGCCTCCTCGTTATCTCACAGCTGTAGAGATTACAGCTCTGCCACCGCCTCGACTCTAGAGATCAGCCTTGGGTACAGAGAAACCAGAAGAAAGGAACAACCTCGCGACATAGGTGGAAGGGGCTGATTTATAGGGATTGTCTAATGAGATCTGAAATTCAAAGTGGGAGCAAATTACAAAGTGATTGGTGGATATGAGGTGTTGGCGAGTGAGAGGAATGATTAGGAGAAAAGATCGGAGAAGGAAACATGGGCTGTTAGTGACTAAGTCGCGTTGGAAAAATGTATGAGAGCAGGCGAAACGTGAGATGAGCATATATTTTTCATGCTCAATAAATTCTAAAAAAAATCAGATTAAGTTCCTGTTACTTATCCCTTCATTGTGTAATTTTACATTCTGTTGGATGAGATTTTTGGGGTTTAGAATTATTATATACATGTGACGTCGTTGCAACCAAAATAATCCCTTAACAAAAAATTATTTTGCTTCTCAAATCAAATTAATTACAAAAAATGCAGCCATATAGTTTTTGATATTTAGTTTACCTGTCTAGCAATAGGATTGAACTCAGGGAGGCTATAAATCTCGAGGGTAATTCTAATAATTAAAAAATCACTGATAAGAAGAAGGTATTTCAAATGCAAACTATCTTGGTTTTTGTGAGATTTTTATCTTTTTATTTTTTTTATGGATTATATATATTTTTTATTTTTAATTTTTAGTGGTTTTTAGTTTTGCAAATTTTTAATTTTCAAAAATATAATTGTCAAATTAGTTATATACAAAGATAGAGAAACACTATTTTTTATTTTCGAAACATAGGAAAAATGATAAAAACACCAAAATAATTTTTTTGTGTTTTAATATATATTTACTGTTTTTAATGATTTTTGGATGAATTTTAGTTAGTTTAATATTTTGAAAATGAATAAAAATAGGAGAAAAATCAAATAGTGAACAGACATGAATATCTTATAATATAAAAATATAAAATAAACTTAAAAATTACATGATTTATTTTTTCCATGAACTATAAGAAATTATCTACGAATAGAAAGTGAAATCATTATTTTTGGAATTTTTTACAATTTCTATGATTTTTATAAAGTTTTCATTATTTTGTAACTTTTTTGGATTTTCTAAATATTTAATGTGTGATTTTTTATAAAAAAAATAAAATATACAAAAAGAAAACAACTCTGTTTTTTTAAATTTTTACGCAATATTTGAATTTTTATGTATTTTCTAATTTCAAATAATGAAAAATGCAATGCTTTTGAATTTTTAATAATATCAAATTTAAATAAAATGCAATGATAAAACTATATAATAAACAAGCACACAACATGAGTATAACTTGATTTTTGGAGAATTTATTGATAACAAATGTGATTTATTTCAATAAGAATAGAATGTAAACAAAAGTATGGAAAACAAGGACTGAATAACATCTATTTGATTTTTTACATCCAAAATTAACAACACATAAAAGGAAGGGAAAAATCGCAAATTACCCAAGTGAAAGTGGCACGTGCTTGGACTGGAGGGGGCGTTTTTGCAAATTTAGGGAATCCATAGTAATTTTTGCAATTTTCCCAAAAAAGTTGTTTTAAATCGAGGGCTTCTTCCCTCATTTCTCCTTGCCCTAAATCGAAAGGGGGCTTCTATCTTTCCTTCGTTCCCAAGAAAAAAGCAAAGGGCGGCGATGATGCGGGCGATCCATGGGGCGTACAATGGGAGATCTAGTGGTCGGTGGAGGATAATAGAGGGGGTTCTCTAGAGATAGAGGATAACAATGATGGTGCAGGCTTCAAGCGGTGGAAGGCTCGCTGCGGCGGGCAGAGCTGCTGCTCCAAGCAGATATGGATCCTTGGAGCGGTGGAGGGGGCGAGCGGCGATAATGGGATGGGGTTGTTTCTCTTCGAGGGGAGGGAGGTTGGTGGACGTACTCTAGATGGTGGTTGGATGGCGGAGGGGCTTCAATCATTTAGTTGTTACGCTATTAGGAACGGAGGTGGTGCGGTATGATCTCCTCCAATCGGTGAGGAGCGATGGTTGGCGGTGCAGGGGGGTCTGGCTAGAGATGGAGGTTCCTCCAGGTGCAGGGGATAAACAGCAGTCGACGTTGCAATGGTGGCACAGGACTGCTAGGCCGACTGGGTGACACACGCCCTCCGGTCTGGCTACGGGACTGATCGAATCTGAACGGTGCTCCTTTCCGTGGCGGTGCTTGCGACGGATGGGGCTCCACGCCAGGAGCGATGCGAATAGCGATGGTGTAGAAGATGATAGGTGAAGGTCGTTGACGTTGGAGTTTGTGCAGGAAGATCAACTAGATAAGGGGGCGTGGCTACCGTCCCAACTTTTATTTTTTTTGTATTTTTTAAGAACTATAACTGATTTTTGGTAATATTTTTTTGAAATTTCTATACGTGATATAAAATAAAATACAAACACAAACTAACTCGATCTTGATGGCTCGGTCTCAAATACAAATAGGGATCAATGAGCGAGGAGGTTCCATTGAAGGTGATGGATTTGAATCGAGTCTTCGGTCACTGTACATGGTCGGAAGTGAGAGATCGTGTGAGATAGAATGTGAAAGTGTTGTGATTAAAAAGTGACTGTAAAATCAGATCGGATCAGATCAATGAAGAACAATGATTAACTATATGAAACTTGGATCTAAAATTGAAAATTGATAGTGAAACCAAAACAAAAATTGATCCTAAAATTGCCTAATTAAAAGATAAAAAATGGATTGGATATAACTAATTAGGATCAGATTAACACCGCGATGGCCTCGACGAAGATTGCCTCACAGTTACCGCACGGCTCGGAGGTTGTGCACCTTTATACAATAAGAATGCTCTTGTAGATTAAGCTCCTCTCGCTGAAGGATTGATCAAGTTGGAATGAGGGAGGAAGAGCCAAATAAATAGAAAAAGAATTTTAATTTCAAAAAATGAAATAACGAAGAGGAAAACATGAAAGATGTTAATGGTGGAATTAAATTAAATTAAATTAATAAAATAATTTTCGAATTTATAGTAATTAAAATTATAATAAATCCAAATAACTTAAATAGCCATCTTAATGGTGGGTTAAATAAGAAATTAACTAAATAATATACACATGGTATATTTTTTACATAAGTAAATTATTTCCGTCATTTTATAACTTTAAATACTAAATTTTATTTATTTAATTTTCTGTGGTGGTTATTTAAGGAGATTAATTATATACATATAATATATACATATGGTACATTATATACATAGTTAAATAAGGAAATTATGTTATTTTTTATTTTACTTATTTTTATTTTAAATAATTATTAAAAATATTTGAAATTATATAAAAATACATTATTTATAAAAATAAATATGGATAAATATGTATAATAAATAAATAGTAAAATTACAAAAACCACCTCGGAAAATCTTCTTTCAAACTCTAACTCCAAAAATTATGAAAACCACTGCTACTTCAAAGATAATTTAATTTAGAATATGATGGAAATAAGTTTGATTCAATTCGAGTTAACATGGAGCTGGAACTAGTCTTTCAATTATTGATTTATGGCCTTTTCTGAATGTAGCTACTTTTATTCCATACATGATTTTAATTTGCAAGCATTTTTATTATTTAGAAAATATCTTTATTTACAACTTTCATTAAGAAAATATTTAATTTGAGGTCAATTTATGGACAAATAAAATAATGTAAGTTTTATACAAATATACACAGAATAAATGAAAAGTATTTACAAGATATATATTTTTGGATTTTCTGATTAAAGAACATATCTCTAACTACTTTATTCCTGGTCGATCAGGTCAAGTCTTGACCTTCTCTCAGGGTTTGGGTTAGCCTGTATCTCTTGCATATATACAACCTTTATTTTCTTTATTTTACCCTTCTTTCTTTCTTTATTTATTTTAGGTTAAAATAGTAATAACAGTACAATATTTACACACAGATGCATGGTAGTAAGAATATGGATTTATTAATATATTCAGGTGTTTTATAAGGGATTTTAAGCTAAAATAAATGAATAAAGATGATGAAATGCATATTCAACAGCCCCTATGCTTTACCTTTACTAGTCCCTTAGCAAACACTTATTTGAAAGAATAAGTGAATAAAAGAAAAAGAAAGGAAAAATAAATAAATTAGGACAATATTGAGTATTAAACTTATCTTCATAAAGTTGTAGTATGGAGCTCTATCAGACCTTTGGATTATTGATGTGATAGAACATTAATGGGAAATGGATTTAAAACATAACATCCTTCAAGTTCCGTAAGACTCTTATTCAGGTTGCCTCAACAGTCAGGTCAGAACAAATCTACATACACAAATTCTTATGACTATGAAACTTTGCTAGTACAATGTAAGTGAATTATAGACCTCCATCGCAAAAGTAGCAAAGAAACAACTTCTCTCAACAAGGTAACTCTAGTCCCCCGGTCTAGCAACTCTTTCCTCGAGGAGCAGGGATATTCCCTTCTAAGTTCAAGTATAGCCAGCTCAAGAAGAGGAGATGGAGAAAAGAATGGATGGTAACCAGTGTAACTACCTATCCTTGGATGCATGACTAGTGTAGCCAAGCCATCCAACTGCAAACTTACAAAAATTTTACTTTGAAGCTCTTTTTTTATACTTATATATACACTCCGGCATTCTTTTCACTTTTCTAATAGGCCTGTCCACTTTTGAAAATTCTGCATTTTTTTCTTTCTTTTTTTTCAAATATATACAAGGTGCAACATGTACATAAGGAGTTTTTCCTCTTGAGCTTGTAGACTATCCCTTTTTTGAAGCATTATTGCAACCCCACATCATTCTGTCTTTAGACCTCAATGCTACTAGATCAAGTTGAGATGCATTACCCTCCCTAGATGAAGACAGATATTCCAACTAGTTGTTACATACATGTGTGCTACCCCAAGCCAACAGATTCTACCTCCTCACTACCTTCTCCATCAAGAACTACGTGTAGAGTGCTTTTCCAAGATAAGCCACGGTCTAGAAGAATCATTCATGTGTTGTTAAATATTCTACTTAGACAAATCATGGCGACATGTGAACATAGTCTTATGAACTCAAAGAATTAAGTCGTTAGGACCTGAAAAGTCTTAACTCCAGTTCTTGTAAGGTTACTATGAATTAAGTGGATTAAGGTCCAACAAAGCTCCATTCTTCAATTTTATTCTAGAGTTAGTTTAAATGTCAATATTATCAAAAAAATGCACATGCAAATGCATGAAATATATACAAAGCATTTTAGAGAGTTTTTTAGTTGATTTTTTAAGAGAAAAAGTTAGTAAAATATATATAAGTATATACACAGATTATAAAAATTTTAAGAGGATAAATTATTTATTTTATTTTATTTTTTGTTGTTTTTTTATTTTTTTGTGTTTGGTGGTTATTATTACGATGGAATGCAACCAAAGTCTACGTTATTATTTTGTATTTTTTTACTTTTATTTATTTCTGTATACACATGGATTTTATGTATTTATATACAAATCCCAATAATATACAAAAAATAATCGTATTTTTAAAAGTACGAGTTATGGCTAAAGTATATATACAATATATATGATACACCCCCTATACTTAGCTCAAACTATTTCCTCATAGTGATAAACGAGCTGTAAAGGAAGATATAACTCATGCTAAGTATAGAAAAATGAAAAGAACACTATACAAACACAACTAAAAGAATGAATAGAGATCGATGACCCCCTCATACTTAGGATTGATTAATCCTAAGTATAGAAGACTGTACAAAAGGGAAAACCGAGGAAAGGAATTGACAGACTCAACAGCTTGTCTTACCCCCTATACCTAGGGTAGAATATCCCTAATATCAACAAGTTGGGGGATAATTGAGAGATCAAAAGAATAAAAATATAAAAGAGACGATGTGAACAACATCACTCCCCCTATACTTAGGGCAGACTATCCCTAAGTATAAGCAACAAAAAGAGTGATGAACATGATGAATATGAACAACTCAAATCATCTGCTCCCTATACTTAGGATAGAGCACATCCTAAATATAACACATATATACATACGAGAGGTGAACGATAACACAGAAGAAGGAAGGATAAAATCAGAACAAAACACATATATACAAAGGTAACCATTGTTGAGGTGCCTCTCTACAAGTCCAAGAATTTACGCCCCTAGCTAGGCGCAAAGTCTAGGATAATGAAGTATCAAGATTCAGGACAACATCTATAATGAGAATGCCGTACTATAGTTGTTTTCTCGATGTATGAACAACATGGCCAACAGTGTGAACGATGACAACCAAATAAGCAATCAAGCGGGTGTCTGCTACCGGGTAAATAGAAGTAAAAGTCAAGTCAGGCACTGGTGGCACAAATTAGATCTTCGGCTCATGGTCAGAATGGAGTGAATGTGTGGAGCCGAAAAAATAGAATGTGGAGAAAGAAGGACCAGTCATGGAATCCTCCGCGTCATTCACCATCTCGAAAATATTTGGAAGGTCAAGAGACTCAATAAGATAGTAGATATTTGATGCATGTAATGGAGAGATATAAGGTATAACTCAAGGGTTGGCTCATCCTTGCGAGGATTGTAAAGGAGAGAAGAAATATCATGCTCAAAAAAATCAGAAGACTCGGTCTCGTAATCTGACAGAGGGGATGCACAACCAAGGAGTGAAATTGAGTACAGAGACCCACCGCCCGTAGATAACCCTCAGGGAGATGTGAAAACTCATGATAATTCAAGGAATAAAATGAATGACCATACTCAAATAACAAGGTCTCTCTCGAAGTCATAAAAAAGTCGTCCAATGGATCAGGAGATGCAACCTCATAGAATATAGGTTAAGATCAAAGAGATCATTATTCTGCCAAATTGAAGAGATCTGAGCTGCATACAAAGGACTAATGCATTCTGAAGGAAGAGATCTTGGGTCTCCCACCATGATGAGGAATTAAATCAGATTAGGTTGGGAGGGAGGGATTAAGGGGACTATGACTGCTAATGATCTGGAGAGAAAAGATCATAACTAACTCAACACCAAGCACAAACAAACACAATGCAAACCCCCAATTCACCAACTCAATGCAATGTGACGATCGTGAAGATTCGGTAAATTATCTTGTCAATTTTATAGTTAGGTGATCAAACACAAAGTTGTACAAACACTTAGGAAGGCCTTGGATTGGGGCACTAATCCTTAGTGTGTACGGGGCAACTAAAATACGAATACAATGAGGAGATTGCTCTCCTAAGACAATGATATGAATATATTATGTTTAATTTTAAGAGTTCAAGTGATATTAACAGTCCCAATTTTTAATTTTTCAATTTTCACTTTTTTGATATTACGAATAAAAACACATCTAATGTATTTTATGATTTCCTTTATTCCTATATCCACAAAACAGAGGGAGGAAAATGAAAACGCCAATGCATGAAAAAATATGAGATGCAAATACTAGAGATAGATGTACGTATCTGACTCCTGCACTCTATATGCAATATGATCTATGTATAAAAATAAAACTAAACTATATGCAAATGTAAGTGAGAACCGTCCTAATCAGTAACTTCTATCCGGTAAGAACCAAGTTATTATTTGCCTAAGTCCAAACGATCTATAGGAACATATATTCTTTTAGGGCTTTGGACCTAATAACTACTTGTCTCAACCAAATAAAACCTAAGTCTAGGATATTCACTCATAGAAAAATAAAATAAATTCAAAAAACACAAATCCATGAGGAAAACAATGATGAGGTCCCCCAAGTGCATCGACACTTGGCAAAACAACCCCCGAAGCAAGGTATATAGTGTCCCTTTACAAAAGTTTGAAGAAATAAATGCTAAAATCTATCTCAGCTATCTATTCTCCAATTAATTGCTCTTATAAATCTTCCGCTCCTCCTCCCACGCTCTCCTGCAACTTGATTAAGAAACAAGCCGCCTCCACTTCACTCGGATGCTTCGGCTCTCCTAAGATCGTCTCCTTCGCTCCACGGGCCCTCGCAAGAAAAAGGAAATAAATAATGTGTAAGAGACACAAGTATATAAAAAATATGAGCAATAATAAACGAGTTAGACACAATGAATATGAACAATGAATGAATGCAGAAAAATATAAACAAAAATTTACAACCAAGAATAGTAGGTCAAATGAAAAATCTAACTTCCCTCATCGTGTCTCCCCGGTAATGATGCCATTTTGTTCCTCGACAACGATGCCACCATTTTTTTGAGGGATTATTTGGGTTTTGAATTATTTAATAATTATGATGTCATCATAACACAAATAATCCCTTAACAAAAAAATATTTTGCTTCTCAAACCAAATTAATTACAAAAATGTAAAAGAGAATTTTCGCTATTTAATTTACAGGTATGGCAACATGATCGAACTCAAGGAGGCTACAAATCCCAAGGGTTGTCTCCCGCCCAAAAGAGCCTTCTTAGGCCGGTAACCGGGGGCGTAATCATTCCTATGCTTCGGATTGTCGGAGACAAATATCAACTTCAAGTTAGAATCTTCTAATATAATCAGACAAAGAAGAGGTTTGAGAAATGCTCGACCGTAGGGAGAGGGAAGAGAGAAAGCTTGGCTCGACCTACGGGAGAGGGAAGAGAGAAAGCTTGGCTCGACCGCAGGGAGAGGGAAGATTTAATTGAATATGATAAGAAGAAGGAAATTCAAATGCATACTATTTTGGTTTTTGTGAGATTTGTATATTTTTAATTTTTATGGGTATATATATTATATTATAATTCTTAGATTTTAATGGTTTTTAGTTTAGTAAATTTTAAATTTTCAAAAATATAACTTTCAAACAAGTTATATACAAAGATAGAAAATCTCCATTTTTAAGTTTCTAAATATAGTAAAAATGATAAAAAAAAGCCAAAAGTTTTTTTTTGTATTTTAATATATATTTACTAGTTTTAGTGATTTTTGGATGAATTTTTGAATTTTTAAGATTTTTAAAATGAATAAAACTAGGAGAAAAATGAAACAGTGAACAGACAGGATTTTTTTGCAATTTAAATATATGAAATAAACTCAAAAATTACATAATCTATTTTTTCCACGAACTATACAAAATTATCTACAAACAGGAAGTGAAATCATTATTTTTGGATAAGTATAAGAATTTATTTTTGATTTTTCAATGATAACAAATGTATATAAAATGCAATGATAAAATTATACAATGAACACGCACACATCATGAGTATAACTTGATTTTTGGAGAATTTATTGACAACAAAATGTTATTTATTTCAACAAGAAAAGCATGTAAACCAAAGTTTAGAAAACATGGACTAAATAACATTTATTTAATGTTTCTGTAAAAAATTAACAACAAATAAAAGAAAGGGAAAAATCGCAAATCACCGAAACGAAAACGGGCGTAGCGCGTACTTGGACTGGCAGGGGCGTTTTTGCAAATTCGGGAAATCCATAAGATTTATTGCAATTTTCCAAAAAAATAGTTTTAAATTGAGGTATTCTTCGTTCATTTCTCCCATACCTAAATTGAGAGGGGCTTCTGTCCTTTCTTCGTTCCCAATAAAAAAAGCAAAGGGCGACGACGATGCAGGCGATCGACGGGGCGCGCGATGGGAGATCTGGTGGTCGGCGTAGGATAACAGAGGAGGTTCTCTAGCGGTTGAGGACAATGATGATGGCATTGGTTTCAAGCGGTGGAAGGCTGGCTGCAATGGCGGAGCTGCTGCTCTAGATAGAGATGGATCCTTGGCGTGACAGAGGGGGCGAGTGGCGATGATGGGACACAGTTGTTTCGCTTCGAGGGCTGCGAGGTTGGTGGACGTGCTCCAGACGGTAGCAGGATGGCGGAGGGGCTCTGCTCAGTTTGTTGCTGCGATATTAAGAATAGAGGTGGTGTGGTGCGATCACCTCTAGTTGGTGAGGCACGATGGTCTACGTTGTTGCTGGGGGGGGGGGGGGGGGGTCTGGCTAGATATGGAGGTTCCTCCAGGTGCAAGGGATGAATGGCAGTTGGAATTGCTGTGGTAGCGCAGGGCTGCTAGGCTGGAAGGGTGGCACGCACCCTCCGGTCTAGCTGTGGGACCGATGTATCTAGATGGAGATCCTTCGCACAGCGATGCGTGCGAGGGATGGGGATCTGCGTTAGGAGCGATGCGAATGGCGGTGGTGTCGATGATGATAGGCGGAGGTCAGTGACATTGGAGTTTGTGCAGGAGGATCGGTTAGACAGTGCGACGGGACTGCCATCCCAACTTTTATTATTACTAGGAATAAAATATTGAGTTGATATGATTTTAAAATACCAAGTTCTATTATTTTCTTTAAACACTAAAAAATGATAAAAAAATCACGTGTTATGAAAAGATTAGTTTATATTTTTTCAAAAAAATAAATACTATGTATTTATGTTATGAATAGAATAAGTTCATATAAGACAATTACAGATAACAAATACTATTTTAATATAAAGGAACATTGACTTGCTACAATTATACTACAAGAAAATCTTATTAAACTAACATAATTATACAGATACACGGAGTCAGTTTAATATTGACTGATATTTTCTTGTAACAAATATGTGAATAAGTTAATAAGAAAGCGTAAGCTGAACAATAGAAGTAAAAATAAATATATCTATAGAAATTATCTGTATTTTTTCCTTTCAATTGATATATACAAAAATTTAACTTATTTAATCAGAAACAAATTTTAAACATCATAAATAAAAAAAATAATAAAAAGATTAGAAAAATAAGTAAGGGAACTCGTCTTGATGTTTACATATTCATAGGAATTATATATATGAAACTATTATGTTTTAACAAATGGGTATATATAGGGTTAAATGGGGCTGCCCCTTAGGAGTAGCCAACTTGGCTACTCCCACCCCTATTTTTCCCTCATTTTTTATTTCTTTGGAAAATAAAAATTGTAAATTCATCATTATATCCCTCTAACATTCTATTAAAATTTCGTCAGAAATAGAGACTCCTACGGACTCCATCCAAACATGGTCGATTTAAAAAATCCTGCGACCGTTAAAAAAATTGACGTCTGGATGGAGGACCTAGGAGTCTCTGTTTCTGACGAAATTTTAATAGAATGTTAGAGGGATATAGTGATGAATATACAAATTTTTATTTTTCAAAGAAATAAAAAAATGAGGGAAAAATAGGGGTGGGAGTAGCCAAGTTGGCTACTCCCAAGGGGCATCCCCATTTTACCCATATATATATGGGATAATTACACCCATAACCCTGAGTAATCTTGCAATAACAATCATAACCATGTATAATCGTGAATTACATGAGAAGTCCCGGATAGTCACTCCGTCTTACACTCATAACCCTCCGTTAGTTTTATATGTTAACTCAACCATATGGACGGGTTAATCTAACTAACCTATGATCTAACGACTAGGATTAGATAAAATAAAGAATGAAAAGAAAAAATAAATAAGCGACATTGGAGGGTGGCGGCAGGCGGGTTGCAGGATGGTGATCGCGGGAGGGGGGCTTAGGCGGCGCCCAGGCTGCAGGGCTTCCAGGCAACATGGGTGGAGGAAGACCGGGTGATTGGCTTCCAGGCGGGCAGTAGGGTTGCCACAGGAGGGGCGAGCGGAGGGCAACGAGTGGAGAGTCACCGGGGGGTGGCTTTGGCTTCCGGGCAGGGGGGTTGCAGGCCGGAGGTCGGCGCGCGGGAGTAGGGGGAAGTTCATGCGGAGAGCAGGCAGGCCGGAGGGGAAGGTCGGCGGCGGCGGCGGGGGGGGGGGGGGGGGTGCGGGTGGAAGCTCGGTGCGGGTGGGCTTCGGTAGGAGAAGGTCCACGCATGCACGAGGGGGGGGGGGGGCTTGAGGACAGGGGAAGGTCGACACGGGGTGGGGGGAGGGGAAAGCTCGACGCGGGTGAGCTTCTTGACAGGGGAAGGTCCGCGCGCGCAGGGGGGGTGGAAGCTCGACGCGGGTGGGTTCCTTCCGGGGGGAAGCTCGGTGCGGATGGGGCTTCAGGACAGGGGAAGGTCGACGTGGGGTCCAGGGCGGTTCCACAGAGGGTTGCGAACCCCCCATCTGCACGAGAGAACGAGTACGCCGTCATAGTGGTCTGGAGAGCAACGGTCAAGATAATAGAGGAAGGTGTCACGAACTCAGAGAAACCGAAGCAGCGATCAGCCTAAGACTCCGTCAATTCCGATCCACCCGCCATACGAAGCTCTTTCGTTCAAGAACCCATCCAATTCAACCCAACAGAAGCACCATCATCATATAACGATCTGGGGTTTTGGGTTGTCGTGCTGGAGGCTAACAGGGGGCTTGTTCGTGCAGCAGGTGATGGTGGAAGCTGGCAGGGTGCTGGTGGTGGGAGGGGGGTGCACGGGGGTGGCTTCGTGCAGGATGTGGTGGTGGAATCTGACGGGGAAGGTAGGGGGTTGGGTTGCCGTGTTGGAGCCTAACGGCGACCGGGGGGAGGCTAAGGCAGGGACGTTAGGGGTTGGGTCATCGCAGAGCTCGGGAGAAGCTCGGTACGGGAGGGGGGGAGGGGGGCTGCAGCTTCGACCGGAAGGGCGAGGTTTGGCGGTCGTCGCCGACGTGTAGGGGAGTAAGAGGGGAATAATGGCATGTTTTATAAATAAAATTCAACATAAAGGGTAGATTTGTCTTTTTAACCGAAACCGTCACATTTAACGGATTTATCAAACTGAACATAACTCAGGGTTATACCATGTAAGAGTTAAACATTACTCGGGGTTTCCCATGTAATTCGCGATTATGCAGGGTTATGATTGATATTGCGAAATTACTCAGGGTTATGGGTGTAATTATCCCTATATATATATATGGGTAAAATGGGGCTGCCCCCAGGGAGTAGCCAACTTGGCTACTCCCACCCCTATTTTCCCCTCATTTTCTTATTTTTTTGGAAAATAAAAATTTGTATATTCATCATTATATCGCTCTCACATTCTATTAAAATTTCATCAGAAACAGATACTCCTAAGCCCTCCATCCATACGTCATTTTTTTAACGGTCGCAGGATTTTTTAAATCGACCATGTTTGGATGGAGGCCGTAGGAGTCTCTGTTTCTGACGAAATTTTAATAGAATGTGAGAGGGATATAATGATGATAAACCCGCTTTATCATAGGTCTAAAGAGTATGTCTCACACAAGGCGGAGACAACCGATGTCGATGCGGCGACCCACAATAAAGTGCGTTTAATCAACAATTAACCCACAATCAAAGAATAAAACAATCAAGCTCAAAGGAAGTGTGAATTAATCTTTATTTACTCTACCATAAAATGTATAGTGACAAGCATGTAGAGGTCGAACCACAGAGAGCAATACAAAATGCGTAGCCTAGATGTATCACCAAGTCATCCATGTGTGAAGCTTGTTTTTATGTGGGTTTTTAATTTTATATTTTTTTTTATATTTTTTTTTTGTTTTTATAATTTTTATTTTGATTTTATATTTTATACTTTTTTTTTATTTTCTTTTCTTTTTATATTATTAATTATATAAATCTATATACTATATATATATATATAGATACATATATATAAGAAGAGAGAGAGAAGTAATATAGAATATATGTATATATTTATAAACATAAAAACTTAATATATAGCCTTATATTTTTAACTTTTTTTTTATTTTTTTTTTATATTTCTAATTTTTATGTATTTTTCACTTCAAAAATGTCCACAATATAGGACTAACTAAATAGCCGTATATAATTTGGGTTTTAAAAATATCAATTAATACCCAAAATTGCCCAAATTAATTTTCACATATTAATAATAATATATAGATAATTATAAAAAAGAGAAATGTATTTTTAGGGTTTTTAAAGAGTTTTTCTAATTTTGATGTTGCTTTTGGGGTTTTATGATTTTTTTAATTTTCTTTTTCATATTTTTAGGGTTTTTCATTTTCTGAACTCAATATATATATATATATATAAATATATCATATATCATTTTTTTTGGAATTTTTCAAAAACATTTTCTAATTTTTTTGTATTTTCTAATTTAGACAGTACCAAAAATGGCTTCTTTTTCATTTTTAATAATTAGGAAAAATGCAAAAAAAAACAAACTAAAATATGTGCGTGAACAAGCATGGCATAGAGCACCTATCCTAATTTTTGTGGATGTTTAGAAGCCTTCTAAGTATTTTTAATAAATAGATAAAGACACAAAAATAAAGCAGCCTGGCAGGGGTATTTTTACAAATAAAATAAGTTACAGGGGCTTCAGTGCAAAAATACATACTGAAATAAACATTTATTTTAATTTTTAGCACTAATTCACAATTACAAAACCCGCCAGGGGTTGCATGCAAAATATCCGCGCCTCACGTGGGACTGCACGTGAGGTGCGGAAGGACCTAAACGTAAATAAATGAAAGTTCAAGGGTCCTTCAGCAAATTAAACATTTATTTTACAACTGACAATTTTATTTACAACACTAAATATTAAATACAAAAATGCGGGGGAGGGAATATGCAATTTACCCCCTAAAGGCGCGTGATCCAACGGCTTCCAGTGCGCCACTTATCCACGTGTCGAGCCCCCGGCGCTCGATACCCCTTCGGCGATCCGTGGCTGTGATTGCATCTGAGATCTGATCGCACGGCCACGGCTGGTGCTAGATGGACGGCCCCGATTAGAACTGGGGCTGTCTCTTCGATCCAACGGCTGCTGCTGCCCACGAAGAACAGGGAAGAACAGCTGACTTCCCTGGCTTCGATCGGTGATTCCTCCGCCTCCAGGCGCTCGATGTTGCTGCTTGTGGCCTCCAGACGTCCGGCGAAGCGGTGCGCACCGTTCGAGATACTCTAGAAGGTCCAGGACCTCCTAGATCGGCTGAACGAGCTCGGGGAAGACAAGGGGGTCCTGGAACCTCGAA
This sequence comes from Ottelia alismoides, assembly GCA_037367405.1. Lineage (NCBI taxonomy): Eukaryota > Viridiplantae > Streptophyta > Magnoliopsida > Alismatales > Hydrocharitaceae > Ottelia > Ottelia alismoides. Next base: position 315,139 of record JAZKJV010006758.1, read on the forward strand.
GGGACTTGGACCGAGCCCCAGAGGGCTCCTTTCAGCTTGAGTCCTGCACCAAATGAAAGAGGGGCTCGAGGGGGTCTTCCTCGACCCGAGGTTTAGGGTAGACGAACGGGGAAAGGTGGAGGGCGGCGAGGTCCGGCGAAGCGGAGGAGGGAGGACCTCGATTCGCAGAGCTGGGCAAGCTCTGGTTGATCTGGAGCGTGGGTGCGTGGAGAATACGTAGGGGAAGCAGATGAGGCGGAGCGAGGGGTTGGAACGCGGCTCGATCAGGGTAGAGAGGTTCGCCGGAGCGAAACTCCGGCGACCTCGATCTGGTCTAATCGAACACCTAAGGCTATTCTAATTACTCTAAAAGCTAAATTAAGGTCTAACAATTAAAATTACGCTAAAAACGAGAAGACATCAGCTCTTATACCTGGTTTGCGACCAGGGAGCAGGACCTCCGGCGATGCGGCGGCCGTGGGCGCTCCTTCGACTCCTCCAACCGTCTGAAGCTTCCAGGAGGACCCTCCTGTCACAAGGAACCTCGAAGGACTGGAATAGATGGTGGAAAACGACTGAAAGGGAGGCCAAAATGAGGGAGGAGATCGAGAGGTTTATTTATAGACAAGGTATGCGCCCTTATTGGCCGGCGAATCTTGGTGAATCTGGGCTTTGTACAAGGAAGCATGGGGTGCGGCGTGATTTGTGGATGTACCAGGAACAATTTCCATGAAGGGTCTTATCACCCTCGAGCTACACAATTGGCGTGAAAAATCGGGGAAAAGGGGCTTCTCGTGACTTGTCAGAGGGGCGGTCCTTGGGTCTGAAGAGTTGACCCGAGGTCAACTCTGGGCGGCTTGCGATTGGTCCACGGAGGCCGCTAGAAGACAAAACAGGCTGGAGGAATAAAGAATGAATTATTTAAGTTAATAAATGATTTTATTATTTTTCGAGTATAAAATAAAAAATGTTTCTTATTTTATGTAGTATTTTAATAAGATTTTTATTTATTTTTTTGGTGTATTTTATTACGGGTTTATTTTAATAATGTGTTTATGTATGTATTTACATGTATTTTTGTGTATTTTATTTTTAATTTGTTTATTTTATTTTATTATTTTGTTTTCTTATTTTATAAATTTAGAATTTATTTTTGTGAGTATAAATATGTTTTTATTTAATTTTTATGAGATTATTTACATTTTTAAATAAATGTGTATATGTATAGGTAGGTATACTTATAGGTATTTTACCTATAAAATATATTTAATGTATTTTATTTATTTATTTATTTATTTGTTTTAGATTTGTATTTTTAATAACTAGTATATAATATGTACATTTATACAATAATAAAAATACTTAAAGAATGTTCCCCTTTTTATTTATGTACATGCTTTACATAGGTATTTTGCCTATACCTATATAGGCTTATTTTATTTCTCAAATTATTTTGGGTTTTCTTTTGATTTTAATATGTACAAGTATTATATTCATTATTTACAAGATTCTAAAAATATGAATTTATAAAATTAATGAATATTGAATAAAATGAATAGTTTAATAGGGTTCTATATACAAGGTAGGCCAAAAACCTAACTTCCACAGGTGGACTCCAAAAATTATGAAACTAATTTTATAAAATAGTTCATGGAATGCTATATACAATTAAAGGTGAGTTTGGGTGATTTGGAGTTTTTATTTGCAAGATATGGGTCTGTGAAGTTGAGATTTTTGCTTTTTATTTTGTGTATTCCATGTACATTGTGTATTATTTTTACACAAACTTAATTTTGTATTTTTATTTATATTATTATCTACAACTTTTATGAACAAAGTTTCTTTATTTGATGAATAAATATTTATGTACAAAATAGGTGCCAAAAATGCATAAATGAATGAATTAATAAATGAGATATTTATTGTATAATTGGCCCTTATCTCCCCCTACTTTATTCCTTGTCGACCAATTCCATTCTGGACTTGGTCTCGGGGTTAGGGTCATAAAATATTTGCAATATTTTATTCCTTTTTCTTTTCTTCTCTTTATTCTATAATTTTGGCATTAAAAACCTTATTTAATGTACAATTAATGCAATGAATAATGAATGTTATTATGTACAAATTGATGCTATTTACATGCATTTGCCGGGGTTTTTGAGGCCAAAATGATAGAATAAAGGTGATGAAATGGAGATTCATCACCCCCCTATACTTGCCTTTGCTAGTCCCTAGCAAACACTTATGCAATAAGCGCAAAAAGAATAAAGAAAAGAAAAGGAAAATGCAAGAAAAATAGAGTGAATTGGGGTGCTTTCAGTGCAATGCATGTCCTTACAAAATCTGAATTTGGAGCTCCTGTCAGACCTTGGGTGTGAAGGTGTGTGGAACCTAGTCGGGAACCAAATTTAAAACACAACAGCCTTCGAGAGTCACAGAACTTGGTTCAAATCACCTCAACAGCCAGGTCAGAACTAGCCTACATCATACGCAAACCCTTATGACTATGAAGCTGACTTGTACAGTGTAAGTGATAGTGGCTCTCCACCTCAGAAGTGGCAAAGAAACAACCTCCCCCATCCTGGTAACTCTAATGCCTCGGTCTAGCAACTCTTTCCTCGAGAAGCGGGGTATTCCCTTCTAAGTTCAAGTGCAACCGGCTCAAGAAGAGGGGGAAGAAGTATAGACTTTTGGAAGCTCAGCCAGTGTAGCCGAGTCTCCCGCTGCAAGCTTCATGAGATGAAACATGGATACCATAAGCTTTTGCTTTATCGAACTATATACACTCCGGTGGGGTTATTAAATTTTCAATCCGACCCACCACTTTTTTGGAGTTCCTTTTTGCAAAAATATTTTTTTTTTCAATTGCATCTGTACAACATATCTACATGGTGCAGCATATATACAAGAAATTTCTCCTTGAGCCAGTAGACTATCCCTCTTTTGAAGCTTTATTGCAACCCACAGCTTCAGTCCTTAGACTTCATCACCACTAGACCAAGTTGAGGTGCACTTCCTTCACTATAAGAAGAAGAGAGGTTCCGCCTAGAAGTACTACCCTCATATGCTACCCCAAGCCGAAGGAAACTGCCTCCTCACCACCTCATCCATGGAGAGCTATGTGAAAGGTGCAGGTGTCCAAGTTAGGTTACGGCCGACAAGAGTCATGCGTGTGTTTCGAAAAGTTCTAGTTAGTCCACTGAGGTGACTTGAACCCAGCCCTGCTTTCTCAAAGAATTAAGTCTGACTGGACCTGAAGTACCTTAAACCTAGTTCCCATAAGGTTCCAGTGCGGTTAAGTGCAGTAAGGTCCAACTGAGCTCCACTCTGAGACTTTATTAGACTGATTCAATCATCAAGCTTACTCAAAAAGAGTATGCATGGTATGCTTATGCTATACACAATGAATGATGCAATTTTTCACAAAGAAGCAAAGAATGTTTTTACACAAAGAAATTTTGCAACCAAAATAAGAGCTTGACACATACAAAGAATATCTACCATTATTTACATGGGCGTACTGCTTTATTTACAAAATATATGAATTTATACAGACTTTACATGGAATAGTTTATTTAGGTTGTTGAGAAAGAATTTTATGTACTTTATTTCTTATTTACAGGTATTTGTAATAGTGATCTTATCCTTCAGTTCTAGTTTTGAAAATAGTTTTGCAAACTATAGTACACGATAATTTTTGCAATCATTTACACGCATTTGAAAACTGTTTTTGCAAAGAATTTTCACACTATATGTACATTTTTCGCAATAATTTTGACAAGCATTTTTCCAAAACATTTGCACATAGGTTTTTGAAATCCTTTCTTTCACACAAAGAAAAAATTTTGCGATCAACACAGTTTCACGCATTTGAAATCATTTCACATCAAATTTTCCAAAACTGGTCACACTATTTTTCCAATCATACTGTATAGGTATCTGATTAATCAGTCGGTACAAGAGAAGAAAAATTGTCTTTTACGTATAGTATGGTTCTGTTCTTATAAACTTTATTTGGCTTATTCCTTATTTACAAATGAAAGATTTTTGTGTGGATTCCTCAGACTCACTCGAGAAACATTTTCACAAGGGTTTTCGAAAGCTCTAGTCCAAAATAATTTTTGTAACACGTACACGCATTTGAAAATCCTTTTACAAATGTTTTACACAACATCGATAGATTTTTCAAAACACCTTTGACAATCAACTTTTCACAATCATTTGCACACTAATTTTCACACATTTTGCTTTCACTCAAAGAAAATAGGTTTTACATACAAACTAATTTTTTCAATCGTTGAATACTTGTTCACGCTATTTTCAAACAAATTTCACAAGATTTTTCAAAGGAAAAAGTTTCGTAGAACACTTTTCTGGCTTACTAGTCAGTATAATTACAATTAGTCTGAGGAACTCACAATCATCTTTTATTATTATAAAGCTACTTTTTACATTTTATTTTATGTTGTAGTGATATTTTGTTTTTCAGTACGAGTTATGGCTTATAGTATATACATGGTATATACGACCCCCCTATACTTAGCTTGAGCTATGTCCTCATAGATCGAAAGGAAAAGCAAAGACATAACTCGTACTGAGTATAGACAGATCTAAAGAATGAAGGAATAATTAACGGGATGAATGAATGAATGAGAAGTTGACCGTCCCCCCTATACTTAGGATCAAATAATCCTGAGTATAGCAGACTGTACACAACACAGGGAGGGTCAAGGGTAAGAATAAACAGATCGTTCTCCGGTTGCCTCCCCCTATACTTAGGGTAAGATATCCCTGAGTATAGACGAGGAGAGGAGACAATGGAGAGGATCAACGAATTGACCTACTCGGGGTGCACGCCCCCCTATACTTAGGACAAAGTACGTCCTAAGTACAGAAAACTGTCCACAAGGTCGGCACCTCTTAGATACAAAGAATAGGCTAGAAGAAGAAAAGAAGAAAAGAAGAAAAGAAGAAAATCAGAGAAGAATTTGTTGGATTGCATAGTCTGAATCTTTCGATGCCGCAGGTGCTGTCGAGATATCATCATGTTGCATGAGCTGGACGGAATCAACAACGGCCAAAAATGTATCTGGTTCGAGGTAAGGCTTCAGTAGTTGGCCGTTGATGACAAATGGCTGTGCGTTAGAGGACAATTCGGATATGGCGATGCTTCCATTGTCACGCACTTCGCAAACTCAAAATGGCCCTGTCCACTTACTCTTTAATTTGCCTGGAAATATTCGCAACTTTGCATCAAATAACCACACTTTCTGCCCAACTTCGAAGGTCTTTCGTCTGATGTGCCTGTCGTGCCAGCGTTTCACCTTCTCCTTGTACATCAAGGTGTTATTGTATGCATAGTCTCGAAATTCCAAGAGTCTGTTCAGATCATCTTTCCTCTTCTGACCACTTTTGTGTGAGTCCAAATTGCAGCTGTTGATTGCCCATAAAGACTTGTGAATTAACTCCACGGGCAGATGGCACGGCTTTCCATATACAAGACGATAGGGCGACATGCCCAAGGGAGACTTGTAGGCGGTTCGATATGCCCATAGAACCGAGTCCAAGAGTTGAGACCAGTCCTTTCTGTTTGGCCTAACAAGTTTCTGCAGGATAGTCTTGATTTCTCTGTTCGATAATTCTGCCATGCCATTGGTCTGAGGATGGTAAGGAGTGGCAACCCGGTGGTTAATGCCGTACTCCTTCGTCAACTTCTTGACCTCTTTATTGATGAAGTGACTACCCCCGTCTGAGATAAGGATTTTCGGTATCCCGAACCGCGAAATGATGTTCTTTTTGAGAAACTGGCAAACTGTTTTGCTATCGGCGGCTCGATCAGGGATAGCTTCAACCCAACGACTCACGTAATCGACGGCGAGAAGGATGTGCTGAAATCCTTGACTGTTAGGGAAAGGTCCCATGAAGTCAATGCCCCATGCATCGAAGACATCTGCTATCTGAATGATTTTCAGGGGCATTGAATCTTTGGCAGTGAGTGTACCTTTCATTCGCTGACAGTCAGTGCATCGTTTAACAAATTCAGTTGCATCCTTGAATAAAGTAGGCCACCAGAGGCCACACTGAAGTACTTTGGCTGCCGTCCGATCTCCAGAGTGGTGTCCGCCAGATTCGAGCGAGTGACAATGCTCGAGGACACTTGATTGTTCCGTCTGAGGGATGCACCTGCGCCAAATACAATCTGCCCCTTCTCTGAATAAAAGAGGATCTTCCCAATGGTAGAAACGGATGGTCGACATAAATTTGTTCTTTTGGTTCTTCGTCCAATCCGACGGTATTACCCCAGAGACGAGGTAATTGACAATCTCAGCATACCAAGGAAGAGAATCCATAGCTAAAATGGTTTCGTCAGGGAAGGTTTCTGTGATAGGTGCATTGCTCAGGGGAGGTTCTTGATGCTCTATTCTGGAGAGATGATCTGCTACCACGTTCTGGGTTCCAGGCTTGTCCTTGATTTCCAAATCGAATTCCTGGAGTAGAAGGATCCAACGAATCAGCCTTGGCTTGGCATCCTTCTTCTGTTGTAAGTAGCGGATAGCAGAGTGGTCTGTAAAGATGGTGACTTTGGATCCCAACAAATAGGATCTGAATTTCTCTAAGGCGAAAACCACAGCCAGCAGTTCTTTCTCTGTTACAGTGTAATTTCTTTGAGCTTCGTCTAACGTTCTGCTGGCATAGTGAATGGCGTAGGGCGCTTTATCTTTTCTTTGCCCAAGAACAGCTCCAACTGCAAAATCTGACGCATCGGTCATTATTTCAAAAGGGAGAGTCCAGTCGGGCGGCTGTAAGATTGGAGCCTGAGTGATAAGCTCCTTCAAGTGATTGAAAGCAACGAGAACCGGCTGATCAACAATGAACTCAGTCTCCTTGCACAAGAGTTCTGTCAGAGGTCGGGCAATGCGGCTGAAATCCTTGATGAATCGCCTGTAGAATCCCACATGCCCCAGGAATGACCTCACATTCTTAACTGACTGAGGTGGCTGAAGATTTGAAATGACGTCCACCTTCGCCGGGTCGACTTCCATGCCACGCTTGGAAACGACATGACCCAGCACAATACCTTCGGTGACCATAAAGTGGCTCTTTTCCCATGAGAGTACTAAATTGACTTCTCGGCATTTCTGAAGCACTCTGTCTAGATGCTCGAGACAAGAATCGAAACTATCACCATAGACAGAGAAATCGTCCATGAACACCTCGAGGAAACTGCCTACCATCTCGGCGAAGACTGCTAACATGCATCTTTGGAAGGTTGCAGGTGCATTGCACAGTCCAAAGGGCATTCTCTTGAAGGCGTAGGTGCCGAACGGGCAAGTGAAGGTGGTCTTCTCTTGGTCTTCAGGGGCGATCGCCACTTGGTTGTACCCAGAGTACCCATCCAGAAAGCAGAAGAACTCCTTGCCTGCTAATCTTTCCAGAACTTGATCAATGAATGGCAAGGGAAAGTGATCCTTCTTAGTTGCTGCATTGAGACGGCGGTAGTCAACACAAACCCGCCAGGATGTTGGTACCCGAGTAGATATTTCCTCTCCTTTATCATTTGTAATCACGGTAAGCCCTGATTTCTTGGGAACTACATGCAATGGGCTTACCCATTTTGAATCGGAGATGGGATAAATGAAGCCTGCGTCACACCACTTCGTGATTTCTTTCATGACGACGTCCCGAAGGTTAGGGTTCAGCCTTCTCTGAAATTCGCGGGACGGCTTGGCGTCTTCTTCTAAATAGATGTGGTGTGAACACAAGGCTGGATTTATCCCTAGGAGATCTGATACGTTCCATCCAAGTGCCTTGCGGTTCTTCTCTAGAACCTCGAGAAGTCGAGATTCCTGATCTGGCCTCAGCCTGCTGCTGATGATGACCGGATACATTTGTTCTTCACCCGTAAGGAAAGCATACTTCAGGTCTGCCGGAAGTGGCTTGAGTTCTGGTTTCGATCTGTCCACTTTATCTGTCACCTCTGACACCATGCTGATGGTGGGCAGTACTTCTGTGAAGAGGCTGCCATCCTCAATATTCTGTTGAGATCCTGGTGATGCACCGAACGGTTCTGTGTTAAGCTGATCATGTGCGGTTCGGAGTGATTGCTCAAGAAGATGCGCCTGCATCTGCGAATCTGTCTCCCAAGAATCATCGGAGCATATGCTGACTGTGCTTTCCAAGTCTTCCTCGAGAGTGAGGATTTCTCGGGTCCATGAATCATTTAATGATAACACTGAGTCTCTGATCTCTGCAATAAATTCACAGTCCGCATCTGACGCTGCCTGGCTCTCATCTGTTGTGGCATTCTGCTCTTTGTTCATGTTTATCGTGATTTGCTGGGAATTCGAGCTGAAAGTGATCTTCCCAGACCCGTAATCAACCACGGCGCCTGAAGTACGAAGGAATGGTCTGCCAAGGATGATAGGGGTCTGGAGCAAGGGTGCAGGTGAGTCCATATCAAGGACTACAAAGTCAGCTGGGAATTTCATTTCCTGCACTTTAACTATCACGTCTTCCAAGAGACCTTGGGGCTGCTTGACGGATCGGTCAGCAAACTGAAGGATCATGCGTGTCTGCTTGAGCGGTCCCAGCCCAAATTCCTGCATTATGGTCGAGGGCAGAAGGTTGATGGAAGAACCACTATCCAAGAGAGTGCGCTCGAAGACTTGGTCAAAAATCACACAACTGATCAGAGGTGCTCCGGTGTCTTGTTTCTTCTGGGGGAGATTGCTGATAGCTGCGACCGTGGCTAATGAGAGGACATGTTTCTCAACTTGCTGGCGTCTGTTCTTTCTTGATGGGCGACGCTTAGTGGTACATACTTCCTTCAGTCCTTTCTTCACGGCTGGCATGTATTCCACGACCTTTAGCAAGGGAATCTCAACAGTCAATTTGTCCAAGATGTCCACAACACCTGGGTCAGACAATGCATTTTTTTGTTTTGCAATTTTTTTGGATTTTTGTATTGCATGAGGAAAAGGAATAGGTACACTACTGGCAGGAAAATCAGAGTTCTTATTTACATCAAAATCATCGCCCACAGAATGTTGCACACCCGAATTACTAAAAAGGGTACAAGCTGGGTCTTGGCATGCTGGGGTTGTTGGGCGATCAAAAAGGGTAGCATCTGCTCCATCGGCTGGCGAGGGATCGGCAGTTGCTGTCGGCTCCTCCGCTGCTGGCATGGCTTCGCTTCTGCTACTAGCTTCTTTTTGTTGTTTTTGTTTTTGCTGATTTTTTTGTATTTTCGGCTGAGGTTGTTGCTGGCATGGCACGACGGCTGGACTGGCTTCTCCTTCTTCTTCCTCCTCACCCGCCCCTGGAGCTGGCACGGCTGATGCAGAAGATGACGATCCACCTGTTTCTTTATTCACCCCATATCTGGTAGCAGGCGGAGGCAAGGCCCTACCGCTCCTGAGAGTAACAGCATTAGAAAAAGCAGTAATATCATTATCACACGCGGACTGGACATCACATTCTACCTGCTCCTTCTTCTTGAAATTGTTGGGGTTGGCTTCGACCTGCGCCGGAATGGTAGTGCGAGTGGCGGTCAGGTCATCAAGCCGCTTGGTCATCTCTGCTAGCCCTTTGACAAGTTGGGCTAGACAGTCCATGGAGGGGTTCACTGGAGGTGCCTCGGTGGTGTCAGCGTGCAGACCACGCTGTTGTTGCATCTGCTGATGCTGAGACTGTTGCTGGTGATGCTGAGGCGGGGCAGGAAGTTGAAGTTGCTGATAAGACGGAGGTGGATACTGCTGGTATTGCTGAGGCGGAGCAGCCGCGTACTGGTGATACGGCTGTGGGTGCCGGTATTGCGGCTGCTGCTGGTATGGATGGTTCTGCCTCCACTGATGTCCAAACTGGGGAGGCTGCTGGTATTGATGGTGCTGCTGGGAGGATTGCCCAAAGCGACCACCCTGAGGTTGGTGGTATTGCCGGTTGGCAAATGGCTGACCCTGTGGTTGTCCCATAGGACGGGTCGGCTGTGCGTCATGAGTCCAGACCCCATTAACTTCCTGGACCAGGGGTGGTGGTGGGAACACTGAATCGGATTCTGAAATAAACTCTGGTTGATACACAACCATCTGCTGTTGCGGCTGGCTCTGATCAGGTGCCTGCACGTAGTACACGTGCTGAACCGCCGGTGGTTGCTGGCTCGGCTGAGGCTGGTATAGCGGTGGTTGCTCGTCTTTTCTCTCAGCTGGAGCTTCGAGCGGTGCTGCCGACTGAACAGAATTGATGGTACCTACCAGCAGTTCTAGCTGCTTGGTGATGTGATCCAGCTTGTCCAAACTCTGGGTCCTCTTCTCGATCACGGCGAGTTTTTCGAGATCCTGTGATCGCTTCTCGATGATGTCGACTTTAGAGAGATGGCCCCCGATGATGCTGAGGTTGGAGCTCTCATCTCTCTCTGATTCCTTAGACGCTGCCATGTGCACTTGCTTTTGAAGGATCTGGGGTTGCTTCTGATAAGCCTTGGATGAAGAGAGGGCGGCCTCTCCTTCGACCATTTCTTCAAAGATCTGCCAGACGACGTCTTCATCCTTATTGAAGTGTGAGCCCCCACATGCTGCGTCTACGAGCCTTTGACTTTCAATGTTCAGTCCCCCGAAGAAATGCTGAACCAAGCTGGTCTTCGGAATATCATGATGGGGACATTTCTCCTGCAGGTCAGTGCTTCATGTATCGACTCATGGGGTCCTTGGGAGAAAATTACTGATACGGGCTCGCATCTGGTTGAGCCGACCCAGAGGGTAGTACTTGTTGCAAGAAGGCGGGACTTCAGCTCCTCCCAGGTCGTCACAACTTTTCCCATATGATTGACCCAATAAAGGGCCTTATCCTGTAGGCTGAAGGGGAAAGCCGTCATCTTGACAATGCCCAGAGGGACATTCGGATAGTGGGTGGTGCGGCAAATGCGGGAGAATTGCTGCAGGTGAATGTATGGCTCTTCATTGGTGTTGCCATGGAATGCAGGGAGAAGGGCTATGAATTGGGGCTTCAGCTCAAAGTGAGCGTGCACCGGTGGAATGAGAATCCACTCCGGTCATCTGGCTGTCTCCCGGATTGTATGTTTCTTTTAGTGTTGGCTTCGGCTGTGGTGGTAATTCAAAATCATCATTGTGGTCATCACCACCTCCTCCACCTTCACCTTCTCCTCTCCTGCCTCCTCTGCCTCTGCCTCCTCCTCCATCATCTCGGTTAATCACATCATTCAACATGTCCTGGAAAGCTGTCTGAGTGAGGGCCTGTTCGGTCAGCTGCTGCTGGATGGCCTGGATAGATGCTAGTAATTGTGCATTGACCTGATTCTGATCTGGCGCCTGTCCCTCTGGTGTGGGTGGCTGCTGACCCTGGCCCTTTCCTCCGGGAGCCATGTCAGGGTCTGAGTCGGAAGAGATGAACTCCGGAGTAGTCTCCAGGGCTTGCTCTGTCTTCTATCTGCATGAGGAGATAGTCCTGATCAGACTGCTTGTAATCAATGTTCAGCTGTCGAGATGATGCTGGAATTCAAGTCAACCCCAGCGTGTTGTGAATGGAAAAGGATGTAGACTGTAATCGACTTCCCTTCACAACGGCGAAAGTGGGACAAAGGTGATCCCAGTTTATTTGGTGGCCAAGAGAAAGGTAGAAGACGAGGAGTCTGGGAGTTCGATCCGCAAGGTCTGGATCGGTTCTCGGGAATCGCCTCGAAGTTATTGGCGGAGTTGAGTCCATGGAATCGATGTGGGTGTCGGCATGGTCCCGACGAAACCATCCATGGATCAACTTCGCGGAGCACAAGAGAATATCGGATTTTGGAAGAATGATACGATGGTCAACGAGGAACAAAAAGGAGTGTAAAACAGTAGAAGGGCTCGGTTGAGCGGGGTGGTCAAAGGAAGACATAACAGAATTGGCGCAAAGGCGCGGGACTTTGATCTTTGAACCTTAATCTAGATCCATACAAACACAAGACAAAATCGGGTTCACCAACTCACGCCATGTGAAGCCGTGAAAGCTCGGCTATTTATTATCTTTTTCATTTTTAGAGTTGTTATTTCAGGCATATCTTGTAACAAGTCCTTAGTACGCTACCCTATAGGAGAGAGAGTACTGCCGGAAGGGTATCCCGTACTTGTCCTCCTCCTGTGTAACCTGTAGTCTGTACTTTTTGGAGTCCTCGTAACCCTTCCTGGATCCCTACTCAGCCAAAGAAATAGAGAGAGGAAGCCGATAGGCGAAACCGCTACTTCGGTTCTCGCTCGCAACGGAATCACCCGTGAGCGTACAAGAACCTACTCGGACGCAGGACGATGAGACAGACACCCCCGTGAAGGCGTGGCCTATGCTCAATACTTCGGACAGGGTCAATGCTCTCACAACAGAGAGTCACCATTGGTGACCAAGTCCTACTCGCCTACGTACGATAGAAGCGCCATTACTTCGGAAATCCAGGCGATACACAAGGCAGTTGCAGACTGGGCTTTTGGCTCTAATCCTTAGGGGATCGCACTCGCTCAAGGGAGTAGGGTTTTGGTCCCCCTCCAAGGTACCTGAAAACAATGAGGGCTTTATGAACCCGGTACAATGATAGTCCATTACGGATTTTAATTAAGGTCAAAGTTTATTTAGCAGTCCCCTAGTTTTAATTTTTGGGTTTTCACTTTTTTTGGATCTGTTTCATACCAGCGCCTAACGTTTTGGTAGATTTTCGTTTAAGTCCTAGGTGCTCAAAATCAGAGGGAGATAGCGGAAAAGCCATGCAAGTGGTTCTATGATGGAAATCTCATCATTGAACCGAATGATGCATGCTGAGTTAGAAGACTTACAGTGCATCCCAGCTCTCTCCATGTGGTATGCAAAACAGAATTTTTAAACCTATCTACATGGCGGTGTGCATTCGTCAAAATCGCCCTAAACATTAGCTGCTATTAACGTGAAGAACCATAAGCTTGGTCATTCATCTTTAACCTAAGGGTCCGGTCTTGGCTCACCCCTCCTCTTCTCGACACACTCGAGTTTAGGAGTAGCGCTTGATGGGGCTCGCTCACGGCACGTGGGTTAAGAGATAAATGACTTAGCTGTTTAAGTTTGACTAGATCCATACGAAGTAGACTATAGGAACATGCATTCTTATTAATGTTTGGACCTAGCTACCGAGTCAAGCAACCTATATCTAGGGGCTCCAAGCACACAAAACAAAGTAAAATAAAGGCGAAAAGCACAAAACAGCAGAAAACAAAGGAAAGAAGGCGGTAGAAATCACGGAAAACAACGATGAGGCCCCCAGGTGAACAGACACCCGGGCACTGGACCTCATTGTGAAGAGTAGAGTCCTGTTAATTATTACATGCCAAAATTGTCTCTCTCTCACCAAAAATTACAGAGATAATCCTAAGTGTTCTAAGCCTATCTAATCCACATCTCCTTGCTTCCTTGATACTCTCTCCTGATGGTCATGCGAAGGGAAGACCATCCTCCTCCAAGCTTGGCTGCATGGCCTCCTAAGAAGCCATCCTTGCGTGGCGGACCCTTGCATCAAAGTCACAAAAAGAATGTATTAGAATAGCTCAATCAATTAATCATAGAGCAGATAAATTAATCACAATAAATAAAGGAATGAAGCATGGTGATTAATGGCAATAACATAGCTGCTCACAAAATATCATCAATTATGAATCAAAAATGCACACAAGAATGACAAAAATAACGTAGGCTATGCTCATTGCTCCCCGGCAACGGCGCCATTTGATAAACCCGCTTTATCATAGGTCTAAAGAGTATGTCTCACACAAGGCGGAGACAACCGATGTCGATGCGGCGACCCCACAATAAGTGCGTTTAATCAACAATTAACCCACAATCAAAGAATAAAACAATCAAGCTCAAAGGAAGTGTGAATTAATCTTTATTTACTCTACATAAAATGTATAGTGACAAGCATGTAGAGGTCGAACCACAGAGAGCAATACAAAATGCGTAGCCTAGATGTATCACCAAGTCATCCATGTGTGAAGCTTGTTTTTATGTGTGTTTTTAATTTTATATTTTTTTTTATATTTTTTTTTGTTTTTATAATTTTTATTTTGATTTTATATTTTATACTTTTTTTTATTTTCTTTTCTTTTTATATTATTAATTATATAAATCTATATACTATATATATATATATATAGAGATACATATATATAAGAAGAGAGAGAGAAGTAATATAGAATATAATGTATATATTTATAAACATAAAAACTTAATATTTAGCCTTATATTTTTAACTTTTTTTTTATTTTTATTTTTTTATATTTCTAATTTTTATGTATTTTTCACTTCAAAAATGTCCACAATATAGGACTAACTAAATAGCCGTATATAATTTGGGTTTTAAAAATATCAATTAATACCCAAAATTGCCAAATTAATTTTCACATATTAATAATAATATATAGATAATTATAAAAAGAGAAATGTATTTTTAGGGTTTTTAAAGAGTTTTTCTAATTTTGATGTTGCTTTTGGGGTTTTTATGATTTTTTTAATTTTCTTTTTCATATTTTTAGGGTTTTTCATTTTCTGAACTCAATATATATATAAATATATCATATATCATTTTTTTTTGGAATTTTTCAAAAACATTTTCTAATTTTTTTGTATTTTCTAATTTAGACAGTACCAAAAATGGCTTCTTTTTCATTTTTAATAATTAGGAAAAATGCAAAAAAAAACAAACTAAAATATGTGCGTGAACAAGCATGGCATAGAGCACCTATCCTAATTTTTGTGGATGTTTAGAAGCCTTCTAGTATTTTTAATAAATAGATAAAGACACAAAAATAAAGCAGCCTGGCAGGGGTATTTTTGCAAATAAAATAAGTTACAGGGGCTTCAGTGCAAAAATACATACTGAAATAAACATTTATTTTAATTTTTAGCACTAATTCACAATTACAAAACCCGCCAGGGGTTGCATGCAAAATATCCGCGCCTCACGTGGGACTGCACGTGAGGTGCGGAAGGACCTAAAACGTAAATAAATGAAAGTTCAAGGGTCCTTCAGCAAATTAAACATTTATTTTACAACTGACAATTTTATTTACAACACTAAATATTAAATACAAAAATGCGGGGGAGGGAATATGCAATTTACCCCCTAAAGGCGCGTGATCCAACGGCTTCCAGTGCGCCACTTATCCACGTGTCGAGCCCCCGACGCTCGATACCCCTTCGGCGATCCGTGGCTGTGATTGCATCTGAGATCTGATCGCACGGCCACGGCTGGTGCTAGATGGACGGCCCCGATTAGAACTGGGGCTGTCTCTTCGATCCAACGGCTGCTGCTGCCCACGAAGAACAGGGAAGAACAACTGACTTCCCTGGCTTCGATCGGTGATTCCTCCGCCTCCAGGCGCTCGATGTTGCTGCTTGTGGCCTCCAGACGTCCGGCGAAGCGGTGCGCACCGTTCGATATACTCCAGAAGGTCCAGGACCTCCTAGATCGGCTGAACGAGCTCGGGGAAGACAAGGGGGTCCTGAACCTCGAAGGGACTTGGACCGAGCCCCAGAGGGCTCCTTTCAGCTTGAGTCCTGCACAAATGAAAGAGGGGCTCTAGGGGCTCGAGGGGGTCTTCCTCGACCCGAGGTTTAGGGTAGACGAACGGGGAAAGGTGGAGGGCGGCGAGGTCCGGCGAAGCGGAGGAGGGAGGACCTCGATTCGCAGAGCTGGGCAAGCTCTGGTTGATCTGGAGCGTGGGTGCGTGGAGAATACGTAGGGGAAGCAGATGAGGCGGAGCGAGGGGTTGGAACGCGGCTCGATCAGGGTAGAGAGGTTCGCCGGAGCGAAACTCCGGCGACCTCGATCTGGTCTAATCGAACACCTAAGGCTATTCTAATTACTCTAAAAGCTAAATTAAGGTCTAACAATTAAAATTACGCTAAAAACGAGAAGACATCAGCTCTTATACCTGGTTTGCGACCAGGGAGCAGGACCTCCGGCGACGCGGCGGCCGTGGGCGCTCCTTCGACTCCTCCAACCGTCTGAAGCTTCCAGGAGGACCCTCCTGTCACAAGGAACCTCGAAGGACTGGAATAGATGGTGGAAAACGACTGAAAGGGAGGCCAAAATGAGGGAGGAGATCGAGAGGTTTATTTATAGACAAGGTATGCGCCCTTATTGGCCGGCGAATCTTGGTGAATCTGGGCTTTGTACAAGGAAGCATGGGGTGCGGCGTGATTTGTGGATGTACCAGGAACAATTTCCATGAAGGGTCTTATCACCCTCGAGCTACACAATTGGCGTGAAAAATCGGGGAAAAGGGGCTTCTCGTGACTTGTCAGAGGGGCGGTCCTTGGGTCTGAAGAGTTGACCCGAGGTCAACTCTGGGCGGCTTGCGATTGGTCCACGGAGGCCGCTAGAAGACAAAACAGGCTGGAGGAATAAAGAATGAATTATTTAAGTTAATAAATGATTTTATTATTTTTCGAGTATAAAATAAAAAATGTTTCTTATTTTATGTAGTATTTTAATAAGATTTTTATTTATTTTTTTGGTGTATTTTATTACGGGTTTATTTTAATAATGTGTTTATGTATGTATTTACATGTATTTTTGTGTATTTTATTTTTAATTTGTTTATTTTATTTTATTATTTTGTTTTCTTATTTTATAAATTTAGAATTTATTTTTGTGAGTATAAATATGTTTTTATTTAATTTTTATGAGATTATTTACATTTTTAAATAAATGTGTATATGTATAGGTAGGTATACTTATAGGTATTTTACCTATAAAATATATTTAATGTATTTTATTTATTTATTTATTTGTTTTAGATTTGTATTTTTAATAACTATTATATAATATGTACATTTATACAATAATAAAAATACTTAAAGAATGTTCCCCTTTTTATTTATGTACATGCTTTACATAGGTATTTTGCCTATACCTATATAGGCTTATTTTATTTCTCAAATTATTTTGGGTTTTCTTTTGATTTTAATATGTACAAGTATTATATTCATTATTTACAAGATTCTAAAAATATGAATTTATAAAATTAATGAATATTGAATAAAATGAATAGTTTAATAGGGTTCTATATACAAGGTAGGCCAAAAACCTAACTTCCACAGGTGGACTCCAAAAATTATGAAACTAATTTTATAAAATAGTTCATGGAATGCTATATAAAATTAAAGGTGAGTTTGGGTGATTTGGAGTTTTTATTTGCAAGATATGGGTCTGTGAAGTTGAGATTTTTGCTTTTTATTTTGTGTATTCCATGTACATTGTGTATTATTTTTACACAAACTTACAAAATGATAGAATAAAGGTGATGAAATGGAGATTCATCAAATGATGAATATACAAATTTTTATTTTCCAAAAAAATAAGAAAATGAGGGGAAAATAGGGGTGGGAGTAGCCAAGTTGGTTACTCTCTAGGGGCAGCCCCATTTACCTATATATATCAGAAAAGGGAAGCTGTTCTGTGTAACAGCCAACTTGGCTGTTACACGGAGCAGTTTTCCCCATTTTTTTCAAAATTATTTTCATATATATTCATCTATATATCCCTCCTACATGTCATTCAAATTTCGTAAAAAACAGAGACTCCTAAGCCCTCCATCTAGGCCGGGTAATTTTCAACGGTCTGGAATTTGTTGAAAAATCCTAGGAGTCTCTGTTTCTGATGAAATTTTAATAGAATGTTAGAGGGATGTAGTGATGAATATACAAAATTTTATTTTCCAAAGAAATAAAAAAATGAGGAAAAAATAGGGGTGGAAGTAGCCAAGTTGGCTACTCCCAGGGGGCAGCCCCATTTTACCCACATATATATATATATATATATATATAGAGGATGGGGAGCTTGCACCAAGGTGCATGTAACTTTACATGCACCGGTGCTTATATCTTCCACATTTTTTTACTTTTTTGAAAAATACCACCGTGTATATTCATCTATATATCCCTCCAATATGCCATTCAAATTTCGTCAGAAACAAAGACTCATATGACCTCCATCTAGAACAAGCTGATTACAACAATTCTAAGACCGTTAAAATTACCTGTTCTAGATGGAGATCATAGGAGTCTCTGTTTCTGACGAAATTCGAATGGTATATTGGAGGGATATGTAGATGAATATACACAGTGATATTTTTCAAAAAAAGTAAAAAAATGTGGAAGATATAAGCGCCGGTGCATGTAAAGTTACATGCACCTTGGTGCAAGCTCCCCATCCTCATATATATATATATATATATATATATATAGAGAGAGAGAGAGAGAGAGAGGAAACAGAGCCTATTTTATGAAGTAGGTAACCTTACCTACTTCACACCCATTTTTTGTCACATTTTTATTTTTTTGAAAAATACCACCATTAACTTTCATCATTATATCCCTCTAATATGTCATTCTAATTTCGTCGGAAACAGAGACCCCTATGCCCTCCATCTAGAACATGTAATTTTAACTATCTCAAAATTGTTGTAATCGACATGTTCTGAATGGAGGACATAATAGTCTCTCTTTCTGACAAATAACATGTTTGAGGGATATAATTATGAAAATTCATGGTGGTATTTTCCAAAAAAATAAAAAGTGACAAAAAATGAGCGTGAAGTAGGTAAAAGTAGGCTCCCTTTCCTCATAAATATATATAAGGGAATAAATTATGCTTATATATATAACAAAACATGAAGTGAATGCCTCAAGGAAAGCGAAGTTGACTTTCAAGAACTATCATGTGTTTCCAAGATAGGCAAACGATTTCAAACATGACCTCTATCGCTTAAATAGTTTCGTATATATGTGAATATATATGAAACTATTAGGTTGTAACACATGGGCATAAGTGTTAATAGCAAGAAATATAAAGGGTGCATAAAAAAATTTAAAATATGCAGGGCTAACCGTGTAATTTCCAATAATACATTGTGTGGTTTACATGAGCTTCACGTAGAGATTTTTTTGTAAACAAAGATATTAGAGGGGTGTCCTATGCAAATATTCAACGGACCGCATGGTAATCCATGTAAGGATCAATTGTCTTTCACATGTTTGTGATTGCACAAAAGCTCAGGGATAATATTGTAAAATTGTCAAAACAGAAGCTGGATTTTTAACCAGCCATTGCAAAAGCTCGGGGGTAATCTGGTAAAATTCCTAAAATAACATTGAAAAATAGGGTAAAAAGCTGGGTTTTTAGCCCATCCACGTGGCAATGGCTGGGCAAAAAACCCAGCTTTATATAGTTATATAGATTTTTCCTATTTTTTAGGAACAGTAAATGATTTTTTTGTAATATTTTTTTTGAAATTCCTGTACCTGAAATAAAATAAAATAAAATAAAGACAAACACAAACCGACTCGAGCTCGAAGGCTCAGTCTCAAATAAAAATATGGATAAGTGAGCGAGGAGGTTCCGTCGGAGGTGATGGATAAGAATCGAGTCTTCGGCCACCGTACGTGGTCGAAGGTGAGAGATTGTGTGAGATAGAATGTGAACATGTTGGGATTAAAAAGTGATTGTGAAATCAGGTCTTATCAGATCGATGAAGAATAATGATTAACTATGTGAAATATGATCTAAAATTGAAAATTGACAACAAAATCAAAATGAAAATTGATCACAATACCTAATTAAAAAACAGAGAATGGATTGGACCTAACCAATTGGGATCGGATTAATGCCGTAATGGCCTCGATGAAGATTGTCTCGCTGTCACTGGACGGCTCGAAGGCTGGACACCTTTCTACAACAAGAATGCTCTTGGAGATTAGGCTTCTCTCACCAAAGGATTGCTCAAGTTAGAGTGAGAGGAGGAGCAAAATAAATAGAAAACAATTGAATTTCAAAAAATAAAATAATGGAGAGGAAAAAAAGGAAAAATGTCAATGGTGGAACTAAATTAAATTAAATTAATAAATAAATATTTTTCGAAATTATATTAATTAAATAATAATAAATCCCAATAACTTAAAGAGCCACCTTAATGGTGGATTAATTAAGGAATTATTCAAATTATATACATATGGTATATTATTTACATAAATGAATAAATTGTTTTCGTCATTTTATAAATTTAAACAATAAATGTTAGTTATTTAATTTTTTGTGGTGGTTATTTAAGGAGATTAAGTATATACATATAATATATACATATGGTACATTATATACATAGTTAAATAAAGAAATTATGTTAATTTATATTTTGAAATGTATTTTTATTATGTCTTAAATAATTTTTAAAAAGTATTTATGATTATTTACAAACATTACGTATAAAAATAAATATGGATATATATGTACATTAAATAAATGGTAAAATTGCAAAAAGCACCTAAGAAACCGTCTTTCAAACCGTAACTCCAAAAATTATGAATCCACTACTATTTTAAAGATAATTTAATTTAGATTGTGATAGATGTGAGATTGATTCAATTCAAGTTCATATGGATCTAGAATCAATCTTTTATTTATTGCTTCATGGCTTTTTCTGAATGTGGTTACTTTTATTCTATACATGATTTTATTTTGCAAGCATTTTTATTATTTAGAAAATATTTTCATTTACAACTTCTGTTTAGAAAATTGTTTAATTTGAAGTCAATTTATAGACAAATAAAATAGTGTAAGTTTTATACACATACACAGAATAAATGAAAAGTATTTACAAGATATTTTTTTGGATTTTCTGATTAAAGACCCTATCTCGCCCTATTTTATTCCTGGTCGATCATGTCAAATCTTGACCTTCTCTCGAGGTTAGGGTTAACATATATATCTTGCATATATACCATATTTTATTTTCTTTATTTTACTTTATTTATTTATTTTAGGTTAAAATAGTAATAAATGTACAACATTTACATAGAGAAGCTGGTTAGTAGGAACATAGATTTATTAATATATTCCAGTTTTTTATAAGGGTTTTTTAGATAGAAGAAATGAATAAATATGATTAAATGAAAATTCATCAATGGGCTGAGAGACTAGCTAGTTGGCCAGGGTCAACAGACCCGGACCGGTCAATCATAGGGCGCAGAGATTATTGCCAAAATAGGATAGATGATAAAAATATAATAAAATGTTAAATAATTCAATTAAAAATAAAAATAAATTTATTTAATTAAATAATGTAAATAAAAAATGTTAATAAAAATTTGAAGTTAATTTCATTGATTTTTAATTAATTAAATAGTGTTTATACATGGGTTAAAATAAATACAAGGTGTTATTTATAGGTATGTACACCTATATATACAAAAATTTTAATTAATTATTCATAAAAATATATATGATTTCATATTTTATTTATCTGCAATATTTTAGGGGTTTTTATAAAATTTTTATTTGAATCTTAGGAATTAATTTAGTAGGCTAATTAAGTATGTACAAGTACAATATATACATGATGATACATATACAATATATACATGATTTTATTTTTATTGATTTTTGATCTTGTGATTTTTATTTGTATTTTATATGAGTTAAATAAAAAATTCATAATTAATAAAATAAGATAATCACAAATATGCACAATGAAATAATTAAATAATATGCATAGTGTATATAGGCATAATATACAATAGCACCCCAATTGGACATTTTCACACCTTAACTCTGATTTTTATGAAAGTGCTTCCATTTAAAAGATAATTTAATTTAGAGTACAATGAAAGTGAGTTTGGTGAATTTGGATTTCAGGTAGAGAATATATTGATCTTGAAAGTTTGTACTTTGTGGCTTTTGGAGAGTGTTGTACAATATATATATATATATATAAATTTGTGTTACAATTATTTTTATTATTTACAAAAGAATTTTATTCATAAATTTCAAGAAGAATTAATTTTTATTTACAAAGGAATTGGAGACAAATAAATTAATGGAATAATGTGTGTTTATAAACAATAATGTATATATGATGAATATGCACGAGTGACAATGAACTTTCTGGATTTTAGGCCTTATCCCCCCTACTTTATTCATTGTCGATTGGTTTAAGTCTTGACCTTCTTTCGACGTCTGATTCAACATTTATCTATTACATATATACAATCTTTTATTTTCTTTATTTTCCCTTTATTATTTTATTTATTTTAGGTTAAAATAGTGATAAATATACAATATTTACATAATAATTAGAGCTAGTAAAGGAATGGAATTAGTGGTATTTACATGTGTTCTATAAGGGATTTTAAGTTAAAATAAATGAATAAAGATGATAAAATGCAGATTCTTCATTTAGCTCCCACTGAACGGGCGCACGAGCATGCGTAGGGGAGAGGCAACTGGAGGGTGCGTCTAGGGTTGCGAGTTTCCACGTGTCGCCGCACAAGGAGGAGGTACAGAAGTGGTTGGAGTGCGACTATAGTTGTGGACGGTGAAGGGTGTGAGGACGGGGGGAACACAACCTGCTGTGGGATGTGTGCATGTGTAGTGTGTGTGTGTGGTGTGTACATGGAATGTGTGCGTATGTGAGAGAGGAGGGGGAATGAAGAAGAAGAAGTAAGGAGGAAAAAGGAAAAGGAGGAAGGGGACTGCCTACGGTGGATGGGTTCGCATGGGGAGGAGAATCAGAGGTGGTGAGCTCGTCCGCGGCCTTCACCTATGGAGAATATCTAGAGGCGATGATCCAATCACACCTTGGAGTAGGAGAGGTCATTGCTCAATGGGTAGGGACCTTGTTGTCTCTAACGACCCTAGTTTCTAGAGCTCTCACCCTACTATCATGAAGTGGCAAAGAAAATGGAGAGGAGAAGAGAATAAGAAGGAAGAAGAAGTGGTAGGTAACAAAGGAGGTGGAGAAGGTGGAAAGACATGGAAATTGAAGGAAAAAAGAATAAAATAATAAAAAAGTAGTCTACTAAAATAAAATAAAGAGAAAATATAGAAAAATTACAAAAGTATTATGATGGAAAATGTAGATCTATATTTTCCATGTAGACCTTAAATCAAAACAAATCAATATGTAGAGGAAATAAAGTTTTTGATTGCATTTGAATAATTAAAACACAATTTACGGCTTTTTTTGCTTTTAAATTAAAGATATCAACAAAATAAAAATAAAATACTATAAATAAAATGAAACACAAATGTACTTTTTGGTATTTTTAATGATATAAGAAAAAGCAAACGAAAAGGATGAAAGATTGATATCTACACTATATAAAAAGTCACTTAGCATTATTTTCAACAGTAAAATAATTTATTTTGATTTTTACAATTATGTATTTTATTAAAATATATAATAAAGAAATTAATACATGAAGAAAGAAATAAAAAAGGTTTATTTTGTATATAAAACGTTAGTGTCAAGTTAGTACATATATACAATATAAAATTAGGTCCCAAAATAGACATTTTACAAACAAGCTCATCTTAATGAAACATCCATTGGATAGATAATTTTATAACTTGATTTTTAAAAGTGAGTTTGGTGAATTCAGAGTTCATATGGAGTGATAATTTAACAGAGAAGTTGGACTTTACGACTTTTTCAGTTCAAGATCTAAGAGTACTCATTCAAGGTGAGAATTTTTTATATTTTTCTATTTTTTGATACATTTTTATATACAAGTTAGAATAGAATTAAGTCAAGAGGAATTAGTATGTATTTATTAAAAATAAAGGAAATTTAGGTATTTACAAAGGATTATTTACAAACTAATTTTAACCCATTATTATTATTATTTGTGATTTTTATATTTCGATTTCCTTCATGCACTTATTTAAAAGATTAATATGCATTATTAGTCCATTTTTATTAAGAGTTGCATTTTGTTAATTTACTGAATTAGGGGATATTTATTTGATGTTTTATTCGTGGATTCAGCTAAGATTAATATATTAAGTTGATGAATCATATATTTATTAAGCGGTAATGAAAATGACGAATGAGTAAGTTGTAGAAGAAAGAACATAAAAAGAGATGAAAAGAAGAAAAAAAAAGAAATGATATTTTTAGATTTTCTAATTGTCTGATCCAACATCACCAAGGATCTCTTTTTGTTAAATCACATCAGTTGAATCTATAACAGACATGAAAGTGTCATGCTCAAGGTAAAGTTTCAACAATTTCCCATTAATTACAAAAGGTTGTATGTCAGATGACAGACGTGGTATTACAAGGTATGTCATATGACACACTACTATGATGAAGTGGCGGATGATGGAAAATGGAGAGGAGAAGAGAATAAGAAGGAAGAAGAAATGATAAGTTACAAAGTAGGAGGATAAGATGGAAAGACATGGAAGTTGAAGGAAAAATAAATAAAATAATAAAAAAGTAGTATATTAAAATAAAATAAAGAGATAAAACTAGAAAAACTATGAAAGTGTTACGAGGGAAAATGTGGATCTATATGAGATCTACAATTTCCGTGTAGATCTTAAATCAAAACAAATCAATATGTGCAAGAAATAAAGTTTTTTGATTGTATTTTAAATAATTAAAACACAATTTTACAGGGTTTTTTTTTATTTTTTTCATTTTAATGAAATATATTCACAAAATAAAAATAAAATAAAATATTATAAATAAAGTTAAACACAACTATTTTTTTGGATTTTTAATGATTTAAGAAAAAGCAAAAGAAAAAGGATGAAAGATCAATATTTACACTATATAGAAAGTCACTTTGCATTATTTTCGACAGTAAAATAATTTATTTTGTTTTTTTAATATGTATTTTATTGAAATATATAATAAAGAAATCAATATAAGAAGAAAGAAATAAAAAGGATTAAATTTGTATATAAAATGTTATTGTCAAGTTAGTACATATATACAGTATACAATAAGGTCCCAAAACAGACATTTTGCAAACAAGAAAGAAATAAAAAGGCTTAAATTTGTGTATATACTTGTTAGTGTCAAGTTAGTATATATATATATATATATATATATATATATATATATATACAGTATACAATAAGGTCCCAAAACATACATTTTGCAAACAAGCTCATCTTAATGAAGTCACTTCCATTGGATAGATAATTTTACAATTTTATTTTTAAAAGTGAGTTTGGAGAACTTGGAATTCACATGGAGCGGAATTTAACTGAGATGTTGGACTCTACAACTTTTTTTGTTCAAGATCTAAGAGTATTTATTCAAGGTGGGAATTGTTTTATATTTTTTAAATACATTTTTATTTACAAGTTAGAAAAGAATTAAGTCAAAAGGAGTTGGTATGCATTTTTTAAAAATAAAGGAAATTTGTATATTTACAAGGGACTATTTACAAAAAATTTTAACCCATTATTATTATTTTTTGTGATTTTTATTTTGATTTATTTCATGCACTTATTTAAAACATAAATATGCATTGTTAGTCCATTTTGTAAGAGTTGTATTTTCTTAATTTATTGAATTTGGGGATATTTATTTGGTGTCCTATTCATGGATTCAAGCTAAGATTAATATATCAAGATGATGAATAACAGATTCATTAAGCAGTAATGAAAGCAATGGATGAGTAAGTGGTAGAAGAAATAACAGAAAAAAAGAGATGAAAAGAAGAAAAAAAGAAATGATATTTTTAGGTTTTCTAATTTTTGATCCAACAGCAGCAGGGAGCTCTTTCTGTTAAATCACATCAGTTGAATCTACAATGGACATGAAAGTGCCATGCTCAAGGTTAGGTTTCAACAATTGCCCATTAATTACAAAAGGTTGTATGTCAGATGCCATGCATGGTATTACAATGCACGTCATCTGACACACTACTATTACGAAGTGGCGGATGATGGAAAATGGAGAGGAGAAGAGAATAAGAAGGAAGAAGAAATGATAAGTTACAAAGGAGGAGGAGAAGATTGAAAGAAATGGAAGTTGAAGGAAAAAGAAATAAAATAATAAAAAAGTAGTCTACTAAAATAAAATAAAGAGACAAAACTAACAAACCTATGAAAGTGTTACAATAGAAAATGTGGATATATCTGAGATCTACATTTTCCACGTAGACCTTAAAATCAAAACAAATCAATATGTACAAGAAATAAAGTTTTTTGATTGCATTTTAAATAATTAAAACGCAATTTTACATGTTTTTTATTATTTTGCATTTCAGTTAAAATATATTAAAAAAATAAAATTAAATACTATAAATAAAGTGAAACACAAATATATTTTTTGGGATTTTTAATGATTTAAGAGAAAGCAAAAGAAAAAGGGTGAAAGATCAATATTTAAACTATATACAAAGTAACTTTGCATTATTTTCAATGGAAAAATAATTTCTTTTGATTTTTTATTATGTATTTTATTAAAATATATAATAAAGAAACCAATATAAGAAGAAAGAAATAAAAAAGGATTAAATTTTTATATAAAATGTTAGTGTCAAGTTAGTACATATATACAGTATACAATAAGGTCCCAAAATAGACATTTTGCAAACAAGAAAGAAATAAAAAGGCTTAAATTTGTATATAAAATGTTAGTGTCAAGTCAGTACATATATACAGTATACAATAAGGTCCCAAAACAAACATTTTGCAAACAATCTCATCTTAATGAAATCACTTCCATTGGATAGATAATTTTACAATTTCATTTTAAAAGTGAGTTTGGAGAATTTGCAATTCACATGGAGTGGAATTTAACTGAGATGTTGGACTCTACAACTTTTTTTGTTCAAGATCTAAGAGTGTTTATTCAAGGTGGGAATCGTTTTATATTTTTTTAGACACATTTTTATATAAAAGTTAGAAAAGAATTTAGTCAAAAGGCATTAGTATGCATTTATTAAAAATAAAGGAAATTTGTGTATTTACAAGGGATTATTTACAAACAAATTTTAACCCGTTATAATTATTTTTTGTGATTTTTAATTTGAATTATTTCATGCACTTATTTAAAAGATAAATATGCATTGTTAGTCCATTTTTGTAAGAGTTGTATTTTCTTAATTTATTGAATTTGGGGATATTTATTTGATGTTTTATCCATGGATTCACGCTAAGATTAATATATCAAGATGATGAACCACAAATTCATTAAGCGGTAATGAAAGCAATGATGAGTAAGTGGTAGAAGAAATAATAGAAAAAGAGATGAAAAGAAGAAAAAAAGAAATGATATTTTTAGGTTTTCTAATTGTTTGATCCAATAGCAGCAGGGAGCCCTTTCTGTTAAATCACATCAGTTGAATCTACAACGGACATGAAAGTGCCATGCTCAAGGTTATTCAATAAATTGCCCATTAATTACAAAAAGGTTGTATGTCTGATGACATGCATGGTATTACAATGCACGTCATCTGACACATTGCTATTACGAAGCGGCGGATGATCGAAAATGGAGAGGAGAAGAGAATAAGAAGGAAGAAGAAATGATAAGTTACAAAGGAGGAGGAGAAGATTGAAAGACATGGAAGTTGAAGGAAAAAGAAATAAAATAAAAAAAGTAGTCTACTAAAATAAAATAAATAGACAAAACTAGAAAAAGTATGAAAGTGTTACAATAGAAAATGTGGATATATATGAGATCTACATTTTGCACGTAGACCTTAAAATCAAAACAAATAAATATGTACAAGAAATAAATTTTTTTGATTGCATTTTAAATAATTAAAACGCAATTTTACATGTTTTTTATTTTTTTGCATTTCAGTTAAAATATATTAAAAAAATAAATTTAAATACTATAAATAAAGTGAAACACAAATTTATTTTTTTAGGATTTTTAATGATTTAAGAAAAAGCAAAAGAAAAAGGGTGAAAGATCAATATTTAAACTATATACAAAGTAACTTTGCATTATTTTCAACGGAAAAATAATTTATTTTGATTTTTTTATATGTATTTTATTAAAATATATAATAAAGAAATCAATATAAGGAGAAAGAAATAAAAAGGATGAAATTTGTATATAAAATGTTAGTGTCTAGTTAGTACATATATACAGTATACAATAAGGTCCCAAAACAGACATTTTGCAAACAAGAAAGAAATAAAAAGGCTTAAACTTGTATATAAAATGTTAGTGTCAAGTTAGTACATATATACAGTATACAATAAGGTCCCAAAACAAACATTTTGCAAACAAGCTCATCTTAATGAAATCACTACCATTGGATAGATAATTTTACAATTTCATTTTAAAAGTGAGTTTTGAGAATTTGGAATTCACATGGAGTGGAATTTAACTGAGATGTTGGACTCTACAACTTTTTTTGTTCAAGATCTAAGTGTATTTATTCAAGGTGGGAATCGTTTTATAGTTTTTTAGATACATTTTTATATAGAAGTTAGAAAAGAATTTAGTCAAAAGGCATTAGTATGCATTTATTAAAAATAAAGGAAATTTGTGTATTTACAAGGGATTATTTACAAACAAATTTTAACCCATTATAATTATTTTTTGTGATTTTTAATTTGAATTATTTCATGCACTTATTTAAAAGATAAATATGCATTGTTAGTCCATTTTTGTAAGAGTTGTATTTTCTTAATTTATTGAATTTGGGGATATTTATTTGATGTTTTATTCATGGATTCACGCTAAGATTAATATATCAAGATGATGAATCACTGATTCATTAAGCGGTAATGAAAGCAATGGATGAGTAAGTGGTAGAAGAAATAACAGAAAAAGAGATGAAAAGAAGAAAAAAAGAAATGATATTTTTAGGTTTTCTAATTGTTTGATCCAACAGCAGCAGGGAGCCCTTTCTGTTAAATCACATCAGTTGAATCTACAACGAACATGAAAGTGCCATGCTAAAGGTTATTCAATAATTGCCCATTAATTAGAAAAGGTTGTATGTCTGATGACATGCATGGTATTACAATGCACGTCATCTGACACATTGCTATTACGAAGCGATGGATGATCAAAAATGGAGAGGAGAAGAGAATAAGAAGGAAGAAGAAGTGATAAGTTACAACGGAGGAGGAGAAGATTAAAAGACATGGAAGTTGAAGTAAAAAGAAATAAAATAAAAAAGTAGTCTAGACTACTAAAATAAAATAAAGAGACAAAACTAGAAAAACTCTGAAAGTGTTACAATAGTAAATGTGGATATATATGAGATCTACATTTTCCACGTAGACCTTAAAATAAAAAACAAATCAATATGTACAAGAAATAAACTTTTTGATTGCATTTTAAATAATTAAAACGCAATTTTACATGTTTTTTTATTTTTTTACATTTCAGTTAAAATATATTTAAAAAAATAAAATTAAATACTATAGATAAAGTGAACCATAAATTTATTTTTTGGGATTTTTAATGATTTAAGAAAAAGCAAAAGGAAAAGGGTGAAAGATCAATATTTAAACTATATACAAAGTAACTTTGCATTATTTTCAACGGAAAAATAATTTATTTTGATTTTTTATTATGTATTTTATTAAAATATATAATAAAGAAATCAATATAAGAAGAAAGAAATAAAAAGGATTAAATTTGTATATAAAATATTAGTGTCAAGTTAGTACATATATACAATATACAATAAGGTCCCAAACCAGACATTTTGCAAACAAGAAATAAATAAAAAGGCTTAAATTTGTATATAAAATGTTAGTGTCAAGTTAGTACATATATACAGTATACAATAAGGTCCTAAAACAGACATTTTGCAAACAAGCTCATCTTAATGAAATCACTTCCATTGGATAGATAATTTTACAATTTCATTTTAAAAGTGAGTTTGGAGAATTTGGAATTCACATGGAGTGGAATTTCACTGAGATGTTGGACTCTACAACTTTTTTTGTTAAAGATCTAAGAGTATTTATTCAAGGCGGAAATAGTTTTATATTTTTTAGATACATTTTTATATAGAAGTTAGAAAAGAATTAAGTCAAAAGGCATTAGTATGCATTTATTAAAAAAAGGAAATTTGTTTATTTACAAGGGATTATTTACAAAGAAATTTTAACCCATTATTATTATTTTTTGTGATTTGTATTTTGAGTTATTTCATGCACTTATTTAAAAGATAAATATACATTGTTAGTCCATTTTTGTACGAGTTGTATTTTCTTAATTTATTGAATTTGGGGATATTTATTTGATGTTTTATTCATGGATTCAAGCTAAGATTAATATATCAAGATGATGGATCACATATTCATTAAGCGATAATGAAAGCAATGGATGAGTAAGTGGTAGAAAATATAACAGAAAGAGAGATGAAAAGATGCAAAAAAAGAAATGATATTTTTAGGTTTTCTAATTGTTTGATCCAACGGCACCAGGGAGCTCTTTCTATTAAATCACATCAGTTGAATCTACAACGGACATGAAAGTGCCATGCTCAAGGTAAGGTTTCAACAATTTCCCATTAGTTACAAAAGATGGTATGTCGGATGACATGCATGTCATTACAATGCATGTCATCTGACACACTACTATTATGAAGTGGCGGATGATGGAAAATGGAGAGGAGAAGAGAATCAGAAGGAAGAAGAAATGATAAGTTACAAAGGAGGAGGAGAAGATTGAAAGACATGGAAGTTGATGGAAAAAGAAATAAAATAATAAAAAGTAGTCTACTAAAATAAAATAAAGAGACAAAACTAGAAAAACTATGATAGTGTTACGTTAGAAAATGTCGATATATATATGAGATCTACACTTTCCATGTAGACCTTAAAATCAAAACAAATCAATATCTACAAGAAATAAAGTTTTTTGATTGCATTTTAAATAATTAAAACACAATTTTACATGTTTTTTTTATTTTTTTGCATTTTAGTTAAATATATTAAAAAATAAAAAATACTATAAATATAGTGAAACATAAATTTATTTTTTTGGGATTTTTAATGATTTAAGAAAAAGCAAAAGAAAAAGGATGAAAGATAAATATTTACACCATATACAAAGTCCCCTTGCATTATTTTCAACGGTAAAATAATTTATTTTGATTTTTTATTATGTATTTTGTAAAAATATATAATAAATAAATCAATATAAGAAGATAGAAATAAAAAGGATTAAATTTATATATAAAATGTTAGTGTCAAGTTAGTACATATATACAGTATAGCAAAAAAGCTCATCTTAATGAAATCACTTCCATTGGATAGATAATTTTACAATTTCATTTTTAAAAGTTAGGAGAATTTGGAATTCACATGGAGTGAATTTTAACTGAGATATTGGACTCTACAACTTTTTTTTCAATATCTAAGAGTATTTATTCAAGGTGGGAATTGTTTTATATTTTTTTAGATACATTAGTATATACAAGTTAGAAAAGAATTAAGTTAAAAGGAGTTAGTATGCATTTATTAAAAATAAAGGAAATTTGTTTATTTACAAGGGCCTATTTACAAACAAATTTTAACCCATTATTATTTTTTTGTGATTTTCATTTTGATTTATTTCATGCATTTATTTAAAAGATAAATATGCATTGTTAGTCCATTTTGTAAGAGTTGTATTTTCTTAAGTTATTGAATTTGGGGATATTTATTTGCTATTTTATTCATGGATTCAAGCTAAGATTAATATATTAAGATGTTGAATCACATATTTATTAAGCGGTAATGAAAGCAATGGATGAGTAAGTGGTAGAAGAAAGAACAGAAAAAGAGATGAAAAGAAGAAAAAAAAGAAATGATATTTTTAGGTTTTCAAATTGTTTGATCCAACAGCACCATGGAGCTCTTTCTGTTAAATCACATCAGTTGAATCTACAACGGACACGAAAGTTCCATGTTCAAGGTAAGGTTTGAACAATTGCACATTAATTGCAAAAGGTTGTATGTAAGATTACATGCATGGTATTACAATGCATGTCATCTGACACACTACTATTACGAAGTGGCGGATAATGGAAAATGGAGAGGAGAAGAGAATAAGAAGGAAGAAGAAATGATTATTTACAAAGGAGGAGGAGAAGATTGAAAGAGATGGAAGTTGAAGGAAAAAGAAATAAAATAATAAAAAGTAGTCTACTAAAATAAAATAAAGAGACAAAACTAGAAAAACTATGAAAGTGTTATGATAGAAAATGTGGATCTATATGAGATTAACATTTTCCATTTAGACCTAAAAATCAAAACAAATCAATATGTAGAAGAAATAAAGTTTTTTGATTGCATCTTAAATAATTAAAACATAATTTTACAGGTTTTTTTATTTATTTTTGCATTTTAATTAAAATATGTTAAAAATAAAATAAGATACTATAAATAAAGTGAAACACAAATATATTTTTTGGTATTTTTAATGATTTAAGAAAAAGCAAAATAAAAAGGGTGAAAAATCGACATTTATACTATATACAAAATCACTTTGCATTATTTTCAATGGTTAAATAATTTATTTTGATTTTTTAATTATGTATTTTATTAAAATATATAATATAGAAATCTATATAAAAAGAAAGAAATAAAAATGCTTAAATTTGTATATAAAATGTTAGTGTCATGTTAGTACATATATACAGTATACAATAAGGTCCCAAAACAAACATTTTGCGAACACGCTCATCTTAATGAATTCACTTCCATTGGATAGATAATTTTACAATTTTATTTTTAAAAGTGAGTTTGGAGAATTTGAAATTCACATGGAGTGGAATTTAACTGAGATGTTTGACTCTACAACTTTTTTTTGTTCAAGATCTAAGAGTATTTATTCAAGGTGGGAATTATTTTATATTTTTTTAGATACATTTTTATATACAAGTTATAAAATAATTAAGTCAAAAGGAGTTATTATGCATTTAATAAAAATAAAGGAAATTTGTGTATTTACAAGGAATTATTTACAAACAAATTTTAACCCATTATTATTATTATTTGTTATTTTTATTTTGATTTATTTCATGCACTTATATAAAAGAAAAATATGCATTGTTAATCCATTTATGTAAGAGTTGTATTTTCTTAATTTATTGAATTTGGGGATATTTATTTGATGTTTTATTCATGGATCCAAGCTAAGATTAATATATTAAGATGATGAATCACATGTTTATTAAGCAGTAATGAAAGCAACGGATGATTAAGTGGTAGAAGAAATAACAGAAAAAGAGATGAAAAGAAGAAAAAAAAGAAATTATATTTTTAGGTTTTCTAATTGTTTGATCCAACAACACCTGGGAGCACTTTCTGTTAAATCACATCAGTTTAATCTACGACAGACACGAAAGTGCCATGCTCAAGGTAAGGTTTGAATAATTGCCCACTAATTACAAAAGGTTGTATGTCAGATGACATGCATGGTATTACAATGCATGTCATCTGACACACTACTATTACGAAGTGGCAGATGATGGAAAATGGAGAGGAGAAGAGAATAAGATGGAAGAAGAAATGATAAGTTACAAAGGAGGAGGAGAAGATTGAAAGACATGGAAGTTAAAGGAAAAAGAAATAAAATAATAAAAAGTAGTCTACTAAAATAAAATAAAGAGACAAAACTAGAAAAACTATGAAAGTGTTATGATAGAAAATGTGGATCTATATGAGATCAACAGTTTCCATTTAGACCTTAAAATCAAAACAAATCAATATGTATAAGAAATAATGTTTTTTGATCGCATCTTAAATAATTAAAACATAATTTTATAGTTTTTTTTATTTTTTATTGCATTTTAGTTAAATTATATTGAAAAAATAAAATTAAATAAAATACTATAAATAAAGTGAAACACAAACATATTTTTTTGGTATTTTTAAAGATTTAAGAAAAAACAAAAGAAAAAGGATGAAAGATCAATATTTATACTATATACAAAGTCACTTAGCATTATTTTATATAGTAAAGTAATTTATTTTGTTTTTTTAATTATGTATTTTATTAAAATATAATAAATAAATCTATATAAGAAGAAAGAAATAAAAAGTCTTAAATTTGTATATAAAATGTTAATGTCAAGTTAGTACATATATACAGTATACAATAAGGTCCCAAAATAGACATTTTGCAAACAAGCTCATCTTAATGAAATTACTTCCACTGGAAAGATAATTTTACAGCTTTATTTTTAAAAGTGAGTTTGGAGAATTTGGAATTCACATGGAGTGGAATTTAACTGAGATGTTGGACTCTACAACTTTTTTTGTTCAAGATCTAAGAGTATTTATTCAAGGTGGAATTGTTTTATATTTTTTAGATACATTTTTATATACACGTTAGAAAAGAATTAAGTCAAAAGGAGTTAGTATGCATTTATTAAAAATAAAAGAAGTTTGTGTATTTACAAAGGATTATTTACAAACAAATTTTAACCCATTATTATTATTATTTGTGATTTTAATTTTGATTTATTTCATGCACTTGTTTAAAAGATAAATATGCATTATTAGTCCATTTTTGTAAGAGTTGTATTCTTAATTTATTGAATTTAGGGATATTTATTTAATGTTTTATTCATGGATTGAAGCTAAGATTAATATATTAGGATGATGAATCACAGATTTATTAAGTGATAATGAAAGCAATGGATGAGTAAGTGGTAGAAGAAAGAATAGAAAAAAAGATGAAAAGAAGAAAAAAAGAAATGATATTTTTGGGTTTTCTAATTGTTTGATCCAAATGAACCAGGGAGCTCTTTATGTTAAATCACATCAGTTGAATCTACAACGGACATGAAAGTGCCATGCTCAAGGTAAGGTTTCAACAATTTCCCATTAATTACAAAAGGTTGTATGCCAGATGACATGCACGGTATTACAATGCATGTCATCTGACACACTACTATTACGAAGTGGCGAATGATGGAAAATGGAGAGGAGAAGAGAATAAGAAGGAAGAAGAAATGATAAGTTACGAAGGAGGAGGAGAAGATTGAAAGACATGGAAGTTGATGGGAAAAGAAATAAAATAATAAAAAAGTAGTCTACTAAAATAAAATAAAGAGATAAAACTAGAAAAACTTTGAAAGTGTTACGATAGAAAATGTGGATCTATATGAGATCTACATTTTCCATGTAGACCTTAAAATCAAAACAAATTAATATGTACAAGAAATAAAGTTTTTTGATTGCATTTTAAATAATTAAAAGCACACTTTTACATGTTTTTTTATTTTTTTGCATTTTAGTTAAAATATATTAAAAAAATAAAAATAAAATAAAATACTATAAATAAAGTGAAGCACAAATATATTTTCTGGGATTTTTAATGATTTAAGAAAAATCAAAAGAAAAAGGGTGAAAGATCAATATTTACTCTATAGACAAAGTCACTTTGCATTATTTTGAATGTTAAAATAATTTATTTTGATTTTTTAATTATGTATTTTATTAAAATATATAATAAAGAAATCTATATAAGAAGAAATAAATAAAAAGGCTTAAATTTGTATATAAAATGTTAGTGTCAAGTTAGTACATATATACAGTATACAATAAGGTCCCAAAACAAACATTTTGCAAACAAGCTCATTGATGAATACTCATTCATCACTCTTTATTCTTATATTTTAGCTACAAAAACCTTTGCAAATGCATGTAGATATGTGTAAACACAAATAATGACCAAAAGCATGCATGGTGTAAAAACTAATAATCAGCATGTTTTTGTGCAAAAATAAAAGAATAAAGATTAAAAAGAAAAAGAAGGAAATATTTAGAATAAATGTTGAGCAACCTAATCCCAAGGGAGGGCTCAACATGGGTCTGACCGCATAAAAGCCAAAGTAGAGAGAGATAGGGGCTCATGTGTGTAAATATACCTGTAAATATTAATAAAAATATTTTCCTCCAAAAATAGAATAAAATGTGCTTATGTATATTTGTGAATATTTGTAAATATAAAATCAATACAAAAATAGAAAAAAAATCAAAAAGAAAACAAAAATATTCACTTGTGCATATTTACCATGTACATATACCCACACTTATCTATATTTATTTAACCTCATAAATAAATAAATAAATTAAAATCCATAAAAATTTGTACATATTTTATCTTTTATGGTGTAAATAAATAAAATAAAAACTACAAAAATAAAAATCAAATAAAAAAAGAACAAAATTAAAATCCAAAAAGAATATTGTAAATATACCATGTATATATATGTATATATCTATTTATTTCACTCTTATATATAAATAATAAAAATAAAATAAAAATATCTTTTATTCCTAATTTTATGCTATAAATAAATAAAATATAAAATGGGGATAAAAATGTATAAAATAACATTAAAAAATCAAAAATCAAAAACCTATATTGTGTAAATACCTATGTATAGCTCTATAGTGTACATACCCTATTTTTGTTTTGAAAAATTAATTAAAAATCACCAAAATATAGAAAAAATATTTTTCATGTTTTAAGTTTTCTTTAATTCAGCCATTTGCTATTTTTAAATGAATATTCAAATTATTTTGATGTGGCCCCCTCTCATTGGTCCACGGGGGATGTTGACCCCCCGGTCAACTCCCCCCTGTGGACCACTTCCCACGGGTCGTGACGCCCGACCCGATTTCTCAGATTTTTCACGTCACGACCAGACCTCCGTATACCCAAACCCATGGTCCTACTCATTCGTGCCAGATCCGACACCCTCGCCGGGATGCCCGCCTCGGGGTCCGCGCTCTGAGCTGCCCTACCCGATCGACTTTAGCCGGACCCCTGGCTGTATAAATGCTGAGCTCCGCCTCCATTTTCCCGATCTTTGGCTCATTCTCCTTCCACCCAGTGACCTCCAGTGCCTTCGCGAGAGTGACAGCTCGCTCCGGGCGTTGTTGCAACGAGGAGGAGACGTCTCGGCCACTAATCCAGCGTCTTAGCGCCGCCGTGCTCCGCCTGAAGGTAGAGCTCGAGCCTCTGGTCCCGACGACCCGCGAGGCAACGAACCAGAGCTTCCAGAGCTCACGCCCAGTCGACTCATCCGCCCAGGTAGCCTTAGTTCTCTTCCCTTTTCTTTGATTTTGCATTTCCCCCAATTCACCCCTTTTCTGTTCTGCTTCGATTCCGTCCATCCTAGTCGCCTATCCGATCATCGGAGCATCCCATCACGACTGCCTTCCCCTCGTGCATCTTCTTCGCCCATCCATTCAACCCAGCTCGCACAGGAGCTGGGGTTTCGAGCTCCTCCGCCGTCGCATCATCGGAGCTCGACCGCCCCGCCGCACCGACCACCTTCACCCCCGCTTACAGGGTCGAGGCACTTTGCCCTCGACCCACAAGTCTGCTGATATGCTTTGCAGGTCCATTCGAGGCCATCTGAGGGTCTCGACCATTTGAAGCAGCTGCTCTTCCTCCGCCGACCTCGCCTGAGCTCCCCAGAGCTCCGTCGAGCCATCGGAGGATACCAGTAGACACGGAAGGCCTCCACGCTTCTTCTCCGATCATCCGTGGCCTTCGAGGAGTCCTCCAGCGCCTACACGAGCCCGACGAAGTTCGTCGGAGCCCAGTTCATCGAGGACCCTCCCCCGCCGTTCGATCCTCTTCCAGCTCCAGTTTGCATCTCCGCCGTCCATCTGAGGAGCCGACACCACCATTCGATCCTTGGAGGAGAGATCATGACCGTTGATCGTCGAGGGATAGCCCCAGCGCATCTGAGCCGATGGATCTACACGTGGCGCTCATCCGACGGTCGACTTAATAAAGGGTAAATATCACCTTAGGCCCTTAGTTTCTTAGCTGTTCTGTTTTAGTCCTGTAAATAGTTTTAAACTTTTATTTGCGTTGGGTAAATTGCATAGTGGACCCTATCATTTTCTGTATCTACATGTATGCCCCTGCTTGTAGTGGATCACGTGCATCGACACGTGTTTTGTTGGGTTAATTGCATGTATGGACCTCCAGTTCTAGTGTGTTAATGAATGATTTTATAGTTTTATTAATTGCAAATATGCCCCTGTGAATGGTTTTTATGCGCATGTGCTTGATTTAGTGGGTTATTTACACTGAGGCCCCTGGACTGTTAATACTTGTTATTAAACAGTCCAAAAACTTAGTTTCGTTGCAATTAGGTCCCTGAGTGCCCAAGTCACGCGTCTCGTGCGTGTTTTCTTGGAAATTTTGCACCGGACCCCCTGGAACTCTTCCTAATTGCGTATAGGTCCCTGTGCACTGTACCCTCCCTTTTATTTTCAATAAAATAGCAAATTAACTCCAAATTCGATGAAAATTGGATACATGGCTCCTGCCATGGTGTAAAATTTTCTAGAATTTTTGGAGACATTTTTGGTTTCATTTGTTATTTTTAAAAATTCAAAAACAAGATTTTTCTTTACTGTCTGAATTGAACATTCACAAAAATTTTTAAAATACTTCTAAAATTCGTAAAAAAATTAGACAGTAGTTGTTTTACCTTGTTTGATTTTTTGACCAATTTTGGTCATTTTTGGGTATAGAAAACCCTTAAAAATTACAAAACACTAAAAACCCTATAAAAATTCTAATAATTAATTTAAAAATCCAAAAACAATAATTCCAGTGCCCAAATTTTCCTTATACTTTCTAGTTTTTAGGAAAATTACCTTCAGACATTGATAGGGCCCTTATCTATTTTATATTGACCCTCCAAGTCTGACTGGACAACATCACTGCTTTCTTATCTTGTTTGATTTTTAGAAAATTCAATAAACATCAGAAAATACTAAAAATTAACCAAAAACAGTAAAAAACATAAAAAACATAAAAATATTTTTATTTTGATTTTTGGGTGATTTTTAAGTGTTTAAATAATTGGTTGTATTGGCTTGTTTATTTGTTTTCTTTATTTTATTCATTAATTGAAAATCCAAAAAAATATAAAAACCCCAAAAATCCACCAAAAACACTTGACTCTATTCTTGACTACTTCGTAGGCCGCAAGGCCATCACGTGCTCCCTGAGTCCGACCCTGGTCGCTATACCGGGTTAATATAATAGCGAGACCGCTACTTGAGCTTATTTGATTTTTGTCCGATTTTGGTGGTCTATTTTTTTCTCGATTGACCACCCGAGCGATTGAGGTCGCAACGACTGCATGAGATATACCTGATCTACCTCGCTTGCTCGGTTTACGTGGTCATCAGAATGGCGCCGTTGCCGGGGAGCACGGCTTAGTAGTCGTCTTTTTCCGTGGTTTTCTTTTTCGCGGTTTTATGTATAGATTTTTGTATATATATTTTTCTGACATTGTTTATATAATAATTTGGTTGATAACACTTTGTTTGTTTCTTGCGAGGGCCCGAGGACTGAGGCGGCGACTCTCGAGTAGCCGGCACAACCGCGGGATTCGGAGGCGGCCCCCTTCTGCACGGAGCCGCAGGAGAGTGTGAGGAGAAACTTAGTGTGGAATAGCTTAGTTTTAATTTTTGCTATCATAACTGTTGTAATAATACAGGGACAACAGCAGGACTTGGACTGAGACTTTTCTCGGGTCTGTTTCGCCGAGCACCGTTGTGCTCGGGGGACCCTTAGACTTTGCGCGGCTTTTTCGCGGTTTTCATTTTTCGCTGCCTTTTACGGTTTTACGCGGTTTTTATCGAGCCCCTAGATCTAGGACTTTCTGCTTGACTGTGCCGTAATTAGTAGGATCCACACACCTAATAGACTGCTTGTGCCTATAGATCGTTAATTGGACCTACTAATAAAAGATTAATAAAAATAGCTGATTCATTTTCCTTCGAGCCTACGCGTCGCGAGCCTGCCCCGTTAAGCGCTACTCCTGAACTCGACCTGTCGAGAAGAGGAGGGGTGGGTCTAGACCGAACTCTATGGATCGAAG
Organism: Ottelia alismoides; assembly: GCA_037367405.1. Lineage (NCBI taxonomy): Eukaryota > Viridiplantae > Streptophyta > Magnoliopsida > Alismatales > Hydrocharitaceae > Ottelia > Ottelia alismoides. The sequence continues at coordinate 354,763 of JAZKJV010006758.1, forward strand.
GCTGGTGATCAGCTAGACGGTTCTATCGAGTAGAAATTACCTACTTAGGACTTGGCTTTTCCCGCTGCACCATATAGGTAGTTTACTTTCTGTCTTTCAATTCTGCGCGGATCATATTGCATGTAGAGTGCTGGAGTCAGGTACGCCTTTCTTACTTTGCATGCATCATTGATTTTCGTGCATCGGCTTTTTTAACTTCTCCCCCCTGTTTTGGACTTAATAACCAGGAGAACCGAAAAATTCGTTAGGCATTTTTGCTTTTATCGAAAAAGACCTAAAAAGAAAAACCATAAAATTGGGACTGCTAAAACTATTGATCACTAAAAGACACTTGACTTAAAAACTTGTCTTGGGGAGAGCAACCCCCTAATTGCTTGGTTTGATTGTGCGAGAGAGTGACCCGAACACTAGGTAGAGCCCTTCGGTACTATTCTCGACTGATTACCGACTTCTTGTGTGCATGACAGTCGGTTCGGAAAGTATCGGATATCCCAACAGGTCATGTAATCGCTCTGATATCTTGATTGTTCACCAAAATAAAATTGACAAGATAATTGACCGAGCCTTTACGGTCTTCAGCTCGCGTTGCGTTGGTGAACTGGGGGTTTGCTTGTGATCATAGTTTTTCCAGATCTCATCCGCCTTAATCGCCAGATCACGATGATGGGCAGGAGGTCTCTTAGGCAGCCTCTGGCTGCACCGCGTTTTAGCACTCCGGCCCATTCATCTAGGTCGGTTCGTGGGAGCTCAGACCCGCTCTCCGAACCCGAGTACGACTCCACCCTGTTCCCCCTCGACCACCCTTCTTCTTCTGATACCGAGATACCAGTGCCAGAGGAGAAACAAACAGATAATTTATCGGCACCTGAGTTCAGTTGTTTTGATTTTTTAGAGACCATGGCCGGCGCTAGTGATGATCGCTCCAGAGGTCCGCAGGAGGAGCATTTTGTTCTGGACCAGGGTTCGATCAACTCCACCCTGATCGCCTCCCTTGAGTCAGTACAGCAACAATTGAGGGATCAGGGGGCATTCATGATAGAGATGAGGCGAGAGCTTGAGCAGTTGAGAGCTGACCGCGAGAAACGCGGAGGAGGACCCGACGATGCGGCAGCTGCCGCAGCAGCCGCAACAGCAGCCACAACAGCAGGAGCAGGACCACCGAGATCGATGCGGGAGAACCACAATCTCGGATCGACTCTGACGCACCCAACGATCGTGGGGGAATTCAAGTTCCCCCCGAACACTTTGCAGCTTCTACCCCGGTTCCATGGGTTGGCCACTGAGGAGCCTCATCTCCACCTTCAGGAGTTTGAGATGATTTGCGGTACTGTCCACGATTGTCAGGTGGACCAGGATACCATAAGGATGATTGCCTTCCCCTTCTCTTTGGCAGACAGAGAAGCCACCTGGCTGAAACATCTGGAGAAGTTTGTCTACACTTGGGAGCAGCTCCGTGCTGAGTACTTGCACAAGTACTATCCACTCAGGCGGACCAATGCCGCGAGAGCCCTGATCAGCAACTTCTCCATGCTCCCCAACGAGCAGTTCCATGAGGCATGGGAGAGGTTCAGAGAGTTGACTGATAGATGCCCGCACCACGACATTTCTAAGCCGAACCTCGTGCAGAGCTTTTTCGGCGGGCTGACACCAGAGCTTCAGGGCTTGGTGAACGCTTCTTGTGGCAGGTCTTACTTCGCCAAGGATCACGACCAGGTCTGAGCCATCTACGAGGAGATGGCCGAGAACTACATGGTGATGTCCCAGACCCGGTTGTACACTCAGGGCAGACCCCAGCAGCCACAGACCGTGTAGTACCAGAGGATAGCACGGGTCCACGCCGGTCCTTCCAGTTCGTCTGCATTAGCAGCAGCACAGGCCGAGTCATCAGCCGCCGCGGACATGGGGATCATCAGCGAGAAGCTGGACCGGATGGAGTTGATTGAGAAGAAGCAGTGACAGGGCATCACTCAGATGGAGCAGATGGCACAGACTCTGAGCGACATGAAGACCCAGCTCATGTGTCTCCAGGAGGCACAAACGGCTTCCCAGCCCCGTCTTCAGTCGCGAGGCGATTCCGGCAGCATTAGCAGCTCGTACCAGCGCTCCAGCTCACACCAGCAGCCTAGACAGGTTCACCTTGTACAGGCGGAGCCGTACCAGCAGCCGCAACCCACCTACCAGTCACCACCATCTCCAGACTTGCAGATGGTGGTATACGAGCCGGAACAGCCTCTGGCGGTGCTTCCGCCACCCCAGTAAGACACAGAGCCGTTGATGGATGTCAACGGGATTTGGTATGACCGCCCTCAGCCCGGTATCCGACGAGACCATCTCGGATTCCGGTGGGGGACCGGAGGTACCCAGCCCCAGCAGCAGCCATCAGGACAGGGTGGCCAGTACGGCCATCAGAGAGAGCACCAGCCGCAGCAGCAGCCCCCCGGTATACCCATCACAGTAGCATCAACAGTCGTCCTATGGTCTTCGTCCCTATCAGCAGGGACAGTTGTGGAGGCATGAGCAGCCTCACTAGCAGTAGCAGCATCACCCATACCCCTCTCAGCCACAACAGCATATCCAGCAGCCTCAGTACCAGAGAGGCTACCCGTCGGGCTCCCATGAGAGCCCCGTCTTGGATGATATAGCCCGCATTCTCACAGACCAGCATGCTACTTTTTGACAGGAGATGGACGAGTTCCGCCAGGAGATGCGGGACATCGTGAGAGGGAAGGCCGCCATCCCTGCCCAGATTGAGCCGAACCCCAACAGCCTGAAGCGGAAATCTGAGCAGGTAGCTTGTACTGAGTATACCACTCCTAGTGATGCATTTGGTGATATGACTGGATATTTGTTTGATACTGATTTTGTCACACTTAGGAGCAGTAGAATGCCAGCAGGTGGCGCCTCGTCTGAGCCACATCATGAGGATCCACCCAGAGCGCCCGACGAGGAGGAGGAGAGCAGTACTGAGGCCGCTAGAGATGACGACGGTGGTACTGATGCCACCAAGGATGCTGACTCCATCGGCGGTGCTGAGGTCGCCGTTTCACCAGTTCGAGGAGGTGGTACTGAGGCCACCCACTATGCCGAGCCAGAGCGTGGTACTGAGGCCGCGAGTCTTCCAGTTGATCCAGCCGATGGTGGTGCTGTGGCCACCCATGTTCATTCTGAGAGACCTGTTGTTTTTCCTACTTCTGATGTATCTCAGAACTCTGTTGTGAATAAAGGAAAAGGTTTGGTTTTTTCTGGTCCCACTGTGGTGCGTGATGTATGTACGGATCCGACCGTCGAGCCGTCTAGACCTTTTCCTAGTCCTTCATCTGAGAAGGACCCTGTGATCCCCTTCCCTAGAGCCCTTCAGATGGGGAAGGGGAAGAAAAAAGAAAATAAAAAAAAAAGAGATCAGGAAGAGTTCAGCCAGCAGATGATAGATCGATTTCACATACAACTGACTCTTCAGGAGGCTTTGCAGCACATTCCCCTTCTTCAGCGTTCACTGAGAGACAGGACCATAGTCAAGAGGAAGAGGAGGAACCACCACTCAGAGATCTATGTGCTGATGAAAGCCACGTGTTTCGCGATTCAGAACCGTCTGCCGGCCAAGAGGCCAGATTCAGGAGCCCCATATGTCAGATGCCACATCAGAGAGCAGAGGTTCAACCGTACTCTCTAAGATAGCGGATCGTCGATCAACCTCCTTCCGGCATCCCTTCTCGACTGCTTCAAGTTGGGCACTCTTAGACAGAGCAGGACATTCCTTCAGTTTGCTGATCGATCTATCAAGAGGCCGAAGGGGTTGTTGCGAGATGTTGTCGTCACTATTCAGGGCCTGCAATTCCCTGTGGACTTCGTAGTGTTGGACATGGAGATCCCTGAGTCAGTGACTGATACCTGCATCATTCTAGGTCGCCCGTTCTTGGCCACAACCAAGGCAGTGACCGACCATGATAGCGGGAAGGTATACTTTCGCGTCGAGGGCGAAAGTGTACAAATAGAGACGGTCGAGGACAGCAGAGCCAGAGACAGATCATGCTCAGAGACCACTTCAGACACAGAGCAGCTGACAGAGGCAGGGCTAGACATCCACCAGGACTGTGACTTTGTGATCACAGACGATGAGGCAGTTTGGGCAGATCCCGACGCACATGCCATCCTCTCATTTTCAGATTCCGCTGATATAGAGACGACAACAGAGGAGAGCCTGGAGAGCACATTCCTGGTCCAGGATACTTCAGAGGCAGTAGAGCCGATTCTCGACCGCGACACAGATTCTTGTGATGATGGTGGTGCTGATGCCACCTTAGATGATACAGATCCCTCGGAGTCAGAGTCTGATTGGGCAGATTGTGAGGATGACATGCCAGACCTAATTACCACTGAGCCTACAGCTGAGGAGGAGGTAGATGCCGAGCAGAGCAGAGATAGTTCAGTTGAGCAGCCTTCTCCAGATCCGGTTTGTGAGAGTACGTTCTCATTCTCCCGGGCAGATTTGGCAGCATACACGCGGCTTCTTTCGAAACCAGATTTGCTAGCACCAGTTTTTCCAGAGCTGAAGCCGCTTCCTACGTCGTTGAAGTATAGGTTCTTGCGGGAGAGCCTGAGATGTACCCAGTCATTATCTCAGCCGATTTGACTGGAGAGCAAGAATCCCGTCTGATGGGGGTTCTTGAAAAGAACCGCAAGGCGACAGGATGGAGCGTAGCAGATCTCCAGGGGATTAGTCCGGCCCTGTGCTCCCACCATATCTATCTCGAGGATGAGGCGAAGCCGTCGCGTGAGTTCCAGCGGCGACTGAACCCGAATCTGAGAGAGGTTGTCATGAAGGAAATTTCGAAGTGGTGGAGCACCGATTTTATCTATCCCATCTCCGACTCCAAGTGGGTCAGCCCTTTGCATGTGGTGCCCAAGAAGACGGGCATTACTACAGTTATCAACGAGTCTGGAGAGGAGATTGCTACACGAGTACCCACTTCTTGGCGGGTTTGTGTTGACTACAGGAGACTCAACCAGGCCACCAAGAAGGATCATTTCCCCCTGCCCTTTATTGATCAGATCATTGAGAGACTGGCAGGGAAGAGCCATTACTGTTTTCTGGATGGGTACTCGGGCTACAACCAGGTGGCCATCGCTCCTGAGGACTAGGAGAAGACCACCTTTACCTGTCCCTTCGGCATATACGCCTTCCGACGCATGCCATTTGGGCTATGCAATGCCCCTGCGACATTTCAGAGATGCATGTTGTCGATATTTTCGGACATGGTAGGGGAGTGTTTGGAGGTCTTCATGGATGATTTCTCGGTTTACGGCGACGGATTCGACTCCTGTCTTGACTGACTAGACCGAGTACTTCAGCGATGTATAGAAGTTCGCTTGGTTCTATCTTGGGAGAAGAGTCACTTTATGGTGACTCAAGGGACGGTGCTTGGCCACATCATCTTCAACAGGGACATGGAGGTTGATCCGGCCAAGGTTGATGTCATTAGAAAACTCACACCCCCGTCTAACTTGCGGCAGTTATGGTCTTTTCTGGGGCACGTCGGTTTCTACCGACGATTTATTCATGATTTCAGCCGGATTGCCCGACCGTTGACTGACATGTTGACGAAAGACACCGAGTTCCTTGTCGATGACAAGTGTCTTTCGTCCTTTGAGACTCTCAAGCAATGTGTTATAGAGGCTCCTGTTCTTCAGCCGCCTGATTGGTCTCTCATATTCGAGATCATGACGGATGCCTCCGATTTTGCCGTGGGGGCCGTGCTGGGACAGAGCAATGACGGAGTCCCCTTTGCTACCCACTACGCTAGCCGCACATTGGATTCTGCTCAGCGGAACTACACAGTCACAGAGAAGGAGATGCTAGCCGTAGTGTTCGCCCTAGATAAGTTCAGATCTTACATCATTGGATCTAGAGTGACCTTGTATACTAATCACACCGCCATCCGATACCTCATGGCAAAGAAGGATGCCAAGGACAGACTGACTAGATGAATCCTTCTACTCCAGGAGTTCGACATTGAGATCAAGGATAAGCCTGGAGTCAAGAATGTGGTGGCGGATCATCTCTCCTGTTTAGAGCAGCCTGAGGAGTCTGAGCATATTGATCCCATTTGTGAGACCTTCCCAGATGAGGCGATCCTCGCTATCGCCTCACTCCCGTGGTATGCTGACATTGTGAACTTTCTTGTTGCTAAGAAAGTCCCACAAGGTTGGCCCAGGCAGAGGCTTGAGACCTTCCTTGCGAAGGCCAAGTCCTACCACTGGGAGGATCCCATCCTTTACCACGAAGGAGGGGATAGCGTCTGGCGTAGGTGCATTCCTCAGGAGGAGCACCATAGCGTCCTCACTTACTGCCACAAGCTTGAGGCAGGAGGACATCATTCTGGGAGGAGAATGGCACAGAAAGTGCTCCAATCTGGCTTGTGGTGGCCTACCCTCTTCAAGGACTCTGATGAGTTCGTGAAGAGGTGTACCGATTGTCAGAGGATGGGCACTTGTGATAGCATGATCTGATGCCTATGCAGCCCATTCACTTCTGTGAGGTTTTTGACACATGGGGCATCGATTTCATGGGTCCATTCCCTAAGAGTCAGGGATTTGAGTACATTCTGTTGGCCATAGACTATGTTAGTCGTTGGATTGAGGCTATCCCCGCCCGAGCCGCTGATGCGAGGACAGTTTGCAGATTTTTGAGGAAGCACATCATCACGTAGTTCGGGGTACCTCGAGTATTGATTTCAGATGGGGGGGTCTCATTTCATCAACGACCAGGTGAAGGCCCTTGCTAGCGAGTTTGGTATAGACCATCGAGTCGCCACTTCATACCATCCACAGACGAATGGTCTAGCCGAGGTGTCGAACAGGGAAATCAAGACTATATTGCAGAAAGTCGTCCGCCCTGACCGAAAGGATTGGTCACAGCTTTTGGACTCGGTCTTGTGGGCATATAGGACGTCTTTCAAGACACCATTGGGCACATCTCCCTTTTGCCTCGTATATGGCAAGCCGTGCCATTTACCCGTTGAGCTGAGACACAGGTCACTTTGGGCAGTCACTGAGATACTTATGGATCCAGATGGTGTGGGAGATCAGAGGAGGGAAGAGTTAGCAACCTTGGAGGAGCTTAGAGATACTGCCTTCTCAAACAGCCTACATTACAAGGAGAGAGTGAAGGAGTGGCATGATTCTCACATCAGCCACAAGCATTTTGAGCCTGGACAGAGAGTATGGCTGTTTGATGCGAGGCTTCGCCTATTTCCAGGGAAGCTACAGAACAAATGGAAGGGACCCTACTTGGTGAGAAAGGTACACGACAACGGTAGCATTGACATATCCGAGTCGTCTTCTGAGAGTACCTTTCGAGTCAACGGCCAACGGCTCAAGCCATTTCTAGATCATGAGCCGCGGGTCGTTGATGTTGCCCCTATTCATTTTGCGTGAGATGTGGTCTCTTGACTCGCATCTATTGCATCTCACGCCTGATTATCACTGATCCTCCGCCGTGTATAGATCCAGATGTCCATATCATCACATTCTTTAGTCCCACATCCCTTTCTTCATCTTTTTATTATGCTATACTTAGGGTGTACTTTACCCTAAGTATAGGGGGGATGTAGGACCTTTGGGTATTTCTTTTGTTTCTTTCGACCCCTGTTTTTGCTGCCTATACTTAGGGATATTTTACCCTAAGTATAGGGGGGGGGGGGGGTAGACCCTGTACATTCTCCACTCGGTTTTCCCTTTATGTACAGCTGCTATACTTAGGATTACTTGATCCTAAGTATAGGGGGAAAAGCCGAGATCTTCTTGACTTTCTATTCATTCATCTTTGTATATAGCCTTCCTTTTCACTTCCCTATACTAAGCACGAATTATTTCTTCTTCATCGCTCTTGACTCCGAGGACATCGTTCGAGCTAAGTATAGGGGTGTGTGTATATATTTCGTATATACTTTAGCCATAACTCGTACTTGGTGTGAGTGTGTTAATAAATAAAATGGCTAAAAACCCTAAAAATCACAAAAATTAAAAATTTTTCCTGTAAATAATCATTCTTTTATTGCACATACATAGCTAGTGTACAAATTATTTTGGTAAAAATGTTTTCAAAAATCTTTTTGTATAAAGTTTGTGTACATATTTTTCATATCAAAATTATGTATATAGTACAAAATTTTTCCAAAATGTTTTGAAAATCAAAAGTTTGCAAAAATCTTGTGTAAATGTGTGTAAATACTTTTGCAAAACTTGCATTTCATGCATTCATCCATTCATGATTTCAAAACATTTTTCAAAAATTTTGCATGTTTGTAAAAATTGTGTAAATAGCATCTTTGTACATTTGTATATAGTTTTTCTGGATGATAGTTGACATTTAAACTAGCCTGGAATTAAATGGGGAAATGGAGCTTGATTAACATCTTAATCCACCTAATTTATAAGAGGAACCGTATAGGGCTTAGGGTTAAGGCTTTTCAGGTCCATGGTGACTTAATTCTTTAAGTCCACTAGGCTATGATCACATGCCATCTCAATGAGCCTAAGTAGAGCACTTAACAATAACACATGACTCATAGGGACAATGGCTTTACTTGGACACCAGCACTTTGCACCGAGCTCTCTACGGATGAGGTTGTGAGGAGGCAGTCTTCCTTGACTTGGGGTAGCATATGAGGGTAGTACTTCTAGGCGGAACATCTCTTCTTCTTTTAGTGAAGGAAGTGCATCTCAACTTGGTCTGGTTGCCATGAGGTCTAACGACATGAGTTGTGGGTTGCAATAAAGCTTCAAAAGAGGGATAGTCTACTGGCTCAAGAGGAAAAACTCCGTGTATATATGCTGCACATGTATATGTTGTACAAATGCACTTGAAAAAAATGCAAAAAGAAAATAACTCCAAAAAAGTGGTGGGTCTGAGAGAAAATGATAATCCTACCGGAGTATGTATATAGTGCAATAAGCAAAGCTTCAGATTCATGTACCACCTTATGTAGCTTGCAGCAGGGAGACTTGGCTACACTGGTCAAGCTCCCAAGGATACATGGCTACACTGGCCATGGTCCATTCTCTTCTTCCTCCTCTTCTTGAGCCAGTTGAACTTGAACTTAGAAGGGAATACCCCGCTCCTCGAGGAAAGAGTGGCCAGATTGGGGTCATAGAGTTACCTTGTTGGGGAGGGTTGTCAATATGCCATTTCTGAGGTGGAGAGCTTATACCTCACATTCACAGTACAAGGAAAGATTCATGGTCTTCAGGGTTTGTGCTTGATGACTTGTTCTGATCTGGATTGTTGAGGAGTCTTGATTTGTAGATTGGTGGAACTTAGAGGCTGTTAAGTTTTAAGCTTAAGTCCAAATAAGGTTCCGACACATTAATAATCCAAAGATCTGATCGAGCTCCATAATTCAATTTAATGAAGGCAAGTTTAATATTCAACCTTGATCCATGTGCATTCTCCTCTTTTTCTTTTTCTTTCTTTTTCACTTCTTTTTCAAATAAGTGTTTGCTAAGGGACTAGCAAAGTTAAGTATAGGGGGGGTGATGAATACTCATTCATCACTCTTTATTCTTATATTTTAGCTACAAAAACCTTTGCAAAAGCATGTAGATATGTGTAAATACAAATAATTACCAAAAACATGCATGGTGTAAAAACTAATAATTAGCATGTTTTTGTGCAAAAATAAAAGAATAAAGATTAAAAAGAAAAAGAGGGAAATATTTAGAATAAATGTTGAGCAACCTAATCCCAAGGGAGGGCTCAGCATGGGCCTGACCGCATAAAAGCCAAAGTAGAGAGAGATAGGGGCTCATCTGTGTAAATATATACTGTAAATATTAATAAAAATATTTTCCACCAAAAATAGAATAAAATGTGCTTATGTATATTTGTGAATATTTGTAAATATAAAATCAATACAAAAATAGAAAAAAATCAAAAGAAAACAAAAATATTCACTTGTGCATATTTACCATGTACATATACCCACACTTATCTATATTTATTTAACCTCATAAATAAATAAATTAAAATCCATAAAATTTTTTACATATTTTATCTTTTATGGTGTAAATAAATAAAATAAAAACTACAAAAACAAAAATCAAATAAAAAAAAGAACAAAATTAAAATCCAAAAAGAATATTGTAAATATACCATGTATATATATGTATATATCTATTTATTTTACTCTTATATATAAATAATAAAAATAAAATAAAAATATCTTTTATTCCTAATTTTATGCTATAAATAAATAAAATATAAAACGGGGATAAAAATGTATAAAATAACTAATTAAAAAATCAAAAATAAAAAACCTATATTGTGTAAATACCTATGTATAGCTCTATAGTGTACATACCCTATTTTTGTTTTGAAAAATTAATTAAAAATCACCAAAAAATAGAAAAAAAATAAAAAAATATTTTTCATGTTTTAAGTTTTCTTTAATTCGGTCATTTGCTATTTTTAAATGAATATTCAAACTATTTTCACGTGGCCCCCTCTCATTGGTCCATGGGGGATGTTGACCCCCCGGTCAACTCCCCCCTGTGGACCACTTCCCACGGGTCGTGACGCCCGACCCGATTTCTCAGATTTTTTGCGTCACGACCCGACCTCCGTCTACCTAAACCCAGGGTCCTACTCGTTCGTGCCAGATCCGACACCCTCGCCGGGATGCCCGCCTCGGGGTCCGCGCTCTAAGCTGCCCTACCCGATCGACTTTAGCCGGACCCCTAGCTGTATAAATGCCGAGCTCCGCCTCCATTTTCCCGATCTTTGGCTCATTCGCCTTCCACCCAGTGACCTCCAGTGCCTTCGCGAGAGTGACAGCTCGCTCCGGGCGTTGTTGCAGCGAGGAGGAGACGTCTCGGCCACTGATCCGGCGTCTTAGCACCGCCGTGCTCCGCCTGAAGGTAGAGCTCGAGCCTCGGGCTCCAACGACCTGCGAGGCAACGACCCAGAGCTTCCAGAGCTCACGCCCAGTCGACTCATCCGCCCAGGTAGCCTTAGTTCTCTTCCCTTTTCTTTGATTTTGCATTTCGCCCAATTCGCCCCTTTTCCGTTCTGCTTCGATTCTGTCCATCCTAGTCGCCTATCCGATCATCGGAGCATCCCATCACGACCGCCTTCCCCTCGCGCATCTTCTCCGCCCATCCATTCAACCCAGCTCGCACATGAGCTGGGATTTTGAGCTCCTCCGCCGTCGCATCATCGTAGCTCGACCGCCCCGCCGCACCGACCACCTTCACCCCCGCTTACAAGGTCGAAGCACTTTGCCCTCGACCCGCGAGTCTGCTGATGTGCTTTGCAGGTCCATTCGAGGCCATCTGAGGGTCTCGACCATTTGAAGCAGTCGCTCTTTCTCCGCCGACCTCGCCTGAGCTCCCCAGAGCTCCGTCGAGCCATCGGAGGATACCAGTAGACGCGGAAGGCCTCCACGCTTCTTCTCCGATCATCTGTGTCCGTCGAGGAGTCCTCCAGCGCCTGCACAAGCCCGACGAAGTTCGCCGGAGCCCAGTTCGTCGAGGACCCTCCCCCGCTGTTCGATCCTCTTCCAGCTCCAGTTTGCATCTCCGCCGTCCATCTGAGGATCCGACACCACCGTTCGATCCTTAGAGGAGAGATCGTGACTGTTGATCGTCGAGGGATAACACCAACGCATCTGAGCCGATGGATCTACACGTGGCGCTCATCCGACGGTCGACTTAATAAAGGGTAAATATCACCTTAGGCCCTTAGTTTCTTAGCTGTTCTGTTTTAGTCCTGTAAATAGTTTTAAACTTTTATTTGCGTTGGGTAAATTGCATAGTGGACCTATCATTTTCTGTATTTACATGTATGCCCCTGCCTGTAGTGGATCATGTGCATCGACACGTATTTTGTTGGGTTAATTGCATGTATGGACCTCCAGTTCTAGGGTGTTAATTAATGATTTTATAGTTTTATTAATTGCAAATATGCCCCTGTGAATGGTTTTTATGCGCATGTGCTTGATTTAGTGGGTTATTTACATTGTGGCCCCTAGACTGTTAATACTTGTTATTAAACAGTCCAGAAACTTAGTTTCATTGCAATTAGGTCCCTGAGTGCCCAAGTCACGTGCCTCGCGCGTGTTTTCTTGGAAATTTTGCACCGGACCTCCTGGAACTCTTCCTAATTGCGTACAGATCCCTGTGCACTGTACCCTCCCTTTTATTTTCAATAAAATAACAAATTAACTCCAAATTTAATGAAAATTGGAAACATGGCTCCTGCCATGATGTAAAATTTTCTAGAATTTTTGGAGATATTTTTGGTTTCATTTGATATTTTTAAAAATTCAAAAACAAATTTTTTATGTCTGAATTGAAAATTCACAAAAATATCAAAATACCTCTAAAATTCACAAAAACATTAGACAATAGTTGTTTTACTTTGTTTGATTTTCTGACCAATTTTGGTCATTTTTGGATATAGAAAACCCTTAAAAATTGCAAAACACTAAAAACCCTATAAAAATTCTAATTAATTTAAAAATCCAAAAACAATAATTCCAGTGCCCAAATTTTCCTTATACTTTCTAGTTTTTAGAAAAATTACTTTCAGACTTGATAGGGCCCTTATCTATTTTATGTTGGCCCTCCAAGTCTGACTGGACAACAACACTACTTTCTTGTATTGTTTGATTTTTAGAAAATTTAATAAACATCGGAAAAATACCAAAAGTTAACCAAAAATAGTAAAAAATATGAAAAACATAAAAACATTTTTATTTTGATTTTTGGGTGATTTTTGAGTGTTTAAATAATTGGTTGTATTGGCTTATTTATTTGTTTTCTTTATTTTATTCATTAATTGAAAATCCAAAAAAAAATATAAAAACCCCAAAAATCCACCAAAAACACTTGACTCTATTCTCGACTACTTCGTAGGCCGCAAGGCATCACGTGCTCCCTGAGTCTGACCCTGGTCGCTATACCAGGTTAATATAATAGCGAGACCGCTATTTGAGCTTATTTGATTTTTGTCCAATTTTGGTGGTCTATTTTTTTTCTCGATTGACCACCCGAGCGATTGAGGTCGCAACGACCGCATGAGATATACCTGATCTACCTCGCTTGCTCGGTTTACGTGGTCATCACTCGTCTTAATGAAATCATTTCCATTGGATAGATAATTTTTCAACTTTATTTCTAAAAGTGAGTTTGGTGAATTTGGAATTCACATGGAGTGGGAATTTAACCAAGATGTTTGACTCTATGAGTTTTTTTATTCAAGATCTAAGAGTATTTATTCAAGGTGGGAATTGTTTTATATTTTTTACTTTTAGATACATTGTACAAGTTAGAAAAGAATTAAATAAAAAGGAGTTAGCATGAATTTATAAAAAATAAAGGAAATTTGGATATTTACATGGGATTATTTACAAACAATTTTCAACTCATTACTATTATTTGTTATTCTTATTTTGATTTAATTCATGAACTTATTTAAAATCTAAATATGCATTTTAAGTCCATTTCTATTAAGAGTTGCATTTTGTTCATTTATTGAATTTGGGCATATTTATTTGATGTTTTGTTCAGGGATTCAAGCTAATATTAATATATTAAGATGATGAATCACAGATTCATTAAGCGATAATGAAAGCGAGGAATGAGTAAGTGGAAGAAGAAATAATAGAAAAAGAGATGAAAAGAAGAAAAAAGAAATGGTGTTTTGGGGTTTTCTAATTGTCTGATCCAACAACACCAGTGAGCTCTTCTTGTTAAATCACATCAATTGAATCTGCAAAGGACATGAAAGTGTCATACTCGAGGTAAGGTTTCAACAAATGAACGTTAATTACATAAGGTTGTGTGTCAGAAGACATGCATGATATTACAATGCTACCATTAATTACAATGAATCTGCTGTTATCGTGCATTTCTCACAATGAAAGGTCCGGTCCATTTGCTCTTCAGCTGGCCTGGAAAGAGTTTTTACTTTGCATCAAACGACCACACCTTCTAATTTGGCTCATTGGTCTTTCTTATGATATGTTTGTCATGCCATAACTTGACCTTTTATTTATACATAAGGTTGTTATCGTACACAGAGTCTTAAAATTCCAATAATCAATTCGGGCCAATCTTTCCATTCATACCGACTTTCTCTTTATCCAGATGTATACAATGATGGCTCATAATGATTTATGAATTAGCTCGACGAGAAAATGGGAAGGCTTGCCATACACTAGGAGGTAGGGAGACATGTCTAAAGGAGACTTGTACGTTGTTCGATAAACCCAAAGAATCGAGTCGATCAATTGTGAGCAATTCTTACGATTAGGATGTACAAGTTTTTGCAGAATTGTTTTGATATCCTTGTTTGAACATTTGGCCAGGCCATTAGTCTGAGGGTGATAAGGAGACGCGACATAGTGTTTGATGTCATACTCCTTTATCAGCTTCTTGACTTCTCTGTTGATAAAATGGTTGCCCTCGTATGATATCAATATCATTGGAATCCTGAGTCGCTTAATGATGTTGTCCTTGAGAAATCGACAAACAGTGTGTCTGTCAATGGCTCGAGCAGAGATAGCCTCCATACATTAACTTACATGATCGGTAATGAGCAAGATGTACTCAAAACCCCGACTATTCGAAAATGGGCCCATGAAGTTAATACACCATGCATCAAATGAAGAATATGGTAAGACCCTTAAGTGCATCACGGAAGCATGAGGATCGCATCGTATGTGATCGGGAGCGACTAGTAGCTCGAGGCAGCGAAAATTAAAATTTTTATGCGATGAAACCACATGATCCAAGAACACTTCTCGGATCGTTTCATCTAAATCACAAACAAGTATTAGGGTTACCTCTTGAAGCATGGCAGGTTGTGATCGAGTCTCCAAATGAACAGACCTCCTGTCTCAAGTCTGATCCGACGGAGGAGATGCTTGCGAGTGTGATGAAACACGTGTTTCTTGCAATCCATGTTAATGATCCTAGCTACGAATATCCTAATCTCCTTACACGAGATCCGATGTTTTCTTCATGAGTGAAGCGTGCCAACGGAGACGGAGATCCACGAGCAAACAGTCTGGCAGCATAACGACGACGCTGCAGCGAGAGCAACTCTCTCTAAGGCTCCATGGTGGACGACCAAAAGATAGAGGGAGAGAGATGGCATGTAGAGAATGAGAGGGAGAGAGAGAGCATATGAAGTTGTTGTAAATTAGAAGAGCAAGGGGTGCCTCTTCTTATATAGGATTTTGGGAGTCCATGGATCACCATCCATGGACGACACAAAATCAATGGATGCGATTGATTTATGCTTCTTTCAATGGTCAAGATTTTGTTGGAAGAACACGACAATAAATTAATTTAATTTAGATTAAATATGTATTGATAAATCAATATAATTTAATCTTAAAATTAAATCAATCAAACTTGGAGTTTTTGGAAAGGAGATTGCATCACCCCTTCCTAATGGGAGTTGGTGGGAATCTCATGAGATTACATAATTCCATGGAAATATCCAATATTTACAACAACACTTGTTGTAAATTATTCTACAAAAATAATCCATAATTATTTTGTGAATATTACAATCTAACCATTGGAAAATGTGAGTCACATTCACAACCCAAAATAAAATGTGAATTACATTTTCAATTAATTGTCCAATAAGATCCAATTCACATCAACATTTAATTAACAAATGTAAATTAGAAACATCTCTCTCTTATATATTATAAATCACATTTATAATATATATGATTAATATGGATAGTTCTATCCACATTATTCATATCCACGATAATTAAATCATATTTAATCATCTTGGATCTCTATTCTCATGTGCCAAAATAATATGAATCACCTTCACATTATTCACATCTTTGATAATCAAATAACATTTAATTATCTATGATAACTCTACTTATAATATGAATTATATTACTATTATTCATGATAATCAAATCACATTTAATTACCAGTTTTCTCAATGCTTCAATACACATATCAACAATAAAATTATCCTGAACTCTTTTAAGGATAATGCGCTTTCTCCGCGGATACTTGGAGATAAGGAGATGGCAATTGTATTATTCCATGTATAATGACTTGGATATTGAGATCATATTTCAAATCCAGATCTTGCGGACCTCTAATAGATGCTTTATTAAATCAAGACCGTAAATCTAATCTCCTCATTATATCTGAATCACATTCAGATCATAGTACAACATTTGGACCAAGATCAGATTACTTCTCTACTGAGCGGAGTCACTAAAATCCAGACCCGTTTCATCACTCCCTAGGAATGGAAGCGTTATGGTCATACAATCGTTTATGATCACATCACCCTCAGGTATTCCCAATACCTGTACATCCTACATACTAAAAGACCCAGAATAAACATGAAGTATTAGATCTCTTTTTGTTGTCTACTTCAGGGTTTTATAGTTAAGTTTCTCGTTTGATCATTGGGAGTTGGTATTGATCATATACTTTCCGAAAGCATATATCAAACCTATAAATTCAATCAAGCTTCCAAAGCGAGACGACCGTGCACAGAATTTGATTCTTCCCAATATATTATGAGTGAGCTCATGTTTTCCGGTTCAGTAATGAATATGTATGATCCCTTTGAGAGATTGTATTACTCATATTCCCTTGCATACACATCAGCGCATTGGTGTATAGACCTTGGTTAGGTCATCAACCTATTGGTCTGCCGAATGTACATACTCAGACATATAGTAACACATCTGTCTCCGGCCAGAGGATGTGTGCCTATATCATGACAACATACGACATAGGACTTTCTTTATCTCAATCTTGTTAAGTCAACTATTTGATCTAACTTATCTAATACCTCCGAATCTCTATTTCTATGCAGAGGGCCTACATCAAGAAGTCGGTTAGATATCAAACTTTAGAGAAAGGATTTCCATCTCCTTCTCAGGTTGGATATCGTCTCTTAATAATCATTTAACAGTGCTTGATGGGTCCTCAATCTAACTCTTTAGATATTCATCCAAGCACCAGCCTCTATGATTCAATTATTGAATCAACAACTGTATGATTACTAAGATGGCCATGGTACTTAACCCTAATTGTACTAAGGGACCTATTATGCAAATTAGTTATTCTTCATTTCAGATCAGGGAATGATATTCGCAACAAAATTTATTGCATAATGGCTCACTGTGGGATCGCATGTCCAACAATATCCCACTAACCCAAAGAGCCATTAATGAGCTAATCTTTAAATCCACACTCATGTGACAATCATAGGCTATTTAGAAAAATAGCTAGGTAAGCTGATCAGTCACTCTGTTCCCAAGAGACTACGCCAAGTCCTTTTACGACACTTGCGTATCCCCCAGTAACAGAGCTCGCATCCAATGCGAATGTTGCATCATATGCAACCAATACTCAATCTTGTCAATTATAGTGTCTTTGACACTTAACTCAATAATTATAATAACAAGTATTTCCATAATCCTTATCAGAATACCCTTATTCTTGGAAATATCTATCTCGTAAGGTTATCTACAATTAAGACCTTTTACATCACAATATATAAAGTCTTAATTTCTTGAAGATAAGACTTAGAGATCACTAACTCTAAAGTCTTGTCATCATTGAAGATATTGTTATTACTGTAACTAAGTATTTTATCTCCATAGTAAGATTAGTAATAGTTTACTACTCCCACTGCATGGTAGACATCTGGCATTCGTACACATCTAGCATACACTCAGCTTCTCGTAAATGATACACAAGGGCAATCAGTTCAATCATTCACTTCCTCAATTCTTTGAGGTGCTATCCCTTTGATAGGTCAATACCATATCTTAGGCGAAGGAAGCCTTCCTTGGGTTTTCCAAGAATGAAATATGTCCAAGGTGTACTACAAATGTAACGGTCCCGATACCCTCTTCTCTTTGCTTATGAACACTTTCAGAACTAAGATCTTAAGTGGTATCATTGAGATCATATCTCAAGTTATGGAATAACCAGATTATAAAACACTTATTATTATCCTTATATCATTCCAAATTATTAATATATCATCTACGTTTGGCACAATAAACGCAATGGCACTCCCACTAAGCTTCACATGGTTCATCAAGATTCTATCTGAAATCATAACATTTATAATTTCATCAAATCTTATGTTCCAAATACAAGAAACTTATCTGTAGATGGAATTCCTTTAGCTTTCACACCATGCTTTCTTCAATCATGAAACCTTGGGGCTACTTCATGTGAATATCCTCAAAGATGTATTCATAGAGGAATGCCATCTCAACTTTCATCTTGAAGATGTCAAAGTCAAGTTGTGTAAATGTCTTCTCTTTCGGTGTGTAGCTCATGGCTATGAACCGTGCTTTGAAGGTATCTACCTTCTCATCAGGTTCCCTCTTTCTCTTGAAGATCCATTTACACCTTAATTGGTCTTACCCTTATAGGTGGATCCCCAAGGTTCCATATACAACACTTGTTTATGAAGTCTCCTTTAGACTTTATTGCTAACATCCATTTTTCCATGTCACGATCCTCAGGAGCTTCATCACATGAAGTCCGATCCTTGTCAGACTTAACTGACACATGAAATACATCCTCAAACTCATTTGAAGAAGTATTAATGTTTCATCTTTAATTTTCCTTTTACTTTCTGATTTCAGGAACCTCACTATCATCTCAAGATTAAATGAGTTCCTTTACTTCATTTTTATCTTGATTCACAAGAGAGTCATCCTCTAAGAATCATATCCTTAGAGATGAAATGTTTTAAGAATATCACAATCGTAAAATAGGTATCCAACCTTTATTTTCCTAATGAATTAGCACTCTTTGGTGCTAGATTCTAGCTCACATGCATGGAACCATATAAAGGAAATATATTGTAGTATGTACTACATATATACCCGGAAACTAAGAGGTAATTATGATAAAACTCATCATTGATCAAATAATGTCACACATGATCAATTGTATCTCCCTACAACTCTCTTGAGTTTAGGTTCATCAGAGGAATGAGATAGGAATGATATTCCTTTCTCCATAAGGTATTCCATGAATTCATCTAATAGGTACTCGCTACCTAGGTAAGATCAAATTCATTTTATCTTCCTTCAAACTTTGGTTCTAAATAAAAATTGTGAAATCTTTGAACATTTCAAAGCTTTATAAGGTGAATGGAAGAAATATCTTATTACAAATAATCATTGAATGATATCACATATCATCAATGTTTATTATGATACAAATGATCTACATACATCAATATGTATGAGATCTTGAATACCTCGACATCTAAAACCATTCCCAAAGAAGAGTGTACTGGACATTTTACTTTGAATACAATACTCATAAGTATGTAAGTTTTTGAAATTTTAGACATTCTAAAGTTTCATCTCTTACTAGTCTATTGAACAAATCAACAGATACATGTCCAAGACTTGATGCTAGATTATTGTCAAATGATCTTCATCCTCCTATTGATATTATAAGGTTTAACTTTCAGTATTAGAAATCTTAATGAATTATTCATTAATTTTCTAATTTGGTAGAGTCCACTAGATGTTAGATTACTATCTGAAATATCATAACTCTCTATATAGGTTTATTCCATAATTCATGCTTATTTCCAATATTTAGAAATAAACTATGAGTGTATTCTAATATCCAAGTCATAGAGATGTTCTCTTAGACTAAGGGCTCCCACTAAAATTATGAAGTTTACTTATCCAATAGAGATTGTTGCGACCATTGCATCAATATCCATGTATGACTATTAAACATTAAGATCAAATTTTCCAATCTTCTAAAACATATGCAACCAATTGCAAGTATTATTAGAAGATTAAGATATAATTAATAGAATTCAATCTTATCAAATAAGAAAGTTAATTTCAATGATTACATGTCGATTATTCTAATGCACTATCCGAGTTCTTCTCTAAGGATTTTAGATAGTCTTGGTGGTCACACCATCAACACATCAGCTTGTTGTAGTATTGGCATTCATCCAACTCTTTAGATGTCATATGGAAGTCATAAAAGTATGGTCAACTCTTTGACTATCCTTCTCATCTTGGGTCTATCCCATGCTTCCATTGTGCTCCTTTTATGTATAAACAACCATTGTTTAAGACAAATGGTCTCCTATATTGGCTTCAAAAGATTTCAATATAAGAGTATTTCAACATTTATACATGCTTCATTCAATTCATACAATGTGAATATTATGAAGCTTCATGAATGACTAGATTATAGATAGCATAATGATGACACTCATCGTATCTACATCCATTTAAATTCTTAAAACATTGGTATAGGTAGGTATTCAAACATTTTGAATAAATCATCTCTTATAGAGCTACTATTCTGCATGATGCAGTGAACCATGTCATTCATGATTAAAAGTTGAGAGCACATATGCATGCCAAAATATATTCTTGGATTTTATAAGGATTATTTTACAATTACAATTATCATCGACATGTCCTTTCCAAGGTACATTCGATGATATCAAGACTATAGAGCCATACAAACCCTAGGGTTGTAGTCCTATTATCTATTTAATTGTCATTCCTCATTCTTATGTGGAAACTTGTACATTGCAACCACATACATTATGTGTCTGATGAAACTCGACTTCATCATCATAATTTCACATTATTAACCCCCTTGCTTAAAGTTTTGTCAATAAAACCCAGTTAAAGTGTTGTAATTATCAGAGTCTCGAATAAATTAAAAATCACAAAAAAATGACAAAACAAAAATTCGTGGTATTTTTAGACTTAAAAATACCCTAAAAAATATTTCGGGTCTTCGTTTGATTTCTTTTCCAGTTTTGGTCAACATGAAACTTGTAGATCTCGTCAAGACCTACAACTTTCATGTTTTGAGTTTTCTCAAATTCGACCAAATAAGCCTTCAAATATCAAAAATATCATCGGAATAATCTGATTGGGCCACGTGGTCCAGTCTGGGGGCGCCACGTGGCCCTGCTTTCCTTGTCTTTTTCTGCCTTCACCTCCAACCGTTGGATCATCTTCCAGATCCAACGGCCAGGCCTTTTCCACGCACTCTGATTTTCCCAACCATCGGATCATTCCCGCTCTCAATCCGCACCACTCGTCCCCGCCTTCTTCTGCTTACGCCACGTGTCATCTTCCCCGCCATTAGATCAACGTTTGAAGGAGCGATCCCCACCTCTCATTCCACTGACGCTTTTCATCCGCTCGATCGTGCCTTCCTTACATCCAAACCGTCCTTTAGCGCCTCGACCTCGTCAGGACACGTGGCTACTTTGCAGCCTTCTGATCACTCCGCCCCAGATGTTATTAGCACCATCGCTCAGCGCCCAATTCTCCACCGTTGGATCTCCAGATCCAACGGTGGAGCATCATCGTCAACCTCGCGACACCCCTCTCTCACACGATCACCACCTTGCGCAACCCGCTCCCCCTTTCAATTTTCTCCACGACTCCAGTGCCCCTCGCACCTCGCCAACCACCTCTCGGTCTTCCCCACTCTTCCCTCTACCTCGCGCACACCTCCATTAACCACCGTCGTCCCCCTAGTCGTCCCAATTCTCCCTCGAAACCCACGTTCTCACCACGTTCGTTTGCCACCTTCAAACGTTAAATACGCCGCCCCCTCCTCCGATCATGGTGTCCACCTTTACGCGAGGGTTCGCTTAGCCCTCCTCCATCTCCCTGTGACAGGGGGAGGCGGAGGATCGAGCGAAGACGACGACATCCTCCGGTGTGACCCTCCGCCATGAACGGCGGAGCTGCGGCGCCTCCATGGCCCGCTCGAGCTGCGTCGAGTGGCTGACGACGTCCAACGAAGACTCGGGGCTCGATTCGAGCCCCAGCCCAAGCCACCCGCTCTGCTCCGGCCAGGTAAGTACCCTTCCTCTTCCTCTGCGATTTTCTTTTGATTTCCTTAATTTTCTAGGCCGCCTGGGTCGTCCGCGACCTCCATTAAACCTCCTCCAAGTTTCGCCATCACTCCCCCTTTCTCACGAATTCCTCCGCTCACCTTCTCCCTCCTCCAAACCTTGTATCAACTCCGACCCACCTCCTTCGCCCTTGCGGCGGAGGAGCTCCGAGCTCTCCCGCCTTCTCCGACCCCTCCGAGCTCTCATTTCACTCACACACCTCCTATATACGCTTCGGCTATGCTTTAGTAATCTGCAGGTCTTCGAAGTGTTCAATGAACGGAGCTCTGCCGGAGCTGTCTCCATCGACCTCGCAGTCGTCCTCCTCGCTCCGATGATCAACGCCAGAGGCTTCTGCATCTTCCCCGAGCTCCGGGCTTCCTCGACGGTCATTCATGGAGCTTCGGGGAGGTTGCCATCAGTAGAGAACGAGCGGCAGAGGAGGAGCTCCTTCGCCGGAGCTCCAAAGTCGCCGCCAGCTACGAACGGAGGAGAAGTAACAGCGACCGTTGGATGATCCTTTCTCGGCGATCATCCAATGGCCCAGAGGAGGCCACGCCATCGACTACATCAACCGTTGGATCCACACGATCCAACAGTTCTTACGACGCCACGTCGACACTACAGGATCGCACAACAGCCGCCCGATTGTCTCTATCCAATGGCTACCCGTTTGCCACGCGTCGACACCAGAGCCTCAACGAGACTGGCATCCGAGCCTCCAGGCTTGGATGCTCCCGAACCTCCACAAGCCTGCATCAAGCCTCGGACTTCCCGAGCCTAGCCGAGACTGACTCCAAGCCTCTGCCGAGCTGGACTCCATGCCTGGATCGCACGTGCCTGGTACGTGCGTACTTGGGCAAATTGCGGAGAAGCCCCACGAACTTCTTCAATTTGCAGAAAGGTCCCCGCGCGTTTGGAAAAAATTACAGGGAAGGACTCGATCTTTATTTTTATTACTTTTTAGTCCCTCCCAGGGACCTTTTTGTGGTTATCTTTCATGTTTTCTTTCAGTTATGCCCTTGCTTTCTTTGTTATATATCTCGAGCCGCGTAACTCCGATTAAGTTGATTCCAGTTTTATTTTAAAGCTGGTTTGATGATCTTTCTAATGGCATGCTTAATTTATTGTTTTGGACACAATGAATTTTGATGTATTATTTTGATAGTTATGTGTCACTTAATCAATGCCTTGTTCGAGTTTAGTACATCACCTTAATTAAATCTGGAATTGACTTGTTGACTATGTTGCTCATTATTTTCTACCTAGGGTATATCTCCATTGCATCACATTGCATTTACTTGCACGATAAAAACGATTAAAAAATATGCATGTTTATTTTAATGCATTATCTTGTTGTGTCTCACTTCATTCATAATTTGACCTATCTCAATCTCCAACTTAACACTTCATTAAATAAATAGAAATCTGATAAATAGAGAAAGGCTCGTGTCCCTGAGTTCGACCTTGGTATCATACCAAGAAAAATATAAATTAAGGACCATCACATTCTTATTTGACATGTATCAATGAGGTGGTCTCTTTGATGAGCCCGAATTGGCCCGACTGCTACGACATTTATCAAGTGTTAAAAACACACTATTAAAGGGCCGATTTTGCGGTTCATCAAATGGCGCCGTTGCCGGGGACACGGCTCATTTCTCATATTTTTTTTGGAATTTTGTTTATTTAATTTCATGTTTCTTTTATAGGTCACTTTTTGTTCATTTATTTTGCATTATAAAATTTTCTTTTTCGATTGATCTCTAATCAAATTTTCTGTGGCAGGGCCCTTGGTGTTCAAGGAGGCGAGAAGCCGATGCTTCCCACTGCGAGGAGCCACAGAAACACGTTTGGAGTATGTCGAGAAGAAAGGAAAAAAATGTCTTGCATTTTTATTTCCATGTAATAATTCGTAGTTAACAACGGTCTTCGATTGAAGACTCGCGGTTGTAATCGAATGAATGTGGTTGTGTGGGGATCGTCCCCACTTGAGTGTCGACCTAGGACTAGGCACGCGGCTTTCCGAGCTCATCTTTCATATTTTACGTGCTTGATCGTAGGTAGGACACACTAAATTCTATACGCACATAATTTCGCATCACTTAGCTAAAATTAACGAAAATCAATCACCGCTAATAGATGCATGATTAGGTGCGTCTTTTTCGACTTGTATACATGTTGGATTAGGTTTTCAAAACAACCCCAGTTTTTCACGTGTTTTTGTCAAATCACTGCATGATTTCTCGCTTAGCCTAGATCGCAGTTTCTTCGAATACATGTTTTTCTCGGCTTTCATTTCCTAGCTTGATCACCTAGGATTAATGGAAAATGGAATGAACGGTAGACGATGACTTCTTGATTTTGTGCTAACCATAATTCAGTGATAACATAAAATAAAATTGGGACTGTTAATTGCAAGTCAACCAAAAATGGAGTAAAATTCGGTTTTGGGAGAGCAATACCCTCGCTTACGCAATGATTTTCACTTCAATTCTTTTCTTTGCGTAAAAATCAAACGTTTTATCACCAATAAAATAGACAAGATAATAAAACAACTTGGGTTGGTTTCATGTGTGAGTTGGTGAAACTAAGGGTTTGCTTGCTTGATTGAGCCTTGTATGATGCGACACACACCCCAAAATCGAAGACACTCCATTTCATCTCCAAGATTCACCCGCTCACTTGTATATCCATCCTTCTTCTTCGTTCACCTTGGGTCTCTTCCAACATCAATTTCTATCTATATACTTAGGCTAATCTCAGCCTAAGTATAGGGGGGACCCAAGTCCCTGTGATTTCTCTACTCATCTTTTCTTGCCTATATACTTAGGTTATTTCTAACCTAAGTATAGGGGGATCCCCCTCTTAGTGCCCGTATATTCCTATATAATTAAATGGACCTATGGACTCGTAACATCTAGTGCTATGAGGACATAGCAAAGTTTAAGTATAGGGGGGTATACCGTATGTACACTTTACTTACTTTAGCTATATTCTAAAAATTTTGAAAAATTTAAAACTTTTTGGCTAAAGTAAAATTCTTTGGACTAAGAGAACTCAAATGATTTCACGGCTTTTCTATACTATGTTACACTATTTTGATAAAAATAGTTTTCGAAAACGATTTGAAAAATGAGTTTTACTTGTTTTGAAAAATCTTTTTGAAAAATGTTTTGAAAATCTTTTATTCATGTGACATGGTTTTGAAAATCTTTTATCGAGGAAAGTTGAGTCTAACATGTGTTTTAAATTTAAAAACTAAAATCCATAAAAATTGCAAAATTCAAAAAAAAAGTTTTTGAATGAAGGAGTTGGATTAAACCTCTACTCTTACACCTTCAACCATGATCTGAAATGTTCAAAGAAGCTTGACTTATGATGTCTTTGAGATTTGCGGTTAACCAGCCTTAGTCATCAGGGTCATAGACTTAATCATCCACATTCCCCTAGGTTTCTATATTTGCATGCTATATTCCATGCTTAGTCTCGGACAAAGAGAATATGATCAGCACATCACATGCATGACTACGGTTTTGATTGAGATGAGTTGACTCTTCACCTGAGGGATTGGGATGAGGGATTCAAGTCTGGATTTGATCTAATGATGCTCGAGGATGGGATAAAATCTTTGAAGGCTTCAGGAAACCTGAGTGTCAGCAATTTAGCCAGTATGAGAACTTGGTTCTTATACTAATCTCTTGTTATTGACCTAAGTGCCTAGGTGTGATATAAATAAAAAATTGTTGATCAGTGTGCGCCAACTCTTGGTAAAAGCAGTGGAGCTAGCCAAAAATTATACAAGTCAAAGAATTTCAAAGAAAAGCTCTCATTCCACAAAGTCAAAATATCAAAGAGCTTCCACCAAAGGCGAGCGCTCCCAAACTTTTCAAAGTGTCCACTTGGACCACCGCTATTAGGACCAGGAGTCGGGCTTGCACCAAAAAAGGGCTCTGCATCGTAAATGCTACAAGTTTGGGTGTCGAAGGTACGATAGGTACTCAAAAGAGACACACCCCGGTGTACTCCCACGAAAACAAGTGCAGACGGCTCCAACTTCTCTTTACGGACGCACTGATCAACACAAAAAAAATGTGTTGCGTAAAAGGCACTAGAGAGAATCCTTGTTCCAATGAGAGGGAGAGAAGAATTGACACAATCCCATTCCCTCCATTTCTGGCCTGCCATCTACATTTTCTAAGTCTGACAACTAAAGAGACGGTGGACGGAATGCAAGATCTGATTTATTTCCTAGTGCTGAGGATTGGGTCCTTAGGAGATTTTCTCAGACCAAGACTTTGGGTGACGAATTGACTCTACTCTCAGAATCACAGTCAACACTAAAATGTCATATCCTTTATATTATATGTACATCAGATAGAGTCTAGAGAATTAGAGGAATTGGGTACCTCTTGATTAAGGCTGGGTTGAACTCGAGAATTTTGGACCTCTAAAATTGAGCCGACTTGAGTAGTTTGGATCCTGTATTCACATGCACAAGGGGGTTAATCCAACTTAGTCATTCTTTTTGATGCTCGAGGACGAGCATGGTTTAAGTATAGGGGGGGTGATGAAACTCGACTTCATCATCATAATTTCACATTATTAACCCCCTTGCTTAAAGTTTTGTCAATAAAATCCAGTTAAAGTGTTGTAATTATCAGAGTCTCGAATAAATTAAAAATCACAAAAAAATGACAAAACAAAAATTCGTGGTATTTTTAGACTTAAAAATACCTTCAAAAATATTTCGGGTCTTCGTTTGATTTCTTTTCCAGTTTTGGTCAACATGAAACTTGTAGATCTCGTCAAGACCTACAACTTTCATGTTTTGAGTTTTCTCAAATTCCACCAAATAAGCCTTCAAATATCAAAAATATCATCGGAATAATCTGATTGGGCCACGTGGTCCAGTCTGGGGGCGCCACGTGGCCCTGCTTTCCTTGTCTTTTTCCGCCTTCACCTCCAACCGTTGGATCATCTTCCAGATCCAACGGCCAGGCCTTTTCCACGCACTCTGGTTTTCCCAACCATCGGATCATTCCCGCTCTCAATCCGCACCACTCGTCCCCGCCTTCTTCTGCTTACGCCACGTGTCATCTTCCTCGCCATTAGATCAACGTTTGAAGGAGCGATCCCCACCTCTCATTCCACTGACGCTTTTCATCCGCTCGATCGTGCCTTCCTTACATCCAAACCGTCCTTTAGCGCCTCGACCTCGTCAGGACACGTGGCTACTTTGCAGCCTTCTGATCACTCTGCCCCAGATGTTATCAGCACCGTCGCTCAGCGCCCAATTCTCCACCGTTGGATCTCCAGATCCAACGGTGGAGCATCATCGTCAACCTCGCGACACCCCTCTCTCACACGATCACCACCTCGCGCAACCCGCTCCCCCTTTCAATTTTCTCCACGACTACAGCGCCCCTCGCACCTCGCCAACCACCTCTCAATCTTCCCCACTCTTCCCTCTACCTCGCGCACACCTCCATTAACCACCGTCGTCCCCCCAGTCGTCCCAATTCTCCCTCGAAACCCATGTTCTCACCACGTTCGTATGCCACCATCAAACGTTAAATACGCCGCCCCTCCTCCGATCACGGTGTCCACCTTTACGCGAGGGTTCGCCCAGCCCTCCTCCGTCTCCCTGTGACAGGGGGAGGCGGAGGATCGAGCGAAGACGACAACATCCTCCGGTGCGACCCTCCGCCATGAACGACGGAGCTGCGGTGCCTCCATGGCCCGCTCGAGCTGCGTCGAGTGGCTGACGACGTCCAGCGAAGACCCGGGGCTCGATTCGAGCCCCAGCCCAAGCCACCCGCTCCGCTCCGGCCAGGTAAGTACCCTTCCTCTTCCTCTGCGATTTTCTTTTGATTTCCTTAATTTTCTAGGCCGCCTGGGTCGTCCGCGACCTCCAT
The DNA here is from genome assembly GCA_037367405.1 of Ottelia alismoides. Classification (NCBI taxonomy): domain Eukaryota; kingdom Viridiplantae; phylum Streptophyta; class Magnoliopsida; order Alismatales; family Hydrocharitaceae; genus Ottelia; species Ottelia alismoides. The sequence continues at coordinate 382,618 of JAZKJV010006758.1, forward strand.
TAAACCTCCTCCGAGTTTCGCCATCACTCCCCCTTTCTCGCGAATTCCTCCGCTCACCTTCTCCCTCCTCCAAACCTTGTATCAACTCCGACCCACCTCCTCCGCCCTCGCGGCGAAGGAGCTCCGAGCTCTCCTGCCTTCTCCGACCCCTCCGAGCTCTCATTTCGCTCACACACCTCCTATATACGCTTCGGCTATGCTTTACTAAGCTGCAGGTCTTCGAAGTGTTCAATGGACGGAGCTCTACCGGAGCTGTCTCCATCGACCTCGCAGTCGTCCTCCTCGCTCCGATGATCAACGCCAGAGGCTTCTACATCTTCCCCGAGCTCCAGGCTTCCTCGACGGTCATTCATGGAGCTTCGGGGAGGTTGCCATCAGTAGAGAACGAGCGACGGAGGAGGAGCTCCTTCGCCGGAGCTCCAAAGTCGCCGCTAGCTACGGACGGAGGAGAAGTAACAGCGACCGTTGGATGATCCTTTCTTGGCGATCATCCAACGGCCCAGAGGAGGCCACGCCATCGACTACATCAACCGTTGGATCCACACGATCCAACAGTTCTTACGACGCCACGTCGACACTACAGGATCGCTCAGCAGCCGCCCGATTGTCTCAATCCAATGGCTACCCGTTTGCCACGCGTCGACACCAGAGCCTCAACGAGACTGGCATCTGAGCCTCCAGGCTTGGATGCTCCCGAACCTCCACAAGCCTGCATCAAGCCTCGGACTTCCCGAGCCTAGCCGAGGCTGACTCCAAGCCTCTGCCGAGCTGGACTCCATGCCTGGATCGCACGTGCCAGGCACGTGCGTACTTGGGCAAATTGCAGAGAAGCCCCACGAACTTCTTCAATTTGCAGAAAGGTCCCCGCGCGTTTGGAAAAAATTACAGGGAAGGACTCGATCTTTATTTTTATTACTTTTTAGTCCCTCCCAGGGACTTTTTGTGGTTATCTTTCATGTTTTCTTTCAGTTATGCCCTTGCTTTCTTTGTTATATATCTCGAGCCTCGTAGCTCCGATTAAGTTGATTCCAGTTTCATTTTAAAGTTGGTTTGATGATCTTTCTAATGGCATGCTTAATTTATTGTTTTGGACACAATGAATTTTGATGTATTATTTTGATAGTTATGTGTCACTTAATCTATGCCTTGTTCGAGTTGAGTACATCACCTTAATTAAATCTGGAATTGACTTGTTGACTATGTTGCTCATTATTTTCTACCTAGGGTATATCTCCATTGCATCACATTGCATTTACTTGCACGATAAAAACGATTTAAAAAATATGCATGTTTATTTTAATGCATTATCTTGTTGTGTCTCACTTCATGCATAATTTGACCTATCTCAATCTCCAACTTAACACTTCATTAAATAAATAGAAATCTGATAAATAGAGAAAGGCTCGTGTCCCTGAGTTCGACCTTGGTATCTTACCAAGAAAAATATAAATTAAGGACCATCGCATTCTTATTTGACATGTATCAATGAGGTGGTCTCTTTGATGAGCCCGAATTGGCCCGACTGCTACGACATTTATCAAGTGTTAAAAACACACTATTAAAGGGCCGATTTTGCGGTTCATCAGTGTCCAACTGCAAGTACAATATCTTGATCATGGATCGAATCCATGATATTATATTGATTATTATTGAGTATAGTATTGAGTGGGATTAATAAAGAATTATCTGAAATAAGAAATTTGCATAAGTGTATATATATATTATACATATTTTACTTTGATTTAGGAGTTTTGATATCAAAGTTGTCTTGCCTTGTCAACACAGAAAATTCATTCCCTTAGTCACTTTCAATGTAAGAGATATACTTACCATTATATCGCAAGCAAGATCTGGGATCACCTTCCTTATCTTTGTCACATCCTAATAATATGAGAACATGTAAGTCGGATAAAAAGAAGCGAGAACACATTCCTCCTTGCAAGTCCAACTTGCGTTCCCAATTCGGCCTTTAACACCCGAGCCTACAACCCCTGAGGTGATGTTGACCCGTCATTAATTGAACCAACCGTCAATAGGAAAAGTACTCGCTATGCGCAATACAATATCACCCCAATAATGCGAGAACTCGATATTAGGTCACTACGCATACGACCTTACTCTTTCAAGAATTAAAGAGCCCGATTCAGATGCGCTTGGATACATGAGTTGTCATTTCGGACATGTGTCTCCTACATACAATCGCTGGCGACCGAATCCTCCACCTTGACAAAAGACCATGGATGTCACTTATGTGATCCTCCATATCATGTTCAAATTCTAATTAATTATTATGAATTATATTCACATAATTAATTCTTCCAAGGGAAATAATATCTCTATTAAAATAGATTGTTCAACTGTAATTGGATTCCAATTAATCTATTCGTATTAAATTAGTGATCTAATTAATATCTAATAAACATCCTTTTATTATTACGTGAAATATTGTATTATCTTAAATACATATTATTTGAATTTTAATAATTAGAAAAATACACCGTGATGTTTCCTACATTATCGAGTCCCTACTCGCTATCATGGCCACTATTGACGGGAGTGGGACAGACCGCACACTGTGCAACCTGCTATCCCAACGCTCCCCGACTAGACACCATATCCACCTCAGGAAAGGATAATGCCAAATTGATCATTGTGTACTTGAGATGATAATCGGGTTTCAACCGAATTTATACAATATAATAATAATCAAAACCATTTTGATTTTTATTATAAGGAGATTTTCTAAACAAGCTCCCAATCTTATTCAAGCAACTTCGTTTGTTGGAATGTAGATCATGTAAATCATATAACCAATTTGTGATCTAGATCACATCTAATCAATTATTGATTAAGATAATGTCATTAAGGAAATAATTATCATCAAATATTTTACAAATATTTATCCATAATTATTACAGGAAATTAAATCATTTAATTTCACTAATTGATTAAATGACAATCACAAGGTTCTTGATTAGGAAACTACTTTCCAGCAGTGACCCTCACTTACTAAAATTAGCATATCTCAATCAATTTAATTCCAAATCATGCAAAATATATTTCCAAACTTTCCCACTTTTATTTAAAACAGAACCTAATGATTTGTACACATTTCTAGGTGTTTAAAATCAGTAATTAACTCCTTAATTATGTTATGATTCATAGTCCCCGAAACAGTGGATACAAGTTCACTAAAATGATCATAACTTAAGCAAATGGATTCAAAATCATGCAAACTTAGATCCCACGATTTCCTTGTTTAATGGAGAACATAATCCAAGTGTTGTTTTCATATTTAAACTTTTTAATCATGGACGAAAAAATTCACAAAACAGAGATGCAAAAATGAAATGCAACAAAACTTTCGCAAACCCTAACGAACCCAAGTCATCCTAGGTTTATGGATCGCATCCAAAACCTCAAACACAAATCTGATACCACTTGAAGGATATGTTAATATCCTTAAGCACATCACGAAAGCATGAGGATTGCATTATATGTGATCGGGAGCGACTAGTCGTACTAGTTGCTCGAGGCAACGAAAAATAAATTTTTTATTTGATGAGACCACATGATCCAAGAACACTTCTAGGATCATTTCATCTAAACCACAAACAAGTATTAGGGTTACCTCTAGAAGCGTGGTTGCAATCGAGTCTCTAAATGAAGAGACCTCTTTTCTCAAGTCCGATCCAACAGAGGAGATGCTTGCGAGCGTGTTAATGAAATACGTGCTTCTTCAATCCATGTTAATGATCCAAGCTGCAAATCTCCTGATCTCTTCACACGAGATATTGTGTCTTCTTCACGAGCAAAGAGCATCTAAGGATATGGAGATCCACGAGTAAATAGTCCGGTAATATAATGGCAACGCTGCGGCGAGAGCAACTCTCTCTAGGGCTCCATGGTGAACGACCACAAGAGAGAGGGAGAGAAATGGCGTGTACAGAATGAGAGGGAGAGAGAGAATATGAATTTGTTGTTGTAAATTAGAAGATCAAGGGGTGCCTCTTCTTATATAGGGTTTTGGGAGTCCATGGATCACAATCCACGGACTACACAAAATCAATGGATGAGATTGATTTGTGCTTCTTTCAATGGACAAGATTTTGTCGGAAAAACACAGCAACAAATTAATTTAATTTAGATTAAATATGTATTGATAAATCACTATAATTTAATCCTAAAATTAAATCAACAAAACTTGGAGTTTTTGGAAAGGAGATTGCATCATCCTTTCCAAATGGGAGTTGGTGGGAATCTTATGTAATCTCACGAGATTACTTTATTCCATGGAAATCTCCAATATTTACAACAACAATTGTTGTAAATTATTCTACAAAAATAATTCATAATTATTTTGTGAATATTGCAATCTTGCCACTGGAAAAATGTGAATCACATTCACAACCCAAAATAAAATGTAAATTACATTTTCAATTAATTGTCCAATGAGAATCCAATTCACATCAACATTTAATTAACAAATGTAAATTACAAACAACTCTCTCTTATATATTATAAATCGCATTTATAATACATATTATTAATATGGATAGTACTATCCACATTATTTATATCCACGATAATTAAATCATATTTAATCATCTTGGATCTCTATTCTCATATGCCCAAATAATATGAATCACCTTCACATTATTCACATCTTTGATAATTAAACCAGATTTAATTATCTACGATAACTCTACTTATAATATGAATCATGTTCATATTATTCATGATAATCAAATCACATTTAATTACCAGTTTTCTCAATGCTTGGATACATATATCAACAATGAAATTATCCTGAACTCTTTGAATGATAATGCGCTTTCTCTGCGGATACATGGAGATAAGGACAGCGCGATTGTATTGTTCCATGTATAATGACTTGGATATTGAGATCATATTTCAAATCCAGATTTTGCGGACCTCTCATAGATGCTTGATTGAATCAGGACCGTAAATATGATTTTCTCATTATATCTGAATCACATTCAGATCATAGTCCAACATTTGGACCAAGATCAGATTACTTCTCTACTGAGAGGAGTCACTAAAATCCAGACCCGTTTCATCACTCCCTAGGAATGGAAACATCATGGTTATATAATTGTTTATGATCACATCACCCTTAGGTATTCCCAATACCTGTACATCCTGCATAATGGAAGACCTAGAATAAACCTGAAGTATTAGATCTCTTTTCACTATCTACTTCAGGTTTTTATCATTAAGTTTCTCGTTTGATCATTGGGAGTTGGTATTGATCATATACTTTCCAAAAGCATATATCAAACCTACTAATTCAATCAAGCTTCCAAGGTAAGACGACCATGCACGGAATTTAATTCTTCCCAATATCTCATGAGTGAGCTCATGTCTTCCGGTTCAATAATGAACATGTGTGATCCCTTTTAGAGATCGTATTACTCATATGCCCTTGCATACACACCAGCGCGTCGGTTTATAGACCTTTGTTAGGTCGTCAACTTATTGGTCTTCCAAATATACATACTTAGACATATAGTAACACATCTGTCTCCGGTCAGAGGATGTGTGCCTATATCATGACAACATACGACATATGACTTGTTATCTCGATCTCGTTAAGTCAACTATTTGGCCTAACTTATCCAACACCTCAGAATCTCTATTCCTATGCAGAGGACCTGCATCAAGAGGTCAGAACTTTAGAGAAAGGATTGCCATCTCCTTCTCAGGTTGGAGATCATTTCTTAATAATCATTTAACGATGCTTGATAAGTCCTCAATCTAAATCCTTAGATATCCATCCAAGCACCAGCCTCTATGATTCAATTATTGAATAATCAGTTGTATGATTACTAAGATGGCCATGGTACATAACCCTAATTGTACCAAGGGACCTATTATACAAATTAGTTATTCTTCCTTTCAGATCATGGAATGATATTCAGAATAATATTTATGGCATAATGACTCGTCGTGGGATCGCATGTCCAACATCAAAGGCATCTGATATTTGGATATACTTTAGAGGCATGGTATCTCGGAAGTTGATGGTACCACCTATCTTCTGGTGGTTAGTACATCCTTTAACATATTCTCTAGAATGGTATACACCATATTCTAAATTGTGATAATGGTTCAAGATGCTTGTATACTCCTCCTCAGGAATGCATCTTCACCAGATATAATATGCACCTTCACATAATAGGTATGGATCCTCCCATTAGTAAAAGTGTATTTCAGACATAAACATATCCGCTTTCATCTTCAACCAATCTCGTGGGACTTCCTTAGATACAAGGTAGTTCCTGATATTAACATACTAAGGGAGTGAGCTGATTGACAATATAGCTTCATTTAGGAAGGTTTCAGTGATCAGAATGATGTCCTTCTCAGGAGTCTCTATCTCAGTAATTCTGTAAAGGCGGTATGACATAACATTCTTGACTCCATGTTTATCTCATATTTCTAGGTCAAAAATATGTAATAGAAGGATCCAATTAAGTAAGAGTGACTTTTCATCCTTCTTGCTCTGTAGGTATCGTATGACAGAACGGTCAGTGTAGAAAATCACTTTTGATCCGAGCAGATGGGACCTTAATTTCTCCAACGCAAACGCAACATCTATCGGATCTTTTTTTGTGACAACGTAATTCGTCTGGGCTTCATCCAGAGTTCAGCTAGCATAGTGAATCACAAATGGCTATCCATCTTGTTGCTGTCCGAACACAACCCCAATGGTATAATCAGACTCATCCGTCATGATCTCAAATGGAAGAGACCAATTCAACAGTTGTGGGATTAGGGCCTCCGTAATTATTCTTTTCAGCTGATTAAAAGCATGGAGCACCCTATCATCTACAATAAATTTAGTGTCCTTACGTATAAGATTGATCAATGGTCAGGTAATCTTGTTGAAATCATTGATGAACGTTCGATAGAAATCGACATGCCCGAAAAATGACATGACTCACATCAATGTGGTAGGTGGCTCAAGTTTCAAAATTACTTCCACTTTGGCCAGGTCGACCTCCATGCCTCGCTTGAAGATGATGCAACCCAATAAAATCCCCTCAGTTACCATGAAGTGACTCTTCTCCCATGAGTGCACGAGATTAACTTCATAACATTGATGAAGTAGTCGGTCTGACTATGTTAGACATTGATAAAAGTTATCTTCGTAGATCGAAAAGTCATCCATGAATACCTCAAGAAAGATGCCCACAATGTCAGCGAATATGGCCAACGTACATCTCTTAAATGCAGCGAGGGCGTTACATAATCCAAATGGAATCCATCTGAAGGGGCGTGTCCCAAATGGATAGGTGAAGGTGGACTTCTCTTTGTCTTTAGAGGATATTGCTACCTGATTGTATCCCAAGCACACATTCAAGAAACATAAGTATTCCTTTGCAGCAAGTATTCCAACTATTTGATTAATGAAGGGAAAAGGGAAGTGGTGGCTAGGTTGAAGCATATGTAATTCATGTAGACGTATTAAGAAGTAGGTACTTTTATCAGAATCTCCTCTCCTTTGTCGTTCGTTACAATATTGATTCCTGATTTATTAGGAACCACATGTAATGGACTTATCCATTTTGATTCCTAGATGGGATAAATAAAGCCAGTATTGCATCACTTCGTGGTTTCTTTCATCACGACCTTCTAGAGATTCAGGTGCCGATGTCGAAATTCGGGAAGTTCTGTTGTCTTCTTCTAAGTAAATGTAGTGTGAGAACAATAAAGGGTTTATTCCATGGAGATGTGTAATTTTCCAGCCAGTTTCCTTGCGATTTCTTTGTAGAAACTTGAGCAAATGAGATTCCCGGTATGTGGTCAACTGAGAATTGACGATGACCGGTAAATGTTATGCTCACCCACAAGGAAGGCATACTTCATCGATGAGGGTAGTGGTTTTAGCTCTGGAGGGGACTAAATTGGCTTTGTGGCGTCTTCAACAACTGTGGTTGGTGTTAGATCTGTTGATTGTATGTTCTCCACCTTGAATGTTTCTAGCTTAGAACACGAGACATTCAAAAAATCTGCAATGATTTCATCTTTCTCTCATAAGGATGAATCGATTTCTATCATCTCATTGAGACCACCCACAAGAACCTCATCGTCAAGAATTGGGGGAAATTTGACTATGCTTTCGAGGCACTCTTCCATGGAAAGGAATTCATTGGTTTCATTATCATCCAAGAAAAATGTTGTGTCTCTTATTTCTACCCAAAAGTGATAGTCTTTTGTCTATTTCATAATCTTCTCACTCTCATCTGATACGGATTTTACGAGCTTTGGTACTTGGATAATTGAAAGGTGATCTTTCCCATGCCATAGTCAACCGTTGCTTTGGTTGTTCGAAGGAGCGGTTGTCCCAATATGATGGGGGTATGAAGCAAGGGAGATGAGGTGTCCATATTAAGGACTATGAAGTCCACAAGGAATTGTATTTCTTGAATTGTGATGATGCCATCCATCAAAATGATCCTTGGATGCTTCACTGATGTGTTTGCAAATTGAAAAATTATTCTTGTTGGTTTCAGCGGTTCTAACCCAAATTCTTTGAGTAGTGACATAGGCATCAGATTGATAGATTATATGCTATCAAGAAATATTCTTTCAAACTATTGGTTGAACATTTCACATCTGATGAGAGGCCCTCTCATGTCCTTCTTTTTCCTCGGGAGGTTACCGATAACATTTACATTTGCCATGGCCTGCATCACATGTTTCTCACATCCTCTTTTGATTTTGTTGTACATGCTTCCTTCAATCCTTACTTCATCACATGCATGTACTGCATGGGTTTAAGAAATGACATCTTCAAAAAAAGTTTTGTAGTAACTCCACAATGCTGGAATCAGATACTGTAGTTTTTATATTTTATTTTACAATTTTTGATTTCAAAGCATCAGGAAATGGAATATGTATGTCATCAAAAACCTCATTTTCATGCAAAAAAGTGTTTTCATGTACAAATGGATGATTAAGCATATTACAATAATCCAAAAAAGAAGGTAAAATAAAAGCAAGAAATTCAGTTGAGTTGGCTTGCATATGATCGACTGATGATGCTGGTCCTTGGCTACATCAAAATGTACTTGGTTGTTATTTCTTGGTTCTTTTTAATTTTCTTCATTTTTGTCTTTTGGTGGTTGTGCTGCTCCTCCTTCCTTATCGAATCCAGAACCAAGTGCGGGCTCAGTTGACGGTGATGAAGACTCATCCACAGAAGCTTGACTTTTCCCCTTGGCTGAAGAAGTCGGCTATAGTGTTCTACCGCTTCTGAGATAAATAACATAAAATAACATAAAATAATTTATACCTGACTTGAGATGTGGTATTTCACTATGGTTTACATGCATCTTTCTTCGAAAGTTGTTGGGGTTTACCTCAACCCGCAATGGTATGACTGTTTTGGCAGCTGTGAGGTCGTCTAGCTTCAGGATCATATTGTTCATGTTTTTGATCAGCTGGTCCAAGCAGTCCAAGGCATGATTATTTAAAGTGTCCTCTAAAGATTGTGCAATTGGTGGAAGGTGAGGTTGGTGGTACTGTGACCGTTGTTGGTAGTTCTTAAATTGATGAGGAGGGTATCATTAATATTGGTATAGAGTAGGAGGGAATCGATTATGATATAGAACAACCAGAAGCTACTGATGGTACGGTTGGCGATATGCTGAGTGCTAGTGATGGTACTACTATCTCTAGTTGTTTCCTTGGTGCGGAGGCTGGTGGGATTGGAGCGACTGGAAATTCTGTCCACTATGCTGAGGAATGAATGGTCAGATACCTGTGCTCTGAACCTAAGGTTGTCCTCTAGGATGGGTCAGAGCTTGTTTATTACCCCACATAGTGTTCACTTCTTGAATCTGCATTGGTGGTGGATAGAATGGCTCGGTGTAAGCTCTAGATGGTACCCTACCATCTTTTGTTGTGGAACTGATCCCCGATCGGGTGTCTGCATGTAATACACATGCTGAACTGACTGGGGTAGCCCCTGATCTTGATGATGGGGTTGTTCCTTTGAATTGATGGAATACTCGTCTGGTTCCTTCACAAACTGGCATGCATTGATTGTGCTCACCAGAAGCTCAAGCTGTTTAAAAAATTAATTGAGCTTGTCAAATAACTTGGTTCTCTGTTCGATCACTTGTAATTTTTCAAGGTCATGTGATTGCTTATCAATGATATCAACTTTAAAGAGATGGTTCTCAGTGATGCTGAGATTAGAACTCATGTCTCACACTTCTTAATGATAAGATGCTACATTCACAACTTGTGCGTGATCGATGGAGTTTTCTGAAATACACCAAATGAATATAAGGCGATTGAGCCCTCATTCATCTCCTCTAAGATCTTCCATATGACGTCTTTATCCTTGTTAAAGTGCGATCCTCTACATGCTGAATCCATTAATCATGATCTTTCTTAGTGTAAGCCCTCGAAGAAGTTCTGGACTGAGCTGGTCTTCGACAAATCGTGATGGGAGCACTTCTCCATAAGATCTTCGGATCTTTCCCACATCTCATGAAATGGGTCATGGGACATTTGGGAGAAGTTGGAGATCAAGGCTCACATCTAATTCAGATGACCCATAGGATAGTATTTGTGTAGGAAGGCTGATTTGAGTTCTTCCCAAGTCATCACCACCTTCCCTAGGTGATTGGTTCAGTAGAATGCATTATCTTGAAGTTCTAAAGGGAAGGTGGTCATCTTTACTACCTCCAATGAGATGTTGAGGTAGTGCATGGTGCTGCAAATTATGTTGAACTGCTACATGTGATTGTAGATATCCCCATTGGTATTGCCATGAAAGATCGGCAAGAGAGGGATCAATGAAGGCTTCAACTCAAAGTGTTTATGGACTGTAGATATTCTGATCCACTCAGTAGCCTGGCCAACACTAGGGTTGCAAGTTTCCTTCAAAGTTGGTTTTGGTGGTCCTCCTCTCCACTCATCCTCCATGGTTTCCTGTAGGGGTGTTCATCCTCATTCCCACCATGGTGTTCCTCATCCTCTCCTTCTCAACTTTCTCTGTCCCTCCTCAGCTCATTAAGCATTTCCCTGAATGCAACTTGAGCGAGAACTTGGTCTATCAACTGTTATTTGATGGATTTAATTGAGGTGAGCAACCGTGTTTCAACTTCATTATGATCCACAATGTCATCTAAACTTAGCCCTTTATCACATCTATGGGGAGCTGGTGAATTTCAATTCATGAACATTTATTCTATCATTTTAGGCTTTAATACCTAGATATGTGCATGAAAATACTAATAACAGACCTGAGATAACACTTTTATATTCATATATAAATTATGTATAAGTACATGTATTTAAATCCAAAAGTGAAGGAATAAATAAAAGAAAATAAAAATAATGGAGGTATTATAGATACTACTGACCCTGACCCTCGAGACTAAGTCAAGCAGTGACTTGGTCGACAAGGAATAAAGTAGGGGAATATATGACAGAGACACTACAAAAAATTAGCACTAAAACCCTAAATAATTTTGTCAATATATACATTTTGGGACCTTTTTTATTTTCACATTTTTATACCTCAAATTAATAAACTTAAACATGAACATTGTACATAAAAATATAGAGAGAACTACAAAATTTATTTTATTCAAAAGTATTTCATAGTGTGCCTAGGATACACAGAATAAAAAGATGCAAAAAAACTTTTCAGACATCTATCTTCTCCATACAAACTAAAAATTCACAAAACTCACCATTATTGTTTAAATTATCTATTTAATGAATGTGTTTTCATTTGATTTGGTGTTAAGATGCAGAAGTTGGCTTTTGGGCCCTAATTGTGCAATTTACTTATATATAATATTTAATATATTTTTCCTTTATATTTTCATCTTTTTTTATTTTTATAAAGTTGTAAATATTACTTAAAATACGTATACATAATAAAACTAAAATAAAATCATTAGAAAGTACACTCAAATAAATAACATACTTTACTATATAGGTAAATATACGTATAAAGTACCTATAATATATGTGTATATATATATATTTATTTAAGTACATAAATAACTTTGGAAAAACAAAAAATGTAGTTATGTAATTAAATATAATATTGATATAAAAATTTGTATATAAAATAATAAAATAAAAACACAAAATAAGAATAAAATAGGGTATACATAGGTATTTATACCTACAATATACATGTGAAAATTAGAACCTAACAAATAAATCGATATATAAACATAAAACCAGTAAAACATTTCTCATTAAATATGTAACATATTTCATGTTTTAAGTTTATTAAATAAAATATTTTATTTTTAGTTTTATTATTCTTTCATTTAATTACCTATTTTGTCGTTTTGTGCTTGCGCGGTGATGAATCTCGGATTCATCACTCTAAATCTCATTTATTAAGCTCACTCAAAAATCAACAGCATTTCTGCATCTATTCTACATAATTAGCATCAATACATGTTTTCATAAGAATTGCATTTTAGCACTAATTTCTGCACAAAATAAGAAGCCAAAAATCCCAGTCAAAAGTAACATGTAAATAGCCTAACTTCCATGATTTTTAACTCATTCATGCTAACTCCGAATGACGCAAAACCACTCCACTATGTACATATTACTCACAAGAATAAATAAAAAATACAAAAAAAATAACTAACCCAAATAAGTGGACCAAAAACCCAAACCCTAGTTTCAAGATTTCCGGATTAAAACCCCATATCTTCCCCATCTAGTATCCGTTTTAATCCTACTCACTTTTGAACTAATGTACATTCAATCACCTTCAAAACAAGACCAAGTTCAAGTGAATCGGAGCTCATATGTGAAAGTTGGGTTTTGGGCCTCTTTTGTACATTGTGTATTTTAGCGGTTTTTGACCTAATATTTTATGTACATATTTAACCTATTAATAAAAATCCAAAAAATTAGATTAATGTGAAATTATTTATCTTTGATCTTATCATATTTTTCCGGATTTTATCTAATTTAAAAATGATAAAAAAAATAATAAAACCCAAAAATCAAGGTATTTTATGTACATGGGATACCCCAAAATTTCACTTTGTGCAATTGATTGATTTTGGTTTTGATGTCTTGAAAGTTGCAGATCTCATCGCGACGAGCAATTTTTGTGAAGAAACTTTTTTGATCCGAGGTCATTTGCTATTTGTTTTGGATTTTACACAATATTTTATTTCGGAATTTTCTGGTGCTGACACGTCGCAGCACCTGGTGCTGCCATGTGTCAATAAATTCTGGCCGTTTTATTTACTCGTTTTTATAAAAAAAATAATATAAAAAAATAAATTAAAAAATATAAATATATAAAATAGATGCACGTGCGTCGCACGTGCCCCGCCTTTGCCCCCTCGCCCTCTACGTGTCGTGCGCCTGGCCGTCCGATCTTGGTCGTTCGGACGGCCCTGGAGGTCGTCTTCCTCCTCTGATTCTTGCCAGAACAGGAGGTGCCACCTCCCCCAAACTTCGCGCTGCCCCGCGATCTCCGCTGCGTATCTCGCAGCCACCCTTCTCGCGCATCACTAATCTCGTCCCCGATCTCGTCCGACCTCCTTCCATAGCTGGCCTAAGACCGACGCCCTATTTAACTCTCGTCGCCGCATCTCTGAAAATGATCCGTCGATTCCCACAACGAAGGGTCAGCAGCTCTCAGGTGGTGACAACATCTATCAGCACCCCACTCCGCGCGACGAGATCCGAACCCTCTTAGGTTCGTTGCAGCGCCTCCGTGCATCTGCCTTGCTCTGGCGACCTCGCCGTTGAGCCCTCCTCCCAGGTATCTCCTCCTCCTCTGCTACTTCATACCAATACACCTCCTCTGCTCCGCCATTATCTTCTCCGTTCATCAACCCCCTCCGCCGCGTGATTCACCCACGACCACCATGCCCTCCAAGCTTCCCGTAAAGCTTCGCAACGCCAAAGTCTCTGCCTCTCCACCGACTTCGCTCACCGGCCGCCCACGACAACGCTAATACCTCTGCTACGCCACCCTCTTCACTCCTCCGACAATCCACAATGATTCTAACACCTTCGCATTCGCCATCTTCGACAACCACCATCTCGCCTTTCGCGCCCCCGACATAGAGCTCCACCCGACGACCTCCGGGAGCATCACGACGCTCGCCGGTGCTCTGACTTTCACCGCAACTCAAGGAGCGATCGCCGACATCTCCAGGAGCGTCGACGCTTCACCATCAGTCCACATCCACCGTAGGTCCTTCGTCAGACCGCTTCGCCCATTTGCGACCGTCGGGCGGCGAGCCCGAGGCCCCCCACGCACGTGCGAGGTGCGTGCGTCGAGGGGGAACGTCAGCAATCCTAGGGGTCATGTGCAGGGCACGAGATCCTCTGGGTAAATTACAGAAGCCCCCTAGATTTCCCATATTCACCGAATCACCCCCGCCAGCCAGAGGCATGTGCATAGCACGTGTTTCGTGGGATTTTTGCAGAAATACCCTTTGGGGTATAAGCATTTATTATTTAAACTCTGTTATGCATTGCATTTATTTTTATATTTATTTTATTGCAGAAATACCACTGTGTTCTGTATTTATTCTAGACTTGTACATTGCATATTTTAATTATCCAAAAATAACGTGATGTTTGTCATTTAATTCTCTACAATTTGACATCTTGTGGATATTTTTGTGATTGATGGTTAATTATCCAAAAATAGCGTGATGTTTGTCATTTAATTCTCTACAATTTGACATCCAAAAATAATTGTTTTGTAGAAATTTACATATTTTGCGCAGTTTGTGCTCTTAAATTTACCATTGATTAACCTTTGCTCTGAAAATTCCCGAAAAATCATATATTGGAGAGTTAATTGTGCTTGTCATTGTGCCCCAAAATAATTGCATTTGCATGCATAATGTTCCCTATAAAAATCATTTTGCATATTTCACTGTTTGATTTTTAATAGGTATTAGATCTCACATTTTCAAGGTTTGGATTTTTTAATGTCCATCACCTAGTGATAGATCTTAGATAATTTTATCCCTTGAAAATAATAAGGGATTAATATTTATTATAATTAAATATTGAAATTCATTCTGTGTGCATTTAAAAAATTCATAAAAATTCATATTGCATCCAAAAACTCCAAAAAAGTACAGTGCATTCATTTCATCATATTTTGCATTATGGCCAAGTTTCATATTTTTCGGATATCGTTTGAACGTAATTGACATTTTAGTTCCTAAAAAAGTCAAACTTGCATATTGCATTATTTATTGCATTAAAAATTACAAAAAAAGACTGCCTTAAAAACCACATACGAACTTTGATAGACATAATTCTAGGTTGTTCCTTTGCCTCCTTGAGTTTGACCTTGGGACTTGCCCAAGTAAAATAAACATAAAACCACATTCATTAAAATTGACAAATATGTTATGTGGTTATTTTCTTGACCGATTCCGATTACCGCCTACAACGCACGACTCATTATTTTTACGAACGATGATAAAAACATCTTTTTAACGCCGCAAATTTCGGATTCGACAGATGGCGCCATTGCCGGGGATGCAAATGACTTAGATTTTTGTCTTGAAAAATTTCATTCAGTTTTCCGCATTCGGGTAGTCTGACCCTTGAATTGTTCATTGTAAATCCCATTTATTTTCCTGCATTTATTTTCAGCATTTATTTTTCTTGTTTATTTTATTATTTTTGAGTCACTCTCTTACATTATCTCTCTTATTTTTCTTGCGAGGTACACGACATACGTGGAGCAGTTTTTCAAGAACCGACGCAACTTCACCGACTTCCAAAAAAATCCGCAATTACTTTAAGATCGAGTTGAGTCGTGGGAGAGCGTAGAGTCTAGGTTTTTAATTCCTGTATTTTTTAAATTTGTGTAATTAATTGCTTATTTACAATGGTGTCCGTTTGAACTCTCGTGTATGTAACAAGACCTCGAACTTTATTCTGTGGTGTGTCGTGGCCTGTTTCACTCTCTGGTGAGGGTGGGGCCCGACTTGAGTGGCGATTAGAATAGACTTGCACATTCGGCTCTCAGAGCATTTTAATTTTTGATTGTGCTCGTAAGATTAAGCCACACTGCACTATTAATTGAGACACATATAGATCGTTCAATTTAGCCAAAATTTAACTCATTTCTTCCCTGCTAATAGAAATTTCTACTTATGTACGGTTTTTCATCGGCTTGCATTCATTTAGAATAATCTTTCAATTTCTGTCTAGCATCCCACATGGAGATTACGAGGATTCACTGTAAGTCTTCTAACTGAGCATACATCATAGTTTTTCGCATGCATCGGCTTTTCCCAAACTCCTCCATCTTGTTTTATCACATAACTCTAAAGGAAATTGGGACCGGATGGTAGACGCATATTTGTGCTAATTTAAACTCTTCAGTGATCACCTAATTAAAATGAGGACCACTAAATATAGCCGATTTTAAGAATCCATAAAATCAAGAATTTTTGCAGGAGAGAAACCCCGACATTGTTTGTTTTCATCTTGCAGCGAGAAGAGAGACGCACACTAAGATAGAGCCAAGTCAAGATTTTTATATAGATTACTGATTTTAAAAACGATTAGCTACTTCTTAGTGAGAAATATGGGTAGCCGGTAAACGATCCGGACTTCCTTAGCAGAGTGGGTGGTTTAAAGGACACCGCAAAAGGCTCCGTCCTTAAGTAACATGGGTAGTCGTTTTACGGTCCGTACTTACACCTATACTGGCTGAAAGTAGATGCAGTGTACGAACTCGGGACGGTCTTTAAGAGAATTTTGGCACCCAACAGTTCGTTAAACGGTTTACAAGATTTGATTTCTCACCAATTAAAAATCGACAAGATAACTGGCCGAACTCTTACGGCCTTCACTGAGTGAGTTGGTGAAACAAAACTTTGAATTGTGTTTTATTTGTGCGTAGAACTTAATTGATCATCGAATACCATACACTTGTGCCTAGATCATGAACCGTACACATCTTGTTAATCTTTTGAAATCGAGAATGAAAGACTGTGGTAATTCTTGTTCGGACTCCACGAACCCTTTTCTGACCGCCATAAACTTTCCATACTCAACGGTTCAGAGGCACTCTTACTCAGAACCACCTTGGGTTCAGGGACACCTCTCCCTTGAATCCTTCTCTTATAATCCTTTACAAACTATTGACTCCGATTTTTCACAATCTGAAGGTGAAAAGAATAACTGACAAAAGATGCCTCCCAAGAAGAGCAATCATGAAGATGAACTCAATGAAGATCTAATGCAAATGATTCTGGAAAGACTGGTCGCGTCTGAGCAGCAACAAATTTTACTAAGGGAACAACTAGAACGGTTGAATGTAGAGGGAGAACTACCAATGGAAGCCTCAAACAATCCCGGGCATTACAGAGTTAGAAATTACTTGCAGCCACCTCAGCCAGAGGTTCACCATGAACTGAAGCCTCACTTCCTGAGTCAATTACTACAATTTCATGGTAATGCAAATGAAGAACCATATGAATTTTTGCGTGATTTGGAGCTGGTATGTTCTAATCAGAGGCATCCACAAGTCAGCCAGGACTACATTCGTCTCACTGCACTACCTTTCACCTTGAAAGGTAAGGCAGATTACTGGTGAAAAACATAGGAGTGACGGTGACTACTTATGATAGGTTCAAAAACCTATTCTTGAAGAAATTCTATCCTTTGAGTCGAACCAACCAAATGAGGACTCGCATCACTAGTTTCTCTCAGATGCCTAATGAAGCACTCTGTGATGCATAGGATAGATTCAAAGATCTGCTGCAGAAATTTCCCTGTCATGACCTGGATAATAACATCCTAGTACAGTCACTCTATTCTGGCCTTAACTACGAGACTCAAGGTTTAGTCAGCGCTGCCTGTGGAGGCAATTACACATCCCGAGGAGCTGAGATCGTCTGGAAAATACTGGAGCAGATGGCGGAGACAAGCCGTTCACAAATCGCCAGTAGATCTTACACTGATTCCCTGAACACCTTTCAAGCCAAAGGAGGGAAGCAAACTGTCGCAGAAATAGTAGAGGATTTGATTCCAAACATGAACATCATCGCAGATAAATTAATAGTTGTGGATCAAATTCATAAAAGGATGAACATCATCGACAACCGAATCTCCCAGTTTCTAAAGCAAATGGAGGAGCTAACTGAGAAGGAATCCAAGATAGGGATACCTACTACACCTACAACCCCGATCTATCATGTGCATCATGTCCTAGAGCAGCCAGGATCAAGACAACGGCAACCGTGGGCTCAGGACCAATCTTGTACCCAACCTTCCCAGCAGTCACCTCCACCAACCGAGACAGTCGAAGAAGCCCCGCCTCTCACATTCGAGATAAACGGCATTTGGTACACACATGATACTACCCGACAGGGTAATATGGGGGATCGTCAGCAATATCAATGTCCACCCACCTTCTATAATGCCGCATTTCCTATAGCTCCACAGCACACTCAGAACAATGTAACATTCCACCACTGAAGGCAGCAACAACCATACAACCGTCAGAACCAACATCAGCAACATCGTCAGCAATATCAAGCTCCAAATCAAGCATCTCAATCATCCAACCCTCCAGAAGAATCGGTAGATATCCAGAGACAAATGCTGGAGGAAATTCGCAGCTTCTGAAATGAGTTGTACGATCTACGGGTAGATGTTAATCGTTTATCCCGTTGAAAGGATGAACAGACAGCCCCAGCCACAACCATTCCTACCCAAGTTCAAGCTAACCTCAATAGCTTGAACAAATCTCAATCATCTCAAAACAATGGTCAGGTATACTATTCAGATTTTTCCACATCTGAACATGAGATCCTTTCGTTTGATAACATCAATTCCATGTCACTCAGGAGCGGAAGGACCGTGATCGTACCTGACCGGGCTAGGGAATTGGACCATAAAGACTCAGAAGATCAACCGAAGGATGCTTATGAGTATGAAGAAGAAGGACGCCTGAAGATCCCAGCACTAGATAAAGGAAAAACATCTATGGAGTATGCATAGGACCTTGAACCTCTAGTTGCTACAAAAATACCTTTGTCACCATTTCGACAACATGATTATTATCAGAAAACTCGTGATTGTAATCAGAACTCCAAATCTAATAAAGATGCTCTTATTTATGATTCTGGCTCTGTTTCTCCTGTCTAAAATGCCTCCATTCCTTTCCCCCATGCTCTTAAGAAAGGAAAATAAAAGAAAAACATTCAGAATGACCCAGTGATGGAAACGTTCTGCCAGAAGAATATCACAGTCAAAGTACTATTTGATCGGTATGTGGCCAGTAATCCAGCATTTCAGAAGTACTTGAAAATGAAATGCACTCCCACCAGGACTTGTACAAAGAAAACAAATCAGTTTGTGGAGACTCATATCCTGACAGTGGCCACTACTAAATGTGTCAAAAACCAACATTTACCAAGAAAGAAAAGGGATCTGTGTGCTCATTATGTGGAGAGTCGCATTAGTGGAATCGCATTCGCACACACACTTCTCGACAATGGTTCTTCTATCAATCTTCTTCCCTTAGCCTTATACTACATATTGGAGTTAGGTCCTCTCCAGAAATCATTATCTTTACTCCAATTTGCTAATAAATCCACTAAAAGTCCTAAGGGATATGTGAAAAATGTTATCATCATGGTCGAGGGTAAATAATACAAAGTAGACTTCCTTTCCTTGATATGGAGACCCCAAACCATTGGAAGGAATCACAAATCATTCTTGGAAGACCATTCTTAAGAACCGCCAAAGCTGTATTCGATTACAGCACTGGAATGGTGAAATTCCGCTCCCCAGATGGAGAAGTAGATCTGGAGATGAAACAAACAAAGTGGCAAAGACCAGATTCTGAATCCACTACTGAAGATGCCGAAACATCCGAGTGTAATCTCATCAGCACTACTGGGCCGTGGGACCAACCGTCAGACCCTCAGATTGATAACACCACATCAGAAGAAAAAACAGTGCACCGTGCAGTACGCGAGATGTTGCCAGACAAATCTAGACACCCGGATGTTTATAACCTTGATGACACAGAAATCCTTTCTGATTTATCAATCCCATCTTCTTTGGGAAAATCAAGAAATATCGATGACGAGTCGGACACGGTTTTGGCCGAATAACCGCACTACTTTAGCTATCCGACTCACCTTCCTTCGGGATTAGTGTCTAATATATCACAGAATGATTCACCGTCAACCAATACTGAGCCAGATTTAAAAGACATTCAGTCAAACTTGATTGATGATTTAGATTTGCCAGAGCTAAAACCTCTCCCTCCCACACTGAAATATGCATTTCTTAATGGACCCAAAGATAAATTCCCTGTGATCATTAGCTCATCATTAGCCATGGACCAAGAATCTAGACTACTAGAAGCCCTTGAGCGAAATCGAAAAGCCATCGGTTGGGCTGTGTCGGATCTCGTAGGAATCAACCACGCTCTCTGCTCGCACCAAATTTATGTTGAGGATAATGCAAGGCCTTCCCGTGAATTTCAGAGAAGATTAAACCCCAATCTTCGGTAAGTAGTTAAGAAAGAAATAGAGAAATGGTGCAAAGTAGGTTTTATATATCCCATCTCTGACTCCAAGCGGGTGGCCCCCCTTCATGTCGTCCCGAAGAAGTCGGGAATCTAGATGGTCACCAACGAGGAGGGGGTAGAGATCGCGACCCGAGTACCCACATCATGGCGCGTCTGTGTCGATTACAGGCGCTTGAATGCTACGACCAAGAAAGATTACTTTCCACTGCCATTTATTGATAAAGTCTTGGAGAGACTTACAGGGAAAGCATTCTTCTATTTTCTTGATGGGTACTCTGGCTACAATCAAGTAGCTATCACTCCCGAGGATCAGGAAAAGACCACATTTACATGTCCCTTCGGTACCTACTCATTCAAGCGCATGCCATTCGGGCTTTGTAATGCCCCAGGCACATTTCAGCAGTGCATGGTTGCCGTATTTGCCGAAATGGTGGGTGATTTCCTTGAAGTCTTCATGGATGACTTCTCGATTCACGGTGATTCATTTGATACATGTTTAGCGTACTTGGACCGAGTCCTCAAGAGATGCAGAGAGGTTAATTTGGTACTCTCCTGGGAAAAGAGTCACTTTATGGTGACTGAGGGTATCGTGTTGGGGCATGTCATCTCCAAAAAGGGAATGGAGGTCGACCCTGCCAAGGTGGATGTGATAAAGAAAATTGAGCCACCAACCAACGTCAAGCCAGGGAGGCCTTTTCTAGGGCATGTTGGATTTTATCGAAGGTTTATCCCTAATTTTTCAAAGATCGCCCGCCCACTGACTGAGCTCTTAGGAAAAGACACTGATTTTATTGTGAATCACAAGTGTCTTGAGGTCTTCGAGCTCCTGAAAAAGAAAATATGTGAATTGCCAATATTACAAGCTCCCGACTGGTCTTCCCTTTGCGATCATGACTGATGCATCGGATTTTGCTGTAGGAGAAGTGCTTGGACAAAGACGGGATGGAATCCCTTATGTAATTCACTACGTGAGCAAAGTATTGGATCCTACACAGAGAAATTATACAGTGACTGAAAAGGAAATGTTCGTGATTGTTTGGGCCCTTGAAAAATTTAGATCATGCATATTGGGCTCCAAGGTGACAATTTTCACTGATCATACGGTAATTAGATACCTCATGGATAAGAAAGATGCCAAGGTACAGCTTTTGAGGTGGATCTTGTTAATCCAGGAATTTAATTTGGAGATCACGGATAAACCTGGAATAAAGAATGTTGTTGCTGATCACCTTTCCTGAATTGAGCAAAATGATTATCCTGACACTGGACCTATTAAGGAGACTTTTCCAGACGAATCTGTTTGCGTTATTGATTCAACCCCATGGTATTCCAACATCGTGAACTATCTTGTCTCCAAGAAGGTTTCCTTTGGTTGGACCAAGAGAATGATTGATCGACTGAAGTCGGATTCGAGAAAATACCATTGGAATGATCCTTTCCTTTTCTATGAAGGAGCGGATTGTGTCTAGAGTGTCCTCACACATTATCATTCTCTCGAGGTTGGAGGACACCATTCGGGAAAAAGAACCGCACGCAAGGTACTCCAATGTGAATTTTACTGGAAGACCTTATTCAGAGATGCTAATGAATTTGTACGGTCTTGCCTGATTTGCCAAAGGATGGGGGGACTGTTGGTTATAGAGATGAAATGCCCATGCAACCAATGATTTTCTGTGATGTTTTCGATGCATGGGGGATTGATTTTATGGGTCCATTTCCCAATAGCAATGGATTTGAGTACATCTTGTTAGCGGTTGATTATTTGTCTAGATGGGTAGAGGCTATTCCAACCCGAACCGCAGATAGCAAAACCGTATGTAAGTTTATCAAGGATAATATCATTGCAAGGTTCGAGATACCAAAAGTTTTGATTTCTGATGGAGGTAGCCACTTCGTGAATAGGGAAATGAGATCTTTGGCTAAAGAGTATAAATTTGAGCATAGAATTGCCAACCCATATCATCCACAATCTAATGGCATGGCAGAGGTTTCTAATATAGAGGTGAAGGGTATTCTTCAGAAGTTGGTTCATCTAGATAGGAAGAACTGGTCGAAACTGTTGGATCATGTTCTGTGGCCTATAGGACAGCCTATAAGACTCCACTCGGTACTTCATCTTTTAGAATGATCTATGGCAAGCCATGCCATCTACCTGCAGAATTGATTCACAAATCTGAATGGGCGATCAAAAAGTTGAATTGGAGTTGTCACCTTGGGAAATTATGTCGAGACTTAAATTTGAATGAGCTAATTGAAATCCGAAACCAAGCATATGACAACAGTGCGATCTATAAGGACAAGGTCAAGAGATGGCATGATAAACACATTCGAGATAAAACCTTTGTCCCTGGGCAGAAAGTGTGGTTGTTTAATGCTCGGTTAATGATTTTCATGGGAAACTGAAATCAAAATGGACGGGTCTCTATGTTGTCATCGATGTGCATACCAATGGAAAGTGTGGATATTGCCGAACTTAAAGATGATGCACAACCTTTCTCAGTGAATGGACAATTGCTGAAGTCATATATAGAATCACCCAAAGAGTAGACAGTTGAAGTTAATGTCATCTACTTCACGAAGAGCGAGGACATTGAAGATTTATCAGATCAATCCCACCCTCCCTCCCGACCACATCGATCGCCTTGTATAGATTCTTCCTCTACTTAGGCCAAGGACTAAGTATAGGGGGGGACCGATGCCATATGTATATACTATTCTTCTCCTCTCTCTCGAGCATTCCATTTCCACCCTTCTCCTATACTTAGGCTGACCAGAGACTAAGTATAGGGGGAAGCAATGCCCATCTGTATATACTCTTCTCATTTACATATCCTGACCGCCTCTTGTGCGCTCTTCTTCTATACTTAGACTGTTCTCTGTCTAAGTATAGGGGGGCGGACCATTGTATATCAAAATTTTACTCTTTATGCTTAGCACAAGCTATGTCTTCTTTACGCTTCTTGTGCTCTGAGGACACAACAGTTGCTAAGTATAAGGGGGTCTGTATATATACTGTGTATATATTTTAACCATACCTCGTACTTTCTCATAAGTTTATATATATTTACAGGGTGGGTAATTAAAAAAACAACAAAAGAAAAGAAAAAGAAAAAGAGTTTTGCTACTAACAAAAAATGGCTTCTTATTCATTTTTGCATAAAAAATCCCTTGCATAAAAAAAATAAAAAAAATGTGTCTGCATTCCGCACACCTGTACTTCATCCAACATCACATTCATTTGCATCTGTGAAAAGTCATCGGGTTCTGAATCGAGTTATGAGCCGAAACTGAGAGTGGTCTGGACTTGACCTTAATCTACCTAATTTTCAGAGGAACTTCACCGAGAAATAGGATTTTAGAAACTTCAGGTCGTTGACTTAATTCTTTAAGTTCCACATGACAATGTGCAGAGTTTGACTCTTAGTGTCTAACCTGGTTTCTTCATTCTGGGTACAACTCCAGAATAAGGAATTAATTTGTACTCTTGCACTATGTACTTAGCTCAACTCAGATGGGATGTTGGAAGGCTGTGTAAGTTTCTTTTCTGGTAGCGTGGAAATCTAAAGACCGGAGTACGGGTTGAAATAAAGCTTCGGAAAAGGGATGGACGACTGGGCACAATTTTTTCTAAGACCCCAAAAAATGTACGGAAACAAAAGATTCTATATCCGTAGGGGCACAACAAGATCCAAGCAGAACCACCAAAAATTCCAAATACAAAGAAGCAACTACCAAATAAAATCTGACCAAAAAGGTCCAAGCTTCAAGAAACCTACAGATCTTGGTGGAGACTCGGCTACACTGGCCAGCTTCACAAGGAGAGGTGACTACACTGGCCATCCTCCAGTTCTTTTCTCCTTCTTCTAACTTCTCCCCCAGTTCGATTGTGACCACAACGCGACAAACCTTAGAAGGAAATACCTGACTCCCCGAGAACGAGTTACTGAAGAGGAGGTTTGCGTAGTAGTCCGGCATTCTGGGTGGGAAGAGCTAAAACCTTTCACAACACATGAGTCGATTGTTCAATATTCATAGGGTTTGCCTTGGGAAGCGGATTGATCTAAGATGACTTCTTAGCCGAAACTGTAGCAATGATTTGTAGAACTTGAGGACTGTTGATTTTAAAGTTCTAAGTCTCACAGAAGTTCTGCCACACTAATAATCCAAAGGTGGAGTCTAGATTCATTTTCACATTCAGCTCATGGTCTTGGTATGAAACTTAATCTCATTTCACCTCATGGCATTTCTTTTTGATGCTCAGGGATGGGCATGCTTTAAGTATATGGGGATGATGAATCTCGGATTCATCACTCTAAATCTCATTTATTAAGCTCAAATCCCTAAAAAATCAACAGCATTTCTGCATCTATTCTGCATAATTAGCATTCATGCATGTTTTCATAAGAATTGCATTTTAGCACTAATTTCTGCACAAAATAAGAAGCCAAAAATCCCAGTCAAAAGTAACCTGTAAATAGCCTAACTTCCATGATTTTTAACTCATACATGCTAACTCCGAATGACAGAAAACCACTCCACTACGTACATATCACTCACAAGAATAAATAAAAAATACAAAAAAATAACTAACCCAAATAGGTGGACCAAAAACCCAAACCCTAGTTTCAAGATTTCCGGACTAAAAACCCCATATCTTCCCCATCTAGTGTCTGTTTTAATCCCACTCACTTTTGAACTAATGTACATTCAATCATCTTCAAAACAAGACAAAGTTCAAGTGAACTGGAGCTCATATGTGAAAGTTGGGTTTTGGGCCTCTTTTGTACATTGTGTATTTTAGCGGTTTTTGACCTAATATTTTATGTACATATTTAACCTATTAATAAAAATCCAAAATAAATTAGATTAATGTGAAATTATTTATCTTTGATCTTATCATATTTTTTTGTATTTTTACTAGATTTAAAAATGACAAAAAATAATAATAAAATCCAAAAATTAAGGTATTCTATGTACATGGGATACCCCAAAATTTCACTTTCTGCAATTGATCGATTTTGATTTTGATGTCTTCATGAAAGTTGTAGATCTCATCGAGACGAGCAATTTTTGTGAAGAAACTTTTTCGATTTGAGGTCATTTGCTATTTATTTTGGATTTTACAAAATATTGTATTTCGGAATTATCTGGTGCTGACATGTGGCAGCACCTGGTGCCACCATGTGTCAGTCAATTCTAGCCATTTTATTTACTCGTTTTTTTATAAATAATAATAATAAAAATAATAAATAAAAAAATATAAAAATATAAAATAGACACACGTGCATCGTTTGTGCCTCCCAAGCACGTGCCCCGCCTTTGCCCCCTCGCCCTCCACGTGTCGTGCGCCTGACCGCCCGATCTCGGCCGATCTAACGGCCCTGGCGATCGTCTTCCTCCTCTGATTCTTTCCAGAACAGGTGGCATCGCGTCCCCTAATTTCGTGCCGCCCCGCGATCTCCTCCACGTCTCTCACAGTCGCCCTTCTCGCGCATCACCGATCTTGTCCCCAATTTCGTCTGACCTCCATCCATAGCTAGCCTAAGACCGATGCCCTATTTAACTCTCGCCGCCGCATCTCTGAAAATGATCCGTCGATTCCCATAACCAAGGGACAACAACTCTCAGGTGGTGACGCCATCTTTCTGCACCCCCTCCACCGCGACGAGATTCGAACCCTCTTAGGTTCGTTGCAGCGCCTCTGTGCATCTGCCTTGCTCTGTTGACCTCGCCGTTGAGCCCTCCTCCCAGGTATCTCCTCCTCCTCTACTACTTCATACCACTACATCTCCTTCGATCCGCCATTATCTTCTCCGTTCATCAACCCCCTCCGCCGCGTGATTCACCCACGACCACCGTGCCCTCCAAGCTTCCCGTGAAGCTTCGTAACACCAAAGTCTCTGCCTCTCCACCAACTTAGCTCGTCGATCGCACACGACAACGCTAATACCTCCGTTATGTCACCCTTTTCACTCCTTCGACAACCCACAACGATTCCAACGCCTTCGCATTCGCCGTCTCCAACAACCACCATCATCGCCTTTCGTGCCCCTGACAAAGAGCTCCATCCGACGACCTCCAGGAGCATCACGACGCTCGCCAGTGCTCCGGCTTTCACCACAACTCAAGGAGCGACCGTCGACATCTCCAGGAGCATCGACGCTTCACCATCAGTCCACATCCACCGGAGCTCCTTCGCCGGACCGCTTCGCCCATTTACGACCGTCAGGCGACGAGCCCGAGGCCCCCCACACACGTGCGAGGCACGTGCGTCGAGAGGGAACACTAGCAATCCCAAGGGTCACGTACAAGGCACATGATCCTCTGGGTAAATTACAGAAGCCTCCCTAGATTTCCCATATTCACCGAACCACCCCCGCCAACCAGAGGCACGTGCATAGCACGTGTTTCGTGGGATTTTTGCAGAAATACCCTTCGGGGTATAGTTATTTATTATTTAAACCCTGTTATGCATTGCATTTATTTTTATATTTATTTTATTACAGGAATACCCATGTGTTCTCTATTGATTCTAGACTCGTACATTACATATTTTAATTATCCAAAAATAGCGTGATGTTTGTCATTTAATTCTCTACAATTTGACATCTTGTCGATATTTTTTGATAGATGGTTAATTAATATATATTTGTTTTGTGGAAATTTACATATTTTGCCAAGTTTGTGCTCTTAATTTTACCATTGATTAACCTTTGCTCTAAAAATTCCCGAAAAATCAAATATTGTAGAGTTAATTGTGCTTGACATTGTACCAAAAAAGAATTGCTTTTACATGCATAATTTTCCCTGTAAAAATCTTTTTGCATATTTTAGTATTTGATTTTTAATAGGTATTAGATCTCACATTTTCAAGGTTTAGGATTTTTTGAGGTCCATCACCTAGTGATAGATCTTAGATAATTTTATCCCTTGAAAATAATTAGGTTTAATATTTATTATAATTAAATATTGAAATGCATTTTGTGTACATTTAAAAATTCATAAAAAATTCATATTGCATCCAAAAACTCCAAAAAATTATAGTGCATTCATTTCATCATATTTTGCATTGTGGCCGAGTTTAATATTTTTCGGATATCATTTGAATGTAATTGACATTTTAGTCCCTAAAATAGGTCAAACTTACATATTGCATTCTTTATTGCATTAAAAATTCCAAAAAAAAGACCACCTTGAAAACCGCGCACGAACATTGATAGACATAATTTTTGGTTGTTCCTTTGCCTCCTTGAGTTCGACCTTGGGATTTGCCCAAGTAAAATTAACATAAAACCACATTCATTAAAATTGACAAATATTTTGTGTGGTTATTTTCTTGACCGATTCCGATTGTCACCTACAACGCACGACTTATTATTTTTGCGTACGACGATAAAAACATCTTTTTAATGCCGTGAATTTCGGATTCGTCTCATGGCGCCTACATGGCCCAATCACATGGCTTGGAGTGTTGACCCTAGGTCAACATCCCCTCCCCATCTACTATTTGTCAGACCTGGCTGGGAAGCCAACTTTGCCGATTTATCACATGAACTCCATTGCTTCTTTGGGAACATTTCCTTTTTGAAATTCAAAGATATGATCATGTTTCTTCCCATGAATCACTTTGATATTATCCTTGTTAACTGATCGAGCTGAAATTTCTTTCCACTTTTTCAGCAGGTATAAATAAAACCTCCATTTTCTCCTTTGCTCCCTTGATCACCTACTTCTATATCTAACCCCTTAATCCTTCAGGGAGCTCCACATGGTGACAAGAAGGTCAGACACCAGCTTTTTGGTGAGGAAAAAGTAGGAGGAGACCCATCTACCTTCACTGGAGCTTTTTCCGATGAGGCTCTGCTCCCAGCCGCTTTATCTTTTCTTGCTTGCTTTTCATTCTTAGGTTAGCATTAGTCTAGATTTATTTTCAATTGCTTTGATTTTGCTTGAATCTATCAAAAATCCCAAAAATAGAACCTTGTTGGAGCTCGATGCTTCGACTCTCATCTCTGATCAACCGAAATCACTCCATCATCCATTCTGCTGCCATCAACTTCTTGACAACTTCTCGATCTCTCAGACTACTTCCTTCACCCTGATCTTGCAAAGATGAGGTCTACCGAGTCTCCCTCCGCCATTCTTACCCAGCTCATCCACTATGCCTCCTGCCTATTTTTAGGCCTAAAAGATCTTCCAAGCCCTTGTGCTAACTGTGCAGGTCCCAGCTCAAGAGGACCCCATCTGAGGGGTCCCAACTCCAACAAAGGCAGTTCCAGGTCCCAGCTTCATCTACAACCTTCATGACCCATTCCTTGGGTCTTGATCCATTTTCCAACCACTAGCAAGTTTTGTGTCATCCAGGAACAATTCTAACCCACCAACCACGTATGAGGTGGCTGGAGCTGCTCAGGAGCTCAAATCTAAAGTCGTTGAGCTGGAATTCCTCGTCAGTTCTTCCACCAATCTTATCTACCATTCGATGAAGAACATCCACTTAGATTAATTAGCCACCGTTCAACTGAAGGTCATCTCCACCATTAGATCATGCATAGGAAATGATCTCGACCCTTCATATGTGAAGGGATATCCACCGTTCGAGGAGCGACACATGTTTAGGTGATTTGATCCTGGCCATTCTAGAATATGCATATTGAGGGTATTTTGCACTATTCTCCCTAACATTTTGGCAATAATATTTTAGTCCTTTAAATTTGTATTTTAGTTAAAAAACTTTTATAACTCTGAGGTTTATGTTATTTACTTTTTAGTCCACGCTACGTCTCCTCATATGCAATCCCACATGAGGGTTTTGTGGGAATTTTGCATTATTAGTCTTGTGTTTATTGGACATTATTTGAACTTTGGAAAATATTTTTGAAAATTTAATTTTGGTAACTACCCGTTTAATTTGAAATTATATTTTATTGGAAACTTTGCATGTGTAGCCATCGGATTTATTTCATTTGTAAAAAGGCCCTGCTAGGCATTTTAAATTGTGAATTAAATTGATTTTATTACTAAAAACCCTGTGGACTTTGCTATTTTGTTATAAATGCATGCTTTAGGTTTTTGAAATTATAGAATGGTCCTTGCATAGCTGCTTTAATTGTTTATTTTATTATTAATTGTATTAATTAGCTACTTAATTCTAAAAGATCTAGGATAATTATATTAAATACCTTTTATTATATCAAATCACATATAATTTTGTTAAGGTATTTTTTATTATTTTCTTAATTAAAAATTGCAAAACTAATATTTTACTATTTAGACTAAAAAAATCATAAAAAATAATATTTAGCCCTGAGAAATACCAAAAATAGGGTATGTGTATTTTACTGTATTTTAACACGTACCCAAAATTATTAAAAATACAAAATAGAAAGCTTAAAATTAATAAAATACACAAAACTTAAAAAAATCGTAAAAGTCATAGAAAATTAAGAAAAATATAGTTTAAAGCATTGAATGTTCTAAAGCATCTGATTTTCTTTCATATTTTAGGCCCAATTTTAGTTCATGTATTTTATGTCTTTTAATTTTTTAAATACATAAAAAGCTCACAAAATACCCTAAATTAAAATAAATAGAGAAAATTATAAAAACAAAAACTATTTTATTTTATGTATTTCGACTTTATTTGTATATTCAAAAATACAAAAGAATCCTTTTTATCTCTCTTTAATATGTCACCTATATAAATTATTATATATTTATTATTATATATTATTGAAAAAAATGTAAAATTGAAAATCAAATAAATTTATAAAAAGTAAAAAGCCACAAAAATACATAGAACCTAATAGGCTGCGAAACCCACAATTTTGTGCTTGATTCTTTGAGTTGGGTTTCATTTTTGTGGTCTATCCATGTTTGTTCCCTTGGACGACACTCTACTTACTTGCCTTATATGCATTTTCATGTAGAGTGAAATAAATTTCATCAGTCATCTGCATGGTCTCTTTACACATACACATCTGTGGGTCTTGATTATTGTTAACTTAATTGAGTTGTTTAGAATCCGAGTACTACGAGATGTGCCGATACAATGATTGCTGGAACTAACTTGTTGGGCACGACAAGCCCTCCGAGATCAGGAATTAGGATCTCCATCATTTTATAAATATATCTCAATTCTCAACAATTGGTGCCCTTGTTAGGGAGCAATGGTCGGGTAGATTAACAACCTTAGGCTTAGATTTTTGTTGCTTTGTCTGCTTGCTTGTTTATTTACATAGATTTCCATTTTATTCTGCTTATCATTATTTCGTAATTGTTTCTGACATTGTCTCTTGTTATCTTTGCTACGAGGGACCACTTATTAAGGGAGTCCATCTTCGGATAACCTTTTCATCCACATGAGCGGAGCAGGTCATTCTTCCCCGACTTGTAGGAGAGAGCATCAACGGAGATAGAGCATAGTGTTGAGGAGCAGACTTTACATTAGTAGATATTTATGTGAGAGAGATTTATTTTGAACTTGTAATAAAACATGTACACCTGGACACTTAGACTATTCAGGGTCTATTTCGCCAAGTGTTGGTGCACTTGGGGGACCTCATTGCATGTTTGACCGTTTTGAAAATTTTATTTGCTTTTCTTTTGTTTCCTTTATTTTTCGATTTATTTTGTTTCTCATGATTTGTGTGTTTCTGCCTTTATCTTCTTTGTTTTGTGTGAGTAATCCCCTAGATATTAAGATTGCTTGATCGAGTAATCTGGGACCAAAGCTTAATATATCTCATTCTCCTATAGTCACTTTGCTTGGACATATATTCAAAATAATCTGATGCTTCATGTAATAACAATTTCTTATCTAGGATGATTTCACACTGTTGCATGCAATTAGTTAATTTGAACTCTGCTTAGCATCCCGCATGGAGAACGTTGGGAAGCAAGACGAGTCTTCTTATTGAGCACACATCATATAACACTATGATGAGTTTTCTAGCACCGTGTTCGCTTGCATTGCTATTCTATCCTCTCCCCTATTTTTGATCACTTAAGAAAAAAACAAAGGAAATTGAGAAATAGTTAGGCCTTTTCATAAAAATACTCAAAACAAGTGACAACCTAAAAAAAATAAAAGGGGACTGCTACGAAAACATGAACTAATTATAAAATCTGTATCGACTTTTATTGTCTTGGGTTCATAAACCCCTCATTATTTTCAGGTACCTTCTAGACTGAGTGAGGCACGACCCTTAAGTATTAGAGCCCAAAACCCGATCTGTGACTGCCTTATACTCAAACGTGACAGTAAGTAATGGCACTTCTATCATACGTAGGTGCGTAGGGCCTTGTCGACGACAGTGCTCCCACCTTGTGTGGAACATCCAACTTGGTATGAAGTATTGAGCATAGGCACACCCTCATGAGGGGGTGTCTGTCTCATCGTCTTACGTTCTAGTACCTCACTCGTAAGGGAAGTAGTGGTTTCACCTATCAACTTTATGTCTCTATTTCCTTGGTTGAGTAGCCCCCAAGGAACAAGATCAAGGACCTCTAAGTACGCAAATCATGGGTTACGAAGGAGGTGGAACAAGTACACGTAACATTTATGGAAGTACATGCTCTCCTATAGGGATAGACCTCTAAGGACAAGTGAAAAGATAATCTTGAAAATAACCATAAAATCGACAAGATAATTGTCGAACTCTTACAACTTCATTATGTTGAATTGGTGAATGAACCCTTGTTTTGAGGTTTGTTTGTATCAAATAAAAGTAGATCAATATCAAAAAAGTTCCACATACTTTGTGCCCTTCTATCTCTACCTCTCTTCTTCCATTCCTTCTTATTCATCTCACTTTCTTCGAGCCGCCTCTTCTCAATTCCTCATGCATTCTTCTTCTTCTTCTTCTTCTTCTTCTATCATTTCTCCTATTTTATCATCATCACGCTTCTCTTGCCATCATGATGTTGAATCTTGGAGGGTATTGTTCGGACTCTGCGAACACCTACGTCGACTCCATGATGCCAACATCGATGCTTCACTACGGTGATCTCAGAGAGGTTTGTTTGGCTTTTGCGAACCTCGTTATGAGCTCCCTGATCTTCACTCCACCTAGGTTTTGAGGTAACTCTCTTCTTGAATCCTCTTCTTTCACTACACTTCTTTCACCAATAAATCATTATTCGTCTTGACTCTAATCTCAAAATAATTTTCTAGACTCCATTATTTCTGCAGATTGATCATGGCTCATTTCACGATGCATGTCACAAACTTGAACTGGAGTTAGGTAGCAATACTGATTCAGAAATGGCTCCTTAGAGTCAGGGAAATGGTTAGGGATTCGATCAAGTGTAGACCATAATGAGTCTAAATCCCATATGCTCGCATCCATTCAAATCATTCATCAATAGTTAGCCGATCAGGATAATACCCTGGGTGCTTTCTAGGAAATGCTAATGGAGATGAGGAGGGAATGCGAAAATCGAGAAGGAGGTGAACATGGTGGTGAACAACCAGAAGGTGCCAATGGAGGAGGTGTTTATGGAGGAGAAAGAGGAGCTACTGGAGGGAACCATGATGGAGAGGAATAGGAGAGAGAGAGAGAGAGGTCAAGCACAAACTGACTCTCAAAGAGACCTACAACTTGGAGCAGGGCAGAACACAAACTTGATCCGCATTCTGTCGATTCATGGTTACTTTGAGCTAAAGCCATCACTCCCTCTCCGGCCGACCTTCTGTGGAATGACCAATGAGGAACCCTATATTCATCAGTAGCCATTCAACCGCATCTGCAGTACCATGCACTATCCGAACATACCACTTGAGATGGTGAAGATGACTACTTTCCCCTTTAGCCTTTAGGCTAAGGCTCTCTATCGGATAAATCATCTGGGGAAGGTAGTCACGTCTCGGTAAGAGCTAAAAGACGTGTTTATGCATAAGTACTATCCCTTGGGCTGACTCAACTAGATGAGAGCTCTCATTTCCAACATCTCACAACTTTCCCATGAGGCATGGGAGAGATTCAGAGATCTTCAGGTTAAGTGCCCTCATCACAATTTACCGAACATAAGCCTAGTGCAGAACTTCTTTAGGGTATTACATCAAAAGAGCCAGCAACTTGTCGATGTCACTTGATGAGGATCATATTTCAATAATGACGAGGATGTGGTCACACAAATATTCAAAAAAATGGCTGAAGGATCAATAGTATTGTACTCATCTCACGATTTCCAGATGGATCCACTGACTCCTCACAAGGCTATCAACATGACAACATAGCAGTAGGAAGAAGACAACAAAGATGAGAGTTCCAACCTGAGCATCATCGAGAACCATCTTTCCAAGGTGGATATCATTGAAAAATGATCGCAAGATCTTGAAAACCTTAATATGCTCATATAAATAACAAAGTATCTAGATAAGCTTGATCTGATCACATAATAGTTGAAGCTTCTTGTCGGCACCATCAATGTCGTTCATGCATTGAGAACATTTACCGAGACACCTGCAGCTGAACCAAAAGAGCAGATACCTTCTCCATCACTGCAACAACAGAGTCCAGCACAACAACCAACGATCCTACATGTTTATTACGTGCAGGCATCATACCATGGTTCGCAGTTACCACACCACTCACAGATGGTCGTCTACCATACAGAAGCTCCATCTTATTCTGAGCCATTTAATTCACCTCCACCCCCGCAGATCCATGAAGTGGATGCCGTATGAGCAATCGAATAGTCTTCAACCCACCCTTGTGGACAACAACATGGCCAAGCAAAGGCCAACTGGCCATTCCACCATAATCACTGTGGATGGAACTTTCAACAACACCGGTGCCAGCAACAACCTCACAACCAATCTCCACCTCATCTAAACTACACTTGGACATAGAACTTCCAGGTGCCAACTTAGAGACAGAACTTCTAGCTGCCAACTTATCACCAACCATTCTATCATCATCAGCCGACAGGTCCATATTAGAATTTACCTCCTCCTTGCCATCAGTATTGGACATACCCTTCGCATCAGTATTAGAACTTCTAGCAGTAGCCTTATTATTACCCGTCGTAACAACATCATGTTGTTGAACCATCTAAAGCCGCTCACGTGAATCATCTCTAGATTGTTTGGCTCAATTGATCAAGAATATGAATGAGATGAGCTAGAAGATTGATGATGACCTCACATTTGCGAAGACTATCATACCAGTGCAAGTAGAGTCCAACCCAACAACTTCAAGCATAGGGAGTATGTATCGTGTAGTGCCCCATCACCCCATTATTCATGTATACTTGATTTTATGTTATTTAATGTTGTGAATCTTAGGAGTGATAGGACATTATAGTCATTTGTATCTACGAAGAGGAAAATTAAAGCTTCATCGGGCAAGTCTTCTACATCAACAACCGAGCCGACCTAGAGCCATGGACTAGATGCACTAAGCGGAGGTAACTTTGAATCAAGAAAAATCCAAAAAAATAAAGAAATGTAAGATACTGACAATAACAACAAAGCCTAGATGATGCAACCAAGGAGATGCCAATGCCTACTACAACTCTCGTGCGAGTCAATGAGGGTGAATTTTGAGGTTAATCTTCTCCCCCTATATTAGATGGTTGTATCATTTCTAGTTGTTCGGGTGTACAAGCTAATTTCTTTAATGCATAAAATGTTATTTTTGAGAATGTGTCTGTACTTTTTCCAGAAGCAATGAAAAACAAAATAGTTAGAAAATTAAAAACAACTCTATCTGATTCTTCTATTGTGGAGATTTTGATGAATATCATGCTTGAGATGCCGCTATTGCAAGGCATGGAATATATGTCGAATGTTAAAAAGGTCTAAAGGAGGCATGCACATCTAAGCATCAGCCCGTAAGAACCGACACAACCAAGCCAAGAAGAATTTCCTCACCATGGCAGTTGCCAGTGCAATCAACAACCTCCCACAGAAAAATAAATAGAAATGATCCCCTTTGATACAATGTGAATATTGTTGAGAGGAGATTTTCTGGGTTTTTGAATTTACTAATATAAATAAGTGTAAGTGTCATTGCAACCCAAATAATCCCGCAACAAAAACTTTATTTTTCCTTTAGCTGAAATAATTACAAAGAAATGGTAGCAAGAGAATTTGCTATTTGATTTATCTGTATAGTTGATATGATTGAACTCAGGGAGGCTACAATTCCCAAGAGTTATTCAAATAATTGAAAAAATCAATCAAAATAAAGAAAGAAATCTCAAATGAAAATTATCTTGGTTTTTGTAGGAATTTTGCCTTTTTATTTTTTTCTAATAATTTTTTGTTTCTATTTTTTTCTAATTTTAATTTTTAGTGGTTTTAAATTTTACAAATTTTTAATTTTCAAAATATAAATAATTTCCAAACCATATTTATAAACGAAAGAAAATGTGACTTTTTGATTGTTCAAAAACAAGAAAAATGCTCAAAAATGTCCAAAGAAAATCTTTTTGTGTTTTTTATGATTTTTTTACTGTTTTGTAATTTTCCAAAGATTTTTATATTTTTTTTTAGGATTTTTTGAATGAATAAAAATAGGGGAAAATGTAAATAGTGAGAAAAATGATTAATTTTCAATTTAAAAATATCAAATAAATGCGAAAATGAGGAAAATACACTTTCTTGAAAATTAAAAGAAATTATCTATAAATAAGAACTGAGATCACTATTTTTTTCTACAATTTTATATGATTTTTAAGATTTTTACTATTTTTTTTTTATTTTTTTAAAACTTAATGCACGAAAATTGGTTAGAAAATTAATTACATAAAAAGGAAGTTGATATAGCTTTTAGAATTGTTTACGTAGTATTTGAAAATTTATGATTATTCAAAGTTCAAATAGGGAAAATGAGATGTTTTGATTTTTTTAATGATAGACAATGACAATATTTTTTCAAGAAAAAATTATGGTATGTAGATCAACTACGTAGGAGCCAATACATTTTTTAGAATTTTTTTGAGAAAAAATGATATTTATTTCAATGAAGAGATCATGCAATTTTAAAGTCCGAAAATGTAGGGACTAAAATGTAATTTCTGCAAAGTTTTTACATAAAAAGGAAATGAAAATGGGGTACGAAACATAATTTACCCCAGGCGTGCGTGCAATACACATGACTTGAATGCTCGTAGAGACTTTTGCGCAAAATCAGAAACTCCAGAGGGTTTATTGAATTTTCCCTAAAAATAAATTTAAGGCTGAACTAGGGGCTTCCTTTGTTTCCACACAAGAGGAGAGGGCATCGCCTCTCTCTTCCTCATTCAAGCTCGACAGTCGCGATCGTTGGCAGCGGCACGGATGGGCGGCGATGATTGCAAAGTGGGGTTCCAAGGCTAAAGGTCGGCAAATATTGTGCATGATGTGGACGACGATGGGTGAAAGCTGGTAGTGCGGGTATGGTGGTGGCACATGGAGAAGAAGGCTGGCGAGTCGCATGGCCTGACATAGCCGAGGAGAGGCTGGTGTGAGGATGAGGGATCTAGGTAAGGGCATGGGCGTGACTATGCTGCAGGATGATGGTCGCTCCTGTGGGGATGATGTGACTTGGTCAATACGGAGACGGCAGGCCTCACACGGCTACGGTGGAAGTCCAGGTGAAGCGGCGACAGGCAACGGACGAGGGGCTGGATGCGGATGGCTGGCGATGCAGTGGAACATTGGTGGTGGGTGGAGGGCTTAGTGGGTGACACACGACCCATGGAGGCAGGGAAGAACCAACTGTGGTGGAAGAACTCGTGCTGGAGATGGTGATGCCCCTCTTCAGGAGCGGCGTGACATGCACTGCCAGCGGCTGGGGAGGGCGACACCTGCAACCCCTTTTTTATTTTTTTATAGACAATAGTTGCATTTTTTAATTTTTAAAGAAAAATATTGTACTTGAAAAATAAAAAGATACCGACTTGAACACGACGGATCGATAAAAAATGAAATGAAGATTAGTAGATGATGAGATTCCAACATAGGTGATGGATTGGAATCGAGTCTCCGGACACCATACGTGGTCGAAGGTGAGAGACCACGTGAGGTAGAACGTGAATGTGTATAGATCGAGAATATAAGATGGAAGATCAGATTCAGAAGCGAGTTAAATCGTGATAATGGATTCTAAGCGCTCGAATTGAAAAATGACAATGAAATTAAAAGCACAAATATTAAACTATGATTAACTTAGATTAAAAATGAGAAAAAATGGATCTCATCGAATTGGAGCAGATAATGTAATGATGGCCTCGACAAGGACCGACTCATTATCACCGGACGACTCGGAAGCTAGGCACCTCTCGGTGACAATATGACTCTTCGAGAATAGGCTCCTCTCACCAAAAGATTGATCAAGTCAGAATGAGGGAGGAGGAAATTAAATAAAAAATAATTGAATTTGAATTTGAATTTTGAATGGAGAGGAAAATAAGGAAGGGAGTTAGTGATAGAATTAATAAAGTAAATGAATAAAAAATATTTTTGGAATTTAATTAATTAAAATAATAATAATAATAATTACCAACACCTTAATGATCCAACTTTATGGTTGGTTAGTTAAGGAATTTATTAATTTATATACATATGACAAATTATTTACATAAATAAATAAATTATTTTCACCACTTTATTAATTTAAATAATAAATGTTAATTTTTTTAGTGAGGGTTATTTAAGGAAATCAACTATATATATACTATATATATGGTACATTACATACATAATTAAACAAGGAAATTTATTTTTTTTTATTTTTTTATTTTAATAATTATTTAAAATATTAAAAAATATTACAAATATAATATGTAAAAAAATAAATATGGATAAATATATATAACAAACAAATGGTAAAATTGTAGAAACCACCCCAGAAAATCGAGTTTTAAACTTTAACTCTATTAATTATGAAACCAGTGCCATTTTAAAGATAATTATTTAGAAAACAAAGGAAGTGAGTTTGATTCAATTCGAGTTCGTATGGTGTCAAAATTGGCCATTCAATTATCGCTTTATGACTTTTTCGGATGTGGTTACTTTTATTATATGCATGATTTTTTTTGTCATTATTTTTATTATTTACAAAACATTTATTTATAACTTTTGTTTTTGAAATTTATTTAATTTAGGTCAATTTATGGAAAAATAAAATAGTGTTTGTTTTATACAAATATACACAAAATAAATGAAGAATGAAAAGTATTTACAAAAATATTTTTTTTGGATTTTTTGATTAAAGACCCTTTCCTAGTCAATCAGGTCAAGTCTTGACCTTATGTCGGGGTTCTGGTCAACCTATATCTATTACATATATACAGTCTTTATTTTATTTATTTATTTATATATTTTAGGTTAAAATAATAATAAATATACATTTTTTACACACATATGAAAATTAGTAAGAATAAAGATTTATTAATATATAAATGTGTTTTATAAGGGATTTTTAGATAAAATAAATAAATAAAGATGACGAAATGTAGATTCATCATCCCCATATGTTTTACCTTTGCTAGTCCCTTAGCAAGCACTTATTTGAAAGAATACATGAATAAAAGAAAAGGAAAGGAAAAAATAAAAAAATTAGGACAATTTTGAGTATTAAACTTATCTTCATAAAATTGAAGTATGGAGCTCTATCATACCTTTAGATTATTAGTGTGGTAGAACCTTAATGGGAAATGGATTTAAAACCTAACAACCTTCAAGTTCCACAGGACTCCTATTCAGGTTGCCTAAACAGACTGATCAGAACAAGTCTACATACACAAATTCTTATGACTATGAATCTTTACTTGTATGGTGTAAGTGAAATATAGCTCCCCATCTCAAAAGTAGCAAAGAAACTGCCTCTCTCAACAAGGTAACTCTAGTCCCGCAGTCTAGCAACTCTTTCCTTGAGGAGCGGGGATATTCCCTTCTAAGTTCAAGTACAACGAACTCAAGAAGAGGAGATGGAGAAGAGAATGGATGGTAACTGGTGTATCTAACTATCCTTGGATGCATGACCAGTGGAGCTAAGTCATCCGCTGCAAACTTATAAAAATTTGACTTTGAAGCTCTTTTTTTACTTGTATATACACTCCGACATGCATTTTATTTTTTCAACCAGGGCTGTCCACCTTTGGAGATTATGCATTTTTTCTTTTCTCATTTTTTGTATTTTTTTTCAAATATATACAAGGTGCAACATGTACATAAGGAGTTTTTTTTCCTCGAGAGCTACTAGACTATCCCTCTTTTGAAGCATTATTGCAACCCCACAACATCATGTCTTTGGACCTCAATGCCACTAGATCAGGTTGAGATGCACTACCCTCCCTAGAGGATGACAGATATTCCCACTAGTTGTTACATACCCGTGTGCTACCCCAAGCCAAAGGATTTTACCTCCTCACTACCTTCTCCATGAAGAGCTACGTATAAAGTGCTTGTACAAGATAAACCATGGTCCGGAAGAAACATGCGCGTGCTGTTAAATATTCTACTTATACTACTCAAGACGACATGTGAACATAGTCTTATGGACTTAAAGAATTAAGTCAATATGATTTAAAAGGTGTTAACTCCATTTCTTATAATGTTCCTCTGAAATTAAGTGGTTTAAGGTCCAACTAAGCTCCATTCTTCAATTTCATTCAAGAATTGGTTTAAATGTCAATATTATCCAGAAAAATGGACATGCAAATCCAAGAAAATATGTACAATGCAAAGAAAATAAAGCAAAATCTTCTGTATTTAAGAAAAAATTGTCTAATTTTGAACTTTTTATGGATTTTTGAAAAAATGATGCACATGTTTTTTTTGAAATTTCAATTATGTATTTTTTTATAAACATTTGGTTTTGTAGTTTTTAGAGATTTTTAAGGTAAAAAAGGTTAGTAAAATATATACAAGTATATACGTGGATTATACAATTTTGTATAAGAGGATTTTTTGTTGTTTTTTTATTTGTTTTTTTATTTGTTGTTTTTTTGTTTTTGTTACATACACATGGATTTTACGCATGTACATAAATATCCCAATAATATACAAAAAATAATTACATTTAAAAGTACAAGTTATGTCTAAAGTATTTATACAATATATACGACACCCCCTATACTTGGCTCGAACTATGTCCTTATACTGATCAGAGAGCGGAAAAGGAAGACATAACACATGCTAAGTATAGAAAAGTGAAAAGAATCCTATGCTACAATGACTTAAAGAAAAGATGAAAAGAATAAAAGTAGATGATCCCCCCTATAATTAGAATCAAGTAATACTAAGTATAGAAGACTGTAAAAAAGGGAAAAACCAATGATGAGAATGTACAGACTCAACTGCTCGACTTGCCCCCCTATACTAAGGGTACCCTAAGTATAGAATATCAACAAGTTGGGGGACAACCGAGAGAACAGAAGAATAAAAATCCAAAAAGATGATATGAATATCACTTCCCCTATACGTAGGGTAGAGTATCCCTAAGTATAAGAAACAACAAGAGTGATGAACATGACGAATACGAACAAAATGAATCATTCACCCCCTATACTTATGATAAATCATGTCTTAAGTATAGCATATATTTACACATGGAAAAGGGTGAATGATAAAACAAAAGAAGAAAGATTGAAACGAAAGGATATACAAGAGGAGTGGGTGTACAAAGGTCAGGAAGGTCAAAAGCGAACCTTCTTGTGAGATCGCCGAGGAATGGGTCTGACTTGGTGTAGGTCGATATCAGGGTCAACATTAGACATAAACTGATCAGGATTGACCAGGAACGTATCCTCAGTGGTCTCAAATTATGCAGGCACGAGCCAGTTAGGGGAAGTTGTGTGGTCATGTCCGGCCTGGGAGGTCTCGCAAATATCAAAGTAAAAAGGTTCAAACTCATTGTCAGAAAAAGTAAGATCAATTCCAACATGGCGAACCTCTACTGGATCATCATCTTCACAAAAGGCATGAATTCCATTATAAAAGCAATCAAATCAAATTCGACCTTATCAGTCTCATGTAAGTCAAGGTGAAAAGGAACAAACTCATTAGTGAAAGTAGTAAAATCATATCCGTCCTGTCTAGTCTCAGAGTCCGCTTTCCACTCTAGGGTGTCTATTGTGTAAATCCTGCGGATGTCATCAATGAAT
The DNA here is from genome assembly GCA_037367405.1 of Ottelia alismoides. NCBI lineage: Eukaryota > Viridiplantae > Streptophyta > Magnoliopsida > Alismatales > Hydrocharitaceae > Ottelia > Ottelia alismoides. The sequence goes on from JAZKJV010006758.1 coordinate 424,292, forward strand.
TGCCACATATCAGAAATTGGAAACCAAAGGTCTATTTTTTGTGAGTCTTCGTCCTTGAAGAGGAATTCTTGGGTCTCAGTATCATCCAGCATACAGTAAAATCTTTGATAATATCATCAAGGTCAAAGTCCTTAGAGTTGTCTAACATGGACACACTCTCATGGGATGCAGGTCTCTGGCTAGTAATGGGTGTAGAGATCAACACATCGCTCCCTACATCAGAATGGAAGCGAATCTCTCTAGATCCATAATCAATAATGACTCTCGTAGAGGCGAGGAAAGGTTGTCCTAGAATGATTAGAGGGTACTTCACAAGGCTAGAGGTCTCTGTGGGCAATACAACAAAATCATAGATGAAAATATTTGTCCTAAATAATAATGACAACATTTTCTAGAATACCCTTCAGCCTCTTGATAGATCCATCAACAAATTGAGCTATCATCTTGGTTTTCTTGAGAGGCCCAAGATGAAGATATTGTACCATAGAGAAGGGTATTATACTGATTGAAGCATCACTGTCAAGGAGAGTGTTGTCACAAGAACAGTCAAAGATGTGGCAACTCACAAAAAGGTGTGGTCATGTTTCCTTTTTTAGAATGTGGACAATGAGAGATGGCATGGGCAGTGGCCATGGTCAAGATGTGACACTCAGAATTGCTTCTTCGCTTTCTCTTATTGTGTTGAGGAGCATATAAATGTTTCATGGCCTGGTGAAGTGGGTATTTAATGATCTCATGAATAGTGGCCACCACTTCAGGTTCAAACAACATTTTTTTGAATTTTTAGATCTCCTCCATACAAGGGAGGAGATCAGAATCATCATTTACACAAGGTTTGCCAAGAGCAGTCTGTACAATGGCATCCTCGGGTCAATAGTGGGACATGATGTGAATGGGTGTGTGGGTAAATGATTGGGCATTTGGGTCCTCTCTTCACAAAATGAATCAACAATGTGTCTCCCGAATTCTTTTGTATTTTTGATTTTTTTTTCATTTTTTTGTGTTTTGGAAGATTACAAGCTCTCATGATCATACTCAAGTGAATCCATATCCTCAAATAGTGAAGCATCATTCTGGATCTTATTCAAACTAGTAAGATCTCCAATCTTCTGATTCATTTACTCCATTAATTGGGCCATGTAATCAAGTGCGGTGTCCATGAGAGGTAACTCCAACATATTAGTCTCGGGTGGATGTGAAGGTGGAAAATGTGAAGGTGGAAGTGGGTAAACATCTGAGGTTTGATATTGTGGCTGAGGTGAATATGTACAAAAGGTGGAGCAAAATCCTCCTGGAAAAATGGAGGTGAATCAACAATAGGGTACGAGGGATCCGAGAAGGTCGTATAAAAATAACTCCACTCTGCCATTTCTGAATAAGAGAAAATGATTGGGAGAGCAGGATGGTCAAGTCAAAAGATGTGACAAAAAAGCCGTAAATGTGCATTAAGGATCTAGTATGCACACAAGCCATCACAAACAATACACACAAAGCAAAACACACCCCTCAATTCATCTACTCAACTCGGTGAAGACCGTAAAAGCTTGTTCTCTTAATCTTGTCTGTTTTAGAGTTAGGTGAGAATCACAAAAATTGTACAAACACTTATGTTGGATTATGGTATTTGGGCATTAACCTTAATGTGTACGTAAGCAATTTAAAACAAATACAATAAGGGGATTACTCACCCCAAGATAGATATTTTTTTCATTTTTGATATATTTTAGGGTCAAGTAATTTTAGCAATCCCAATTTTATTTGGTATCACTTTTTTTATGTTTTTAATAAGAATGCATGAATGCTATCGGGGAGTCAATTCTTTTAGCAACCTAGGTTATCAAAATCAGAGGGAGAGAGTCGGAAATGTAATGCAATGTGAAAGCAATGATGCATGCTAAAGAGTAAATGCTAACCTTGCCTCCAGCTCTCTACATGCAAGGATGCCAAGTAGAATTGAAACCTATCTATATGCAAATACAAGCTGATGAAATCGGCGTAGGTCCGAAAATTGCTATTAGCGTAAGCACAAGTGATAATCACTCGGAAATGGAATCCAAAAGATTGCTCTTGGGGAACTCTTCGGTGTTCACCACAGTGAGTCCTACAAGCATTGTGTAGAGTCCCTCTCGGCGCTTGATTCCAAGTCTAAATGGTAAGCAATTTAGAATGTGACTAAGTCCAAACGAGAACTATAGGTGTAGAAAAATATAATTAAGTGTTTGGCCTTAAACTATCATCAAGAAAAGGGCTCAATCACACAAAATAAAGAAAAAAATCGGGAAATAAATGAAAAAAGGTAATAAACACGATAAAACTGATGAGGTCCCCCAAGTGCACCGACACATAGTGAAACAGACCTCACAAACAAGGTATATGATGTCCTTTTTACAAGAATTGAAATGCTAGAAATAAATAAATGAAGTTTTATGTATTTTTTTCAAATGCTTGTTCTTCATCAAATCTTCTTCTCCTCCTCTTACGCTCTCCTACGGCTCAGTGAAGAATCAATCTGTCTCCGCTTCTCTTAGATACGCTGCCTCTCCTAAGAAAGTCATCCTCGCTCGTCGGGCTCTCACAAGAAAGAGGAAATGAAAAATGTGAAAGAAACACAATTATAAAAATATGAGCACAAATAATGAAATAAATACCGTAAATATGGGCAATGAATTAAATGTCAAAAAATATAGATAAATATATACAACCAAGAATATCAGGTCTAAGGGGAAACCTAATTACCCTTGTCATGCCTCCCTGGCAAGGACGTCATTTTGTTGGACGAGATCTTCAGGGTTTCTTATTTAAATTAATTATTCACAAGTCCTCACAACCCAATCAAGTGTAAACAAAAAAGTTATTTATTTCGGAACCTAAATTATGTACAAAAAAGTGTGTAGCAAGAGAATTTACTATTTTATTTACTTGTATAGATAACAAGATCCAACTCATGGAGGCTTCAATTCTCGAGGGTTATTTAAATAATTGAATAAAAATCAATTAAAAGAAAGAAGGAAATCTCAAATGCAAACTATCTTGATTTTTGTAGGATTTTTATCTTTTTAATTTTTTTTAAAAATTATTTCTATTTTTTATTTTTTGATTTCTATTTTTTACTAGTTTTAAATTTTGCAAATTTTTAATTTTCGAAATATAATTAATTTTTAAAGAAAATTTCTACATGAAAGAAAATACAACGTTTTGAATTTTTCAAAAATAAGAAAATGCTAAAAAATGTCCAAAGAAAATATTTTTGTGTTTTTTTTATTTTTTTAGTGTTTTTTGTAATTTTCCAAAGTTTTTTATATTTTTTTAGGATTTTTAAAATGAATAAAAATAGAGGAAAATGCAAACAGTGAGCAAACATGATTTCTTTTCATTTTTAAAATATCCAATAAATGAGGAAACTAGAAAATTTTATTTTCCTGAAATCTAAAGGAGATTGTCTACAAACAAGAATCAAAATCACTATTTTTTATTTTTTACAATTTTATATGATTTTTTAATATTTGTAATATTTTGCAAAATTTTTGAGTTTTAAAAATAATCAATGTTTGAAAATTGGAAAGAAAATTAAATACACAAAAAGGAAGCTAATCTAACTTTTTTAGATTTTTTATGCAATATTTGAATTTTTATGATTTTTTAAAGTTCAAAATGGGAAAATGAGATGTTTTTGATTTTTTAATGATAGTAAATGATAATATTTTACAATAAAAATTATGACATGTAGATCAACTAAGCAGGAGCCAATACATTTTTTAGAATTTATTGAACACAAATGTTATTTATTTCAATGAAAAGAACATGCAATTTTAAAGTATGGAAATACAAGGACTGAAGTGTAATTTCTGCATAGTTATTACATATGGAAATAAAAACAGGATAGGAAATGTAATTTACCTATGGCATGCGTGCAACACACGTGACTTGAATGATGATAGGGACTTTTGTGCAAAATCAGGAACTCCGAGAGGCTTTATTGTAATTTTCCCGAAAAATATATTTAGGGCTGAACTAGGGGCTTCCTTTGTTTCCACATAAGGGGAGAGGGCTCTTCCTCTCTCACTACAAGGAAAATGGGTTGTGGTGATAGTCTTGTGGCGACGGATACTTCTGGCGACGTAATTTTCCCAGATCTGATATCACAATTCTGTCGCTATAGTCTTCTTAGAAGGAAAATTACAGAAAGACCCTGAAACCTTTTTTATGGGAATCTTTAATGGTGCAAATTCAACATATTACCCTAAATTTTACATCCTGTGTTATTCTAAAAATAGAAAACTTACGACTCCTGATTTCAAACTATCCACTAACTCCCACCCAAATCGGACCGCCACCTCCTTTTCCTCAAAAAAACCCTAAAGTCGGACCACCATAGACCCTATAAAACAAAATGTTTGGCAGCCTCTCTCTACTTCGATCTCACACATCTTTAAAAAAACGTGTGAAGATCTAAGCTCTCAACAACTTCTCAACAATGGCGGAGCTTGATGGTGGAGGCGGATGAAAATGGCGAAGGACGAGAGTCAGCAATGATCCACGGCCTAAGGCTGATGGTGAGAGGCGATGGAAAGATCATGACGGTGATGTAGGATTCGTGAGAGCAATGAGAGATGGGCAAGGGCAGTAACTCATGGAAGAGGAGAAGAGGGGAGGGCAATGGTGGTTGTGAAGCGCGGTGATAGACAGATCGAGGATTATTAGTAGAGCATGTTGGTAATAGCTGCATAGATTACTTAGGGGTTTAAAGTCCAAAGCTCCCTTGATTTTGTTTGATATACTGACGCATTCATAGCATGATCAAATATAGTGATTCGAGATTATAATTGTCTATGTTGTGTTATGGTGTCAAATCAATTGGAGCTACACTAAACGGTAATCAATAGGTTCATTCTAGGTTGTTCTTAAAACCTGTGTTCTAGGGTTTCTTATTGCTCGGGATTTATTTATTTAGATCTAATTTATAAGTTGTTATTAGATATACAGTGATGGATTATATCAATATTGGGTGCTTTGGAGCTGACTTGGTATGCTTTTGAGTATATGTACTGGTACTTCGGTTAGCATTTCTATATTGAACATGAGCAATGCTTCACATGATTGTTAGATCGGAAATAAGTTGGGGTATTTGGCATTGGTTGAAAATAAAATTGTGAAGTTTTCATTTGCCTTAAATTCAGATATTTTTCAGTGTTGCTTGCAGAAATTGCTGATCATCAACCCATCAAATTACATGTTAGTATTTATAGAAAAAATTTCATCATAGAAGATTAATGAGTAGCTGTACCACACAATCTTGAAGATATCATTTGCTTATTATGCACCTACTGTAGGTTTTGGATGATCCATTTTGATTGACATATTTACAATCTTGTTTAGACTTAGGCAATAGTTTTAGAGAATGCTAACTTATTTCAGCTTGGAATATCTTCTCTCGAGATTGTTCCTTTGTAGGATGCAGTTGTATAGACTCTAGATTGTGATACATTTTGATGAACTTGTTTTATTAGTAGCATTTCTTTCGGATTGTTGGGCTCATTATATGATGTCTCTTTGTAAAATTATCAAATGAGACTGGAAAAGCTCGGAGGTAGTTAGATAGGCATCATGATGTCAAAGGAGCAACTGAAGTTGGTTTATTTTTTCTAGTTTAAATATGTTATTTGCATAAACAATGGTTAAATAAAAGGAGTCATTGAGAAAATATTTCTACCATAATCATAAGATAGATCCCGAAGGCATCATTCTTTTTTAACGTTTTTTCTTGGTTTATTGTTTGAGGTGGTGCATATGAATATGCATTTTTTATTAGCTTAATCATAATTTTGATTGTTGTATATTTATTCTATTTTTGTAACTCTTAGTTCTATAATGCTATTTCTGGAACATCACTGCTTCTAACAAAAGGGTCTTTGCCTCTCTCATGGTCTGTCAGAATGAAGATTGCACTTGGTGCTGCACTAGGCCTTGCGTTTATTCATGAGGAGGCAGAGAATCCGGTAATATATCATGGTTTCAAAACATCAAGCATACTGTTAGATGTGATAAGTCTTAAATTGCCTTTAATAATCAAATCATTTTCTTATGAATATCAACTTTGCCACAAAATGTGCATATCCAAGATTACAATGTGAAGCTCTATCATTTTGGGCTTGCCATGGAGGCACTTAAGGGAGACAAAACACGTGTATCCACAAGAGTAACAGGAACATATGGATATGTAGCTCCTTAGTATGTAATGACAGGTAAATATTTCATTACTATCAGCACTCTACTGTAGAGGATGTAGCAGAACAAAATCTGAGAATTAACCTTAGCAAAATTTTTAATATGTATATGAAGATCCAATCATACAATGCCAAGGGTTCTGGCATGCTTGCATTGCTCGTGTTTGCAGGGGAATGATCTGCTTTAATGATCATATATAGGTGTTGGGCGCATTTGGGGGGAAAGGAACAGTACTGCATCGATCTGCATGGACTCCGGATTGAAAATGAACTATAAATGAAGAGGGAAGATGCACAAGTTTATTCAAAAATTACCCACTTGACTATTGATAGAAAAATACATGGTAACCATGTTTCTTTTACTTTGAGGACTCGGTAAATATTTTATATCTACATAGATATTAATGTATTTATGTGTGTATTGTTATTTTTATCAGCATTTCCTCGTTTCCAGGGCGAAGCATATTTCAAATAATGTTTTTGATGTGATTGTCGTAGGAGTATCTGAAGAGCAAAGGGATCTGTGATGTACCTCATCCATTATTGAACCTGTTCCTCCAAGGAGTCAGATTGGCAAAATTAAGGACCTATTGATTCAAACAGTAGTAGCGAAACCTTGCCTCTTCTCATCTATCATTTCTTTACAAACAAGTAAGCACTATTGCTCCCTCTCCGTCATTTACTAAGATTAGTCCATTGTCATATTTTGCAACTTGTTTAGAATTATTTATGTAGTAAATTAGTTGCATCTGAATAGACAAGCATGAACATAAAGGACCTGTAAAGCCAATGTAAGAGAATTATCATGTTTTGGTGGTATTATATGTGATTTTGAGGTCAGGCATTATCGTAAGATACAACAATTATATTGAAATTCGTTATATACATTGGAGCAGAAGTAGGAAAAAAATCATTATATCATTAACAAAAAATCAATTAATTTTATGTTGTATTATCATTGATCATTGTGATATTGTGCAGGTGGGACCGAAGGGTGTCTACCGTATTACTGGCGGATAGCATTGGAAAGAGCGTTATCTTCACTTTAGGGATTCTACGGTTTGTTGTGACATCATGCAAACCAGAATCTTCATGCATTCAGGAGCTCCTGAATCTTAACAAGAAGATCATTGATGCAACCCTTGCTCCATTTAAAGACATGATCGAAGGAATGCAACTGAACATTGAGAGGAACGTGAATGTAAGAATGCAAAGGATGTTATTGAGAGGAAATTAAAGTAAAGATGTTATTGAGAGGAAATTAAAGAAAAGATGTTTTAGATGAAACATCTAGTAGTCATCTCATGTAACCATATGTATGACATGTAAAGGATAATGTCAACCATTGATTGTTTGTGTACATATATAGAGACACGTTAGTTTTAGTTATCTTTATACTTGGTTTGAATTAATTATTTACAAACTCTTTGCATGTAGCATCTTGCAATAATGTCAGAACGATATACGAGATTATTGGAGATAATTTTGGTGTATTAGGTTGTGGTGACAGAATAATTGGTCGCCACAAAGCCTATTGTTTATTAATTCTGGAGACGAAAATACCTGTCACAAATTAATTTACCACGGAATCATCGTCAGCGAAGTCTTTAGCGACGCGATTTTTCGGGACGGATAAAGGGTGTTGAATTAGCTGTCGGCACAAGGTATTCCGTCGCCACAAACTGCTTGTCCGTCGCCACAAGTCCGTTGCTCTAATTAGTTTTTGTTGTAGTGTCTCTCTTCTTCATTCAAGTTCGGCGGTGGTGGCAGTTGTCGGTGGTGCGGATGGACAATAATGATCGCGAGGTGGGGTTCAAGGGCTAGAGGTCGGCAGAGATCATGCGTGATGTGGACGTAATGGGTCAGAGCTGGAAGCGCGAGGATGGTGGCGACACATGGAGAAGAAGGTTGGCGAGTCGCACAACTTGACATGACTAAGGAGTAGCTGATGCGAGGATGAGGGCTTCAGGCGGGGGCAGGGGTGTCAACATGCTGCGGGATGATGGTCGCTCCTGCAAGGATGATGCGACTTGGTTAAGGCAGCGATGGAAGGTCTCACACGGCTGCAGTGGAAGTCCAGGTGAAGCGGCGATGAGCAGCAGACGAGGGACTGGCTACAGATGGTCGGTAGTGCAGTAGAACTTTGGTGGTTGGTGGAGGGCTGAGGAGGTGACACACGCCTCGCAGCGGTGGGGAAGAGCCACCTGCGGTGGAAGAACTCGTGCAGGATATGGTGGTGATCCTATCCAAGAGCGGGGCGGCGGGCACCGCCGACGGCTGGGGAGGGCGGCGTCTGCGACCCTTTTCTATCTTCTTTATCCTTTTTGTAGACACCAATTGCATTTTTTGGTATTTTGAATAATAAGCATTGTACACATTATCATTTAAATCATTAAATTATTTTTACGTGATTTTTATGATTAGAAAATACATAAAATAATAGCATATTATATATAGGTATATTTGCAACATAAAGACCAATTATTAAGAATCAATAATTAATGTTATTATTTACAAAGGATGTATTATTAATTAAAATTACTTAATGGTTAATTAGTTAGATTTATTTAAGAAAGAGGGATAATTAATGGAATTTGAGATGATAAATCAGATATTTGTTAATACGGAGCTCGAATGGTCGCATAAGCTAAGCACGACAGAGCTCGGCTCGTCGGTGACGTGGATCGCGCCTCCGCCCTTCTTCCTCTCTTTCGCTTGACGGGAATCCTTACTTTCAACTAGCGTAGGAACTCAAGCTCCAGGGAATAGGGGTGAAAGGTGGATTAAAGGGGATGAAGCACCTGGAGGGTGTTTTATTAACAGAGGTGGAAGGTTCGAGAAGATGGAAGATTGGCGCAAAATGAAATTCACATCGAGTGAGAAAGCATTCAGGTGTAGATCTTGGATCTAAGAAGAAGAGATAGGCACCAGAATCAGGTTAAATGGAATTATGAATCGAGCATGAAAAATCAGTGAAGAAGCGGACGCATGCGTAATGCAGGTTGGTAGTAGAAGAAAGACGAATTGTCCCAGGTCAACGAAATATGGTTTGACCAATTGAGTTTAAGCCCGAATAAGACAAAGCACAAAATGACAAAATAATTAAAAGAAATTGAAATAAATTATAAATAAAATAGAAAATAAATTAAAATTTTGTCACAAAAAAATAATATCATGAATAAATTTATGGTGATTTTTAAAATATGAAATATATTAGTTTAAATAGTTAAATTTATTAATAACAAGTATTTTTGGTTGTAAATACCTATATACAAAGTATACATATTTTAGTTATTTTATTTTACAAATATACAAGTAATATTAATTTTATTAATTTAAATAATAATTAAAGGTATATAAATACATTTTTATTTTATTTTATGAAGTACTTTAATGGTACAAATAATTACAAGTATATACAATATAGGTACATTATACCTATATAATGAACACATTTATTTATCTTTGGTTCTTTTTAAACTTTTCTGATTCTTTATTTTGCATTTTATATATAATATAAATTATTTACTCACATTAAAAATACAATATGTACAAGAATGTAAATAATAGAATAAATAAAAGTAATATATTATTGTACAGGTACAATAACACCCCCCAAAAGCAAACTTTCACAACTTAACTCCAAATGTTATAAAACCATCTTCATTTAAAAGATTATTTTATTTTAAACATAATGAAAGTGATTTTGGTTCATTTTGAGTTCATATGGAGAATAAATTGAGATTTCAATTCTGGTTTTATGGTTTTTCCTGAGTATTGTACCTTTTGTTCTATACATGATTTATTTTTTCACTTATTTTTAATATTTGAAGAACTATTGATGTACAAGTGTCATGAAAAAATATTTTTATTTGAGGTTTATTTTATAATAAGTAAAACAATACAAGATACATGCATAATGAATATGATGAATATGTTCAATATGAACTTGGTTTTCTGAGATTTGTATAAGTTAATGACCCTATCTACCACTACTTTATACCTTGTCAATTAGTTCAATACTTGACCTACTCTCAAGGTCAGGATTAGTCTGTATCTATTATACATATATGCAGACTTCTTTTCTTGCCTTTTCTTTTCTTCTTTATTCATTTATTTTGGCTTAAATAATTATAATAATATTAATAGATGATGTTAGTTTGTTAACATATGATAATTAGTGATATTTACTTGTATTTTATAAGGGATTTAAGCCAAAATGAAGGAATAAAGATGATGAATTGCTAATTCATGATCTCCATATACTTTATCTTTAGTCCCTTAAAAAACACTTTTTAGAAGAACAAGTGACTAAAAAGAAAAAGAAAAGGAAAAAGAAAGAACTTAGAACAAATTTGTTTTTTAAACTATTATTCATAAAAAAGTATGGAGCCCGGTCAGAGCTTTGGATTATTAGTTTGGAGGAACCTTATTGGGAATAGGATTTATAGCTCAATGACCTTCAAGTTCCACAATTCTCTATTCAGTTCACCTCAACAGTCAGGTCAAAACAAGTCCTTCATAAGAAAACTCATGACTATGAATCTTCTGTGTACATTTAGTGTAAAATGTTAGCTTTCTATATCTAAAAGTGAAAAAAACTGACTTCTCCAGCAAGGTTATCTTAATTCCCCTGTATAGCTATTCTTTCCTCGAGGAGCGGGGTATTTCCTTCTAAGTTCACATTCAACTAGCCTAAGAGGATGGGGTTGAGAAGAGAGTTGATTGTGACCAATGTAGCCACATATCCTTTGAAGCTTAAACAGTGTAGCCAAGTCTCTAGCTGCAGGATTCCTTGCAAACTTTGATTTTGAAACATTTGCCTTACTTATTGATATATTGCTCTAAGGGGCATGATTTTTTTATTTATTTACTGTTTTACCAATATAAATTTTTGGAGATTTTATTTGATACTTTTGTTTCAAATACATACATAATTATAGCATTTACATGTGGTGTTATATTCATGAAATAGTTGATTATCCCTCATCCAAAGCTTTATTTCAACCCACTGTTCATGTCTTTAGACATCGATGCCACTAGATTAGGCTGGGGTGAACTTCCCTCTATGGAAACTATGGTTATTTCATCAACGAGAATACAACCATGTGCTTTCCAAGTTCAGAGAATTCAGCCTCTCACCTCCCCACATGAGTTGAGTTATATGCAAAGTGCTTGTCCAAGTTAAGGCCACTATCTAAAAGGTCCATGCATGTGTGTGTCATGAAATATTCTACTTCGACCGATCAAGATGACATGTGAACACAATCTTATGGACTCAAAGAATTAAGTCACATCAACATGAAAAGTCTCAATTCCAATTCATATAAAGTTCATGTGAATTTAAGTAGATTAAGATCTTAACAAAGTTTCATTCTTAAGATTTTATTCCAGACTATTCATGTCAATGTCAATGCAAGAAATTTTTAGTGGAGTATATTTTCTGGTTTAAGCCTTTTAGTAGTTTTGAAGAGTTTTACAAATTGTTATGAGTTTTAAACTTTTAAATTTTTAGGTATTTTTGAAAGAGTTAATGGATTGAATGTATTTACATGTATTGGTAAGGATTATGTACATATTTACAATGGAATTATTTACAAAGTTATATACAAGTTTTATACAACAATTTATTTACAAAATAGTTTATTTGCAACTTTTATATAAAAAATTACAAAAGATTTTATTTTCAAATGCTTACAACTTTTATAAAATAATTTTATTTACCCAATTACAATTAATTAAGGCCTTTGTATACATGGTTTTTACAACACATTTTATATACACATTTTACAACATATTCATCTACAATACATACTTTTAAAAATAATTTACAAAACAACATTTACAAACAAATTCTATAAACAAATTTACAAATATTTTAAAACACATTTTATAAAGATTTTACAAAGCATTTTACAAAACATTTACAAAACTTTTTACAAACATTTATAAATTCTTTTCAAAATAATTTACAAACTTGGTTTTACAAAATTTTTAAAAATCCTTTTACAAAATACTTTACAAACATTTTTGCAAATCAATATTTCAAAACATTTTATTTTCAAACACAAATAATTATTTTTAACAAAATATAAAACATTTTATAAATAAAATGAATTTACAAACATTTTACACATGTTTTACAAAATAATTTTACAACGATTTTACAAAACATTTTTATAAAAGTTTTACAAAGAGATTTACAAACATTCTACAATATTTTTACAAACATTTTACAAAATATTTTATAAAATATTTTGCAAATTGTTTTTGCAAAACATTTTTATTTACAATATATATACATATATATGTAGTTTCCTTCTAATTTCCAAAGATTTTTAGAGCCGTATTATTAAAAAAATACATAAAAGCATAGGTTAATGCTTTTAAAGTATATATACAATACATACGACACTCCCTATATTTAGCATGAACTACGTCCTCATAGTGACCAAGAAGCGACAAGGAAGACATAACTCGTGCTAAGTATAGAAAAACGAAAATAATCATGTACTACAATTACTTAAATAAAGAATAAAATGAATAGAAGTCGATCGCCCCCCCATACTTAGGATCAAATAATCCTAAGTGTAAAAGACTATACAAATGGGGGTGATCGAGGAGAAGAATGTACAAACTCAATGAATCGACTTGTCTCCCCTATAATTAGGGTAAAGGATCCATAATTGTAAAGAAGAATATCAACTAGTTGAGAGACAAACGATCAAATAGAAGAAACTAAAATGAAAATAAACAAGAACGAATGAATGGCATTACTCCTCCTATACTTAAGGTAAAGGATCCCTAAGTATAAGCAACAATAGGAATAATGAAACAAAATGAAAAAAGAACAACTCGGGTCATTCACCTCCCCTATACTTAAGATATGGTCATCCTAAGTATAACACACACTAAAAGAAGTGAATGATAAAAAATGGGAGATAGAAGGAATAAAAAATGGAATAAATAAAGTGAAAATCAGTTCATGTATCAGACATAGAATGCGTCAAAGGTTCATCGACCGATACCACATGGATAGAGTCAACAATGGACATGAATGTATCATGCTCTAAATACAACTTCAGCAACTGTTCGTTGACCACAAACGGTTGTGCATCCAATGACAACCATTAAATAACATTGCTATTGTTGTGACGTATAGATCTCACAAAAAACATCCCTAACCATTTACTAATCAGCTTGCCTGAGAATAAGTTCAACTTTGTATGAAACAACTACACCTTCTGATTGGGCTCAAAAGACTTTCTCATGATATGCTTGTTGTGACATCTCTTAACTTTCTCCACATACATCAGGTTATTGTCATATGCATAGTCTCATATTTGAATAGTCTGTTCTGATCTTTTTTTTTATGTCCTTCTCTCTCCGAATCCAAGTTACACACACTGAATTCCCACAAAGATTCATGAATGAGTTCCACTAGCAAGTGGCAAGGCTTTCCATATACCAAACGATAAGGAGACATACACAGAGGAGACTTGTAAGCCATATGATAGGCCTACAGAATTGAGTCAAGCAACTGAGACCGGTTCTTCCTATTTGGATGAACAAGTTTATGTAGAATCATCTTTATCTACCTATTTGAAATCTCAGCCAACCATTAGTCTACATGTGGTATGAAGACACGACACGATGCTCAATGACGTACTGCTTCACAAGTTTCTTGACTTCTCTATTAATAAAATGGCCTGCCCCATCTGAAATAAGAATATTTGGAATCCCAAATTGTGAGATAATGTTGTCCTTGAGAAAGTAGTAAACGATACATCTATCAGCAGTTCAAACAAGGATAGCCTCCACCCAATGACTTCAATAGCAAGCACAATGTACTCAAATCCTTGACTGTTAAAAAATATGCCAATGAAGTCAATGCCTCAAGCATCAAAAACATTTGATTTATAAATGTACTTGAGATGCATTGTATCATTGGAACTGATGGTTCCTCCCATTTTATGATAGTCGGTACAACCCTTCACATAGGTTATAGCATTCTTGAATAAAGTAGGCCACCAAAGGCTGCACTAAAGAACCTTTGTTGCTATACACTTCCTAGAATGGTGTCCTCATACTTCCAATTTGTGACAATGTTGAAGGACACTGGTGTACTCCTCATGAGGAATGCACCTACTCCAGATGCAATATTTACCCTCAAGAAACATGTATGGACCCTCCCACTAGTAAAAATGTATCTCAAACAAGAAACTTGTCAACCTTTATCTTCAGTCAATCTTATAGAAATTTCTTGAAGGCAAGATCACTCATAATATCAACATATCATGGGAGTGAGGTGATAAAAATAATTACCTTATCTAGGAAATTTTCTGTAATAGGCAATGTGGTCTAGTTAGGAGTATTTGAATATGTAATTCTAGAAATGTAATCAACCATAACATTCTTGACTCAAGGTTTATCTCTTATCTCCACACAAAACTCCTGGAGTAGAAGGATCCAATGGAGAAGATGACGTTTGGCATCCTTCTTATCTTGTAAGGATCCAAACAACTATCCATCCCCCCACTATCCTAATACAACCTGATGAATCTGCGATTCGTCATCTTTATTCATTTATTTTAGCTTAAAATCCCTTACAAAACACCTGCATATAACACTAACTCCATATTCTTACTAACTTGCATTTGTGTGTAAATATTGTACACTTCTTACTAATTTTAACCTAAAATAAATAAAGAAAGAAAGAAAGGAAAAATAAAGAAAATAAAATAAAAAATAAGACTATATACAGGCTGACCCGAACCTCAAGAGAAGGTCAAGACTTGACCTGATCGACCAGGAATAAAGTAGGGGAGATAGGGTCCTTAAGTAAAAAATCCAAAAAAAATTGTGTGTGTGTGTTGTTGTAAATATTTCTCACTTATTGTGTGTATATCTGTATAAAACTAACACTAATTTATTTGTACCTTAATTGACCTCAAATCAAATAACTTTCAAAAGCAAAGTTGTAAATAAAATTGTGTCCTAATTAATATTAATGATCACACAATTAAATCATGTACATAATAAAAGTAGCCACACTTGGAAAAAGCCAATAAGCATTAATTGAAAGATCAATTCCGGCTCCATATGATCTCAACTTGAACCAATATCACTTCCATTGAGTTTTAAATTAAATTATCTTCAAAATGATTATGATTTTATAATTTTTGGGTTACGGATGAAAATTCGATTTTCTGGGGTGGTTTGTGCAATTTTCCCATGTA